>JBAMNC010001971.1:42500-180732 GCA_037902135.1 Cetoscarus ocellatus | reverse complement strand
GGTTGAGAGATTCGAGAGGTGGGTAAGGAGGGCTGAGAGTTCATTTAAAAAGTCACTGTTAGGCTTGGGGGGCTGGTAGATTGTGGCAATGATTGTGGGTATGGGTCCAGGTATTTGACAGGCAAGGCATTCTTGTGAAGAGAGGGGAGGCACAGAAACCGGAAGGACCTTCCACTTCTAGCGGTGCAGTATCGCGAGACCTCCCCCATGACCCGAGCCACGAGGTTTACAGATGTAAACAAACCCCACAGGAGAAGAGTCATTCAGCTGGGAATAATCACCAGGAACTTGCCACATCTCATTTAAACAGAGAAAGTCAAGCTTTCGGTCATTCAGGATATCCTGGATAAGATGTCCTTTACCGGTGAGGGAGCGGATGTTCAGCAGCAACTAGTTGAATAATCGACCCAGCCTTAGACGACTACTCAACTAATCGACCCAACAATAGATGGCTAGTTGAATAATCGACCCAGCAGTAGACAACTAGTCAACTAATCAAACCCAGCAGTAGATGGCTAGCTGACTATTTGACCCAGCAGTAGATAACAAGTCAACTAATCGACCCAACAGCAGACGACTAGTCGACTAATTGACCCAGCAGTAGATGACAAGTCAACTAATCGACCCAACAGTAGATGACTAGTCAACTAATCGACCCAACAGTAGATGAATAGTCAACTAATCGACCCAACAGTAGATGACTAGTCGACTGACTGACCCAACAGCAGATGACTTGTCGTCTAATTGACCTAACAGTAGATGATTAGTGGACAACAGAAATAGGTGTAGTTGCATCCCTACTGTCAAAATTAAAGACCCTGTTTTAATCTTAACAATCTACAGAGCCCCCAAACCGAACACTGTTTGAGTTAAGAGTATTTATCCTAATTTGTTCCCAAATATGATGAAATCCTGATTTTAGGTTATTTGAATACACATGTTGTCCCTCTAAACTCCTGGCTGTGGATTTTATTGAAACTCTGAACTGTTTTGTTTTAACCCAGAAAACACAACAACCCACACTCTCAATGGAACGCTGTCTGGATTTGGTTTTATTTACTTGACTTAGCCCTGGTGATTTTTTAACCCTGGATACTGCTCTGGGGACTGCTCCGGTGCTCCGGTGCACCTCCTTTGGGGTGTGGTCAAACACGAAGCCCCTGCACCTCTCTGTCGCTCTGATGCCTGGTGCTGTGGTCTCTGTTGTTTTTGGCCCTCTGGGTTGGAGGCCCAGTGTTTTGGGATTTTCTTGGATCGTGTTGTGCCAGGATTGTTGCGCCCACTTTGAGGTCTTGTGGTTTTCCTTGCCTGGTTTTTATTGTGTTTGTTTTATTCTGCTGTGTGTTTGTTAAATGTTCTTTGAGATAAATTGTGCTTTTTTAAGGCACTTTGTAAACCTTTGTTTTAAAAGTGCTATACAAATAAAGTTATTCTTATTATTATTTATCAACAGTATTATTATTATTAGGGGTGGATAAAAATATTGATTCATCAATACATTGCAATACCCCCAACCCCCAGATTCAGCAAATCCTCTGAATCGATTCACCAACTGTTGAGTGGGGGGCGCTATGCACTTTTCAGTGTTTATCTAGCTGTGGCTGATGACAGAAGAAGACATGCATGATTCAAATTACCGTAACTCCTCGAGTATTCACACTATCCAAATAATTCCAATGGATTCTGGAAGCTGAGAAGCGCTTTCAAATGATACAGTACATTACGGTAGAGGACGCCTGGACTGAGGGGGGCAGGTTGAATTGTGCTCAGCCGAACAGCAGAGTGAGTGGATTGAGGGCTGAACATGTGAGTGAATTAACGGTGGTTTATTAGTATTATCCGTGTAAATAATGTAAAATATTGTAAAGAATAGCATTAGTATCATTCTGGAGTGTTTTCTTTAAGTTCTTTTGCTGTATTTTCTCTGTGTTTTACCGTCTTTTTTGTTATTGATCATCTTCTTCATCATAATTCGTTTTTTATGGATTCCATAAATAGCAATTTTAGAAATATTTGAGGAAGAAATGTCGAGATCTCTGTCTTCAGAGAACTGGAATCAGGAACTGTTTCAGGGACTACCATCAGTAAGAAAAATTGCCTGTATATGGTCTGATATAACAGGCTATAACATGGACACTAAATGCTGCAGGCAAACAGAAATGTTTGAGTTTATGTAAAACGGTTTAAGTTTATATTTGGTCATCTCAGAAAATTTCTACATGTTCATTAACAACTGTTTATGAAGAGAATCCTGTTGAAAATTAAAGTCCATTTTTATTCTGTTCTTGTAAGTACACACTGTTTTAAACATTTATAACATAATATTGACAAATGCTTGCCAGAATTGTTTACTTTTAGTTCTCGTGAAAAAAAGGTAGAAAAAATGTATTCAAAGGACAATTCCTGGCACATTTATTGAAAAAAAAAAAGACCAGGTGGACATTTATAATTATAGTTATAATTGTCATGTTTTTTTTTTTACTTTTGTACTCCATATGCACAAATAAGTTATTATTGTGCAAAATTTTATTTTCAGATGTTTGACTCAGAAACGTGAGGTGACATACCACATATGTTCACATTGGCATGAAAAAAAAAATTCAAAAATTGTCAACAGGTACTCTAATTATTTGTGTATTTCTACTTCTCACTGAATGGATATCGAAACGAATTGCCATCTAAAGAATCAAAATCGAAGCGAAACATGAGGCTCTTAACAATACCCAGCCTTAATTATTATTAATACTTAATTACGCTCAATTAATAGTAAAGCCATATAATAAGCCAATATGAGTGAAATATCAAGGGAAAAGAGAAAATTATAAATGAATTATAGTTACATTTTAAGTCAATATGTGTAAAAAAAACGTGAACATTAGATAAATATGAGCAAAAATGTAAATAAAATATGAATATGAATGAATAAAAAAGAAATAAATATGACTGACTGACAGGACAGACAGAGGGTCTGCAGACAGGTAGAGCAGACAGAGGGTCTGCAGGGACTTGTCCCACTCACTTATAACGGTTGTGACGCCTATGATCAAACACTAGTCATTCAAATTACTATAGGCCCACTACTGATCAATTTATATTGATTTAGGGGAGGCCGGGGATGGTTGTAAAACCAAAAGAGTTCTAACATTACAGTTTTCTCTAATCAGGTATAAGATAGGAGTCACATGATGATTTCATTTTTTCCTCTCTGATCACACACAGGGCCTGTCAAGGCTGGAAACTGTTGCATGTGGACTTTACAGAAAAAATAATTTTAAACAAGAAATGTACTACATTTGTTTAGTTCTAAGACTCATTGAGACTGAAACTTTTCTCTCTCAGGCAAATGTGTTGCATTTTCCTCTTTCTAATTTCAGACAACTTTGCTTAAACAGCTCCCTAAACACTGGCTGATAGGGGTGGGCTGGGTTGTAAACAGAAAAAAATGTAGGCAGTTAAATCTACAAAATTTCAGCAAAAAATGCTGGCGGGTAAAGAGTTAATAATAATGATTGAGAACACTGGATCATTTTTACTGTTTTTTTTTTAAACACTTGGGAATACTTTATGCAGCCCAGCTTTACCCTGACTCTACCTCCAGTGGCCGCCCGGTAATTTGAGTCTGAGACCCCTGGTCTAGTGTCAGTGTTTGAGTCCTTGTGTCTGCATCTGTCTTCAGTCTCAGTAAAGTGGATCTTCATCAGTCATAACTGGATTAGTTCAATGTACTCCTGTCCTTGTCCCAGGATAAATGCTCCCAGGTCAGTCACTAAGGAATGTCTGAGTGAGCTCCTGAAGGGACTGGGGATACTTTTATCAGAGGTTATTCATGCTGAGGTGTTTGAGGGAAGACTAGGTGGTAAGTATCACCGCAATTTATCCATCCATCCAACCATTTTTGAATCTATCAAACCATTCATCCAACCATACATCCATCTATCAATTAAATAATCTGTTATTGATGATCTTGAGCTTGTACAGTTCTTCTCCTCTGTGAACCCACCCATCCACCCCCATACACCCTCAAATTCACCCTCTGAGTGTGACATTTCCGTGACAGTGGTCCATGTCAGCATTAGTGATCCCCCCTCTTTCCTGCTCTTTTTAAAGCCATTGCTGAAGCAGTGGAGCAGCTTGGGGTTAAAGAGACAGCTCTGGTTTATGGAGTGGGGTTGCTCAATGCCTGTTGAACTAGTAAATATAATTACCACTAAAGCACAGGGCCAGCTCTGCCCATGAGGGGAGATAGCCTTGCAACACTTGCAGTCAATGGTGCCACAGAAAACCCAGAAATGGCCCCACTTCAGGTAAAACTGCTCAAAAAACTACGCTGGCTCAACTCGATGCTACAGTGAGATTTTTTTTTACAGCTGATCTTTCATGTGGCCCCGATTGCTCAGTTTTGTTGATTTGTCCTCTATAACACAGCTTCTGATACAGGCTCCGGTAACTTAACATACAGATGACTGCAACTCCTTCCCAGCAGGGCTCCCTGCATGCACATTTGAACCTCTGTAGATGATCCAGAATGCAGCAGCACATCTGGTCTTTAACCAGCCCAGAACAGCACATGTCATTCTGCTGTTAATCTCTCTTCATTGGCTTCCAGTTACTGCTCCAATCAAATTCAAAGCTCTACTTCTGGCTCACAAAACAGTAACAGGAGCGGCTCCTGTTTATCCAGAATCCCTCATCCAGGGCTACACCCCTTCTCGCCTGCCCGGCTCTTTCAGTGACAGACGCCCGGTGCTCCCGTCTCAGCATGAGTCAAAATCACGAACTGGACTCTTTTCTGTTGTTCCCCAGTGGTGGCGTGAACTACCCAACTCCAAACTCAAACCAGCAAGCTTTAAATTACAGGTAGGGCCAGACTGAGCCACCAATGCCCTGTCACATCGTGATGTAACCATATGTCAGCGAGTTAAGCTTGAAAAAGGACTCTTATCCTGCCAGTTTAAGGACAACTGTTAGTTATATTGAGCTGCAGACGACCAGTGTTTTCAGAGTTTTTTAAGCTGACAGTCCAAAGGTCTGGCACTTTGGTTTAATTTTTTTAATTTGTTGATCCTGTTGAGTGCAAACCTTTTCTGGTATGTCAAACACTGGCTGTGTTATTCAATAGTGGCAATAAAGTTGTTAGTAAGGTATGGTTATGTATTTCCAAGGCACATCAGGGTGCCCTGCCCCACCATGAGAAGCTCCTACCGTGCTTCAATAATGACCTCTGTGGTGTCATCCATGTACCAAGTACCAGCTTTCCTGTTTGATCATGAAAACATCAGAGTTGCACCGTTAAGTCATCTCCACTGCCCAATCAGAAACGCTCTCCTGATCAGCTGTTAGCTGACACTGATGCCACAGACACACGCCTGGAGCAGACATCTGCTCTCATCTGTGGACGGAGATGTTTGTAAAACAGGCTGATGTTTGAACTGCTCAGGTCATGACCTTTCCTCCTCTGCAGCTGCACCCCCTACTCCATCATCTGATTAGCCGGTAGTGTATGTGACTGACAGAATGGTCGCCCAATCATCTTCTAGAAATATCTCCGTAAGGTTGTGCCCTCAAACTCTTTCTGTTGATCAAATGGACCAGTGAGGTGTGTCCTGAAGATATATGGACCTGTGTGGAGAGTCAGGTTAGTGACTGAGCCCCCCCACCACTCCTGGATCAGGACTATACAGAGCAGCACAGACTCATATCAGTGCATATTCACACTGTACCTAAGCTATGATCATGCATGGTAGGGCTGTGCCATCAGTTATGATTTTATCGTTCTCACCACATAAACCTCTGCAGTATGTCTCGATATCTGACCCCTTGTGACACAGACTGAGGTTTTTTAAAGAGGTCTCCACAGATAAGTGTTGCATCTTAACCTATAAAACATGTCTTCTATCGTATACCCTGATCATCACTGATCATACTTGATGTTGTTCAGAATAAATGGTCCATGAGCAGCCCCATGTCTTCTGACAGATCACAGTTTTGTGGAGCAGAGCACTGAGGTTGTCCAGCATTAGACTATTTTGAAGACTTGAAGTGACAAACGTCTCAATTCAGATGCTCAGGTTTGAACCCTTTAATGAGTGTTTTCATAATTACCACCTAAATAAGACCAACAGTCTCCATTTCACATGGTCACATGACTAACCCACCACGCTGTGATGTGATTATTGCACATGAGCACCGTGTCATGGTAATGTAAAAGCATCAACTGTTCAGCCCTCAATGAGAAATCACCGTACTTATTGTAAAAATGTTTCAATGAGGCTAAGTCAGGTTAAATAAATGAGCTTCCTTCATCTTAATTAATGCTAATTAGTGGAGATAAACAAGTCTGGGATTCTTTTTAGATTCAGAAGGATCATCTTCCAGCTGGAGCCGGGCAATAACACCTAAACATGGTATCATGATGCTAACACTGGCTGAGGTCATGGCTGAGACACCAGCTGTGATCTCATCCTTCAGCAGAAGCAGCAAAATAACATCGTCATGGGCAACAAGCTACCCCCCAACACATCACCAAACTACTCCATCACTACATCCCTCCATCACTACACCAGCCATCACTACATCACCTCCTCTCTACATCCCTCCATCACTACACCACCTCATCTTTACCAAGGTTATTATAGTTAACGTAAACGAACAAAATAACGAAAAATAGAATTGAAAAACATTTTTGTTAACTGAAACAAAAATAAAAACAAGAGTTTAAAAAAAACGATAACTGACTGAAACTTTGTTATGTGTTTACAAAAACGAACTTAAATGAACTAAAATTACAGTAAAAACAATCCAAAACGTCCTTCGTTTTCGCCTTTGTAAATTTATTTCGTACATAAGGCTTTTGGGTTGATATGAAATCTATTTACCGTACTTCGCTCTGCCGGTTTTACACCAGGTGTTTCCACCGTACGGCACCTCATGGTCCATGACGTCACGTGCCGCCTAGCGTGATGGCTACGGTGAGAGCTGGGAGGAAGCGACAGAGTCCTATTTGGGATTTCTTTGAATATGACCGTGTCAAAGATAAAAGTTAGTGCCTTGTAGCAGAAGCAGGTGATAAAAAATGTGGAAAACGTTTCAAGGGGAAAAACCCCATGAATCTGAAAGTCCATTTGAAAAGCTCGCACAAAAAGGCTAACCAAGAGTACCTGGACAAGGTAGCCTCTCGGCCCCCCTCCCCCCGAAAGAGAAGCTACAGCAAGGCCAGGCAGCATCGGGAAGGAACGTGAGACAACAGTATCCGTAATGGACTGTTTCCACCGCCGACCAAATAGATGCTGGTCAGTAAACACGCAGGAACACCACAAGCGAGAAGAAGCATTGGTAAATATGTTTATTGATTCTGGAATGTCTACACGACTATGTGACTTGATTGCCTTTAGAAAGTTCAGGACTTCACTTGAACCAAAATTCAAAACACCAGGAGCTGCAAGAGTCAATAACCTCATTGGAGCTAAGATGGATAAGGCTAAGCAGAAATTGAAAGATATCATAAAAGAGGCGAGGAAACTGAGCCTATGTGTAGATGGTTGGAGCAAGAGAGGATTAACAGCATCTTTCATGGGTGTGTCAGCTTGTTTTTACCATCCACCTGGAGAACAGGTCCACCATGCTTTGCTGAACCTACACCAAATGAAACACCCACACACCGGGGAGTCCATTGCCCGCTGCACTGATCAGACGTTAGATGCATGGGGTATTGGAGAAGACAAGGTGCTGCTCATTGTGACAGCTAACGGCTCCAACATTGTCAAGGCTGTGCGGCTACTTGGGGATAGAAGCTGTGGGCAAAGTGAGGAGTCAGCTGATGGTTCACAGGCTCAACCGAGAGGTGCTGCAGACGACCAGGATGAGCTGTGGCTCCAGTCAGAGTCAGAGGAGTCAGACATGGAGGATGAGGAGAGTGGAGACCTCGGTGAGTGTGGTTATTTTGATATATACATTTGTTTATATTATTTGATTTTTTAAAAATTTATTTTGGATATTAAATGTCACAATGATATAAACAGCATTCTAGGCTTTACTTGACAATTTCCCATAGAGATCAACAGGGGAAAAGAGAGAGGAAAATCCTTATTTACTTGCTCTCATTTACTGCAATTATGCATTTCATACATACTGCAGATAACCTTTAATCCTGTGTATGCAGCAACCTTCCTCAACCTTGGAGATGCCTGTTATGAAAATGTGGTCCCTTTATTTTTTTTTCTTTTAAATATAAAATGACCAATAATAATTAGAATAGTCATTATTGACATGGAAAAATATTACCAATGCTGTTGTAGTCGATTAGCCTACATCAGTACACTTTTGGCTAATGACACAAGTCTATTCAACATTAAAAAAAAAAATTCCAACCCAGTTCCAACCTGTTAAAAAAGCAAGTAGCCCATCCTAGCCCAGGTTAAAAAGTTTGAAGTTGACACATACAGTCTGCACTTTGACATTGTTGTTATTGTCATTTCCTATGATTTGATATTCAGGATTCCAATTAATTATGAAGACACAATATAAAAAAATGTGTCATACTGTGGAAACAAGTTTATGGTGGTGTAATAAATTAAATATAATAGAGCAAGAAAGGTTACATGATCCCTGCTCTAAAACCAAGGGTTAGCACAGTCAAAGTCCTAATTCATGAATCAATTTTTTTTTACACTGTAAAACTATATTTTGTGTGTTTTACATTTGATGCTTACATTATCAAATTGTTTGTCTGTTTTCTCATTTTGCTCGGCATAGAACTTGACCTGCCAGATGATGGGGAGAACAACAAGTTCCAGAGAATGTCATGCCTTGCCCACACCCTTCAACTCACATTGAAAGATGCCATGAAGCACCCGAATGCTAATTCACTCATAACAAGAGCAAGAAACCTGGTACATGCTGTGAAGAATTTGTCAGTGGCAAATGAAGCAATGATCAAAAAGTGTGGCAAAACTCTGGTCCGGGATTGTTGTACACGCTGGAACAGCACATTTGATATGCTGAGAAGAATGCTGGAGATCAGAGCTCAACTAAACCAAGTACTTGAGGAGTTGGGCATTGACACACTTCTCACAAGCGATTGGGCTAAGCTTGAGAACCTGGTCAAGCTGCTTGAGCCCTTTGCCTACCACACAGACCAGCTTCAGAGTGACAGCCAGTCACTCTCACAAGTAGTGCCATGCCTGCTCAACCCTGAGGCACACCTGCTGATGACCACTGCTGGAAAGCAATTAGCTCAAGTGCTGCTGAAGTCCTTGCGGGAATGTTTTGCTGCCATTCTTGGCCCTGATTCCCCACAGTTTGATGCTACACCAGCAGCAGCCTGCCTAATGAATCCAAGTGTTTTGCTGGTTCTTCACACACCAGACACAGTGCCACTGAGGAGGGCAGCTCAGTTTTTTGTGCAAAACCTGGCTGCTCAGTATAACCCAGCTACTGCTTCTCAGGATGATGTTGCCACTGCAAGGGCCAGTCAAACTCCAACAAGCTCCCCTCCGACTGTCCTTCAGAAATACCACCTCCTTGCATCCCGTATGGAGGTCAATGTGTCATTGACAAATCAGCCTGATGTGACCAATAGTTTGTTGACTGAAATGAAGAAGTATGTTGACGATGTCAAACAGGGTGTGTTTAATGAGACACCACTGCAGTTCTGGAGATCAAGAGAGGCTGTCTATCCAAAACTTGCCCTGTGGCATTGGACCTTAAGTGCCCCTGCCTCACAAGCCTTTGTGGAGCACATCTTCTCTGTGTGTGGACTGTTGTCATCTGGCCTTAGAAACAGAACAACCACATCTCTGGAGCAGCGTGTTTTCCTCAAGATCAACAAGAAGTTGTTGCTTGACTGAAGTACACCCATCTCTCTCTTTTCACACACACACACACACCCACACACACACACTCATTAACACAGTCACAGATACACTGTCAGTCACACACAAAATCTCGAAAAGCTGAATTTGAGATAGTTCATTCATTCATAATGCAAAGACTTAAATTTGTTTTTGTTTACAATGTTAAACAGAAGGCTATGTAAGTTTAACATAGAAAAGAAAAGGACATCAGCACCCAGCTGAGATAGAGAAGTACACTATATTGCCAAAAGTATTCGCTCACCCATCCAAATAATCAGAATCAGGTGTTCCAATCACTTCCATGGCCACAGGTGTATAAAATCAAGCACCTAGGCATGCAGACTGCTTTTACAAACATTTGTGAAAGAATGGGTCGCTCTCAGGAGCTCAGTGAATTCCAGCGTGGAGCTGTGATAGGATGCCACCTGTGCAGCAAATCCAGTCATGAAATTTCCTCGCTCCTAAATATTCCACAGTCAACTGTCAGCTGTATTATAAGAACGTGGAAGTGTTTGGGAACGACAGCAACTCAGCCACGACGTGGTAGGCCACGTAAACTGACGGAGCGGGGTCAGCGGATGCTGAGGCGCATAGTGCAAAGAGGTTGCCAACTTTCTGCAGAGTCAATCGCTACAAACTTCATGTGGCCTTCAGATTAGCTCAAGAACAGTGCCCAGAGAGCTTCATGGAATGGGTTTCCATGGACGAGCAGCTGCATCCAAGCCATACATCACCAAGTGCAATGCAAAGCGTCAGATGCAGTGGTGTAAGGCACGCCGTCACTGGACTCTAGAGCAGTGGAGACGCGTTCTCTGGAGTGACGAATCGTGCTTCTCCATCTGGCAATCTGATGGACGAGTCTGGGTTTGGCAGTTGCCAGGAGAATGATACTTGTGGGACTGCATTGTGCCAAGTGTAAAGTTTGGTGGAGGGGGGATTATGGTGTGGGGTTGTTTTTCAGGAGCTGGGCTTGGCCCCTTAGTTCCAGTCAAAGGAACTCTGAATGCTTCAGCATACCAAGACATTTTGGACAATTCCATGCTCCCAACTTTGTGGGAACAGTTTGGAGCTGGCCCCTTCCTCTTCCAACATGACTGTGCACCAGTGCACAAAGCAGGTCCATAAAGACATGGATGACTGAGTCTGGTGTGGATGAACTTGACTGGCCTGCACAGAGTCCTGACCTCAACCCGATAGAACACCTTTGTGATGAATTAGAGCGGAGACTGAGAGCCAGGCCTTCTCATCCAACATCAGTGTGTGACCTCACAAATGTGCTTCTGGAAGAATGGTCAAAAATTCCCATAAACACACTCCTAAACCTTGTGGACAGCCTTCCCAGAAGAGTTGAAGCTGTTATAGCTGCAAAGGGTGGACCGACGTCATATTGAACCCTATGGATTAGGAATGGGATGTCACTTAATGTCATATGGAGTCAAGGCAGGTGAGTGAATAGTTTTGGCAATATAGTGTATCTCAACCAGCTGTTTGGTTGTGTTCTACTAGATACATGTGCACTATCAGTGTCTAAAACATTCACCGTCTTCACTTTATGATGTCAAATATAACATGGGAGGTACTGTATTGTTAATCAACTGCAGTGATTTGCACTGAAGCTGCTGTACCTCTAGTGCAATTCTTTATGAAGTTAGTTTTGAGTTGTTTCATCTAAATTAATCAAACCTCTAGTCTAGAGTTTGTTTGGTTTTTGAGGTTGTTCATGATTTCTCAGATTTAGCTCCCTGAGAATCCTGGCTGCCAAGCCCTGTGACTTGTCTCATGAATGGGTTCATGTTGTTATGTTCATGTGTGTCTTTAGCCTGTTGGCTATGTTGATTTTTTCCCCAGCACACTACGTACATCTAACCTCGGAAGCAGTATTGCACACATTTCGTACTTAGGGCTGCTATCTTGTGGGCTGTTATGTTTGATTTGTGGATGGCTGTTCATGTGTCCTCTGAATACATTTTTTAAATTGTATCTTTTGTTGAGTTTTTCTTATACAATACTTATTCTGACAATTTTGAATCTCATACCTGACAAATACCCTAATTTACAAAAAAAACAGAACTAACACTGAAACTAATAAAAACTAAACTAAAACTAAGCATTTTGAAAAAATAAAAAACTAATCAAAACTAGCAAATCTGCTCTAAAAACTAATTAAAAGTAACTGAATTTGAAAACAAGAAGTCAAAACGAAATAAAAACTAAAACTAATGAAAAATCCAAAACAATTATAACCTTGCTCTCTACCAATCAATCAAGCAATCAATCTTTATTTGTATAGTGCCAATTCATAACAAGTGTTATCTCAAGACACTTTACAATAGCGCACAAAGCTCTTCATATTATGGATACACATATATGCATAGATACATATATACATATATAAAATACACATATACATATATATATACAAATATATACACCCAACACCCAACATGAATCCATATAGCCAATCATGAATCCCTCCATCATGGCGGCAAGAAAAAACCTTCTGTTAAGCAGCAGGAAATCTTAAATGTGGACCCCAGTCTCATGATGAACAGCAAATCCACACCATGCTGTGTTGGGTGTGTGGGCAAAGGGAGGGAGGTAAGTGGAGACAAGTGGACTAAAGTAAGAACTAAAGTTAGTGACAGATCCATGGACCAATCATAGACCTGTCGTCGTCAAATTTGTTTCTGCTGGAAACAAATTTATTAGAGGTTAGCCTCTTGAGATGCTACAACTTGTTTTCAGGAGGGTTCCCATGTCTGTGTGGTTGTGGTGATAATTTTATAGAAGTATAATCAATAAAAGTCTTACTGAAAATAAGAATTTATGGTAGTGACGAACTCATGGGTGCCCAGACCACAAGTGCATCCATACCATATTTGTCTCCGTTAAGTATAAATGTATTAATGGTAGACCTCTTGAGACGTGACACCTCATTTTCAAGAGGGATCTCATGTCCATGTGGAGCTAGAGATAGTTACTATAGATGTATCAACCATGGATAGAAAGATCATGTTAATATCTACATTAACTGCTATAATGATTATGAACTGGAATGAGATGGCCAAATATGTGTTATGTCTGTAATTGTAGTTATTGAGGCTTCGTGACTCCACAGCAGCAGGCAGTCTACACCAAGGACCCCAGACCACCTACAAGACCAGAGCCAGAGACGAGTACAGGAGCAAACAGAAAGGGGCAGAGGCAGATATGGAGAGAGAGTGTGAGAGAGAGAGGGATAGAGCCCAGTGTGCCAGATCCCCCCGGCAGTCTAAGCCTATTGCATCTTAACTATGTGTCTAAACTATGGACTATGAGCTGGTCCCTAACTGAAAGCTTTATCACAGAGGAATGTTTTAAGTCTAGCCTTAAAGGTAGAGAGGGTGTCTGCCTCCTGAACCGTGGTCGGTAAATGGTTCCAGAGAAGAGGAGCCTGATAACTGAAGGCTCTACCTCCCAAACTACTTCTAGAGACTGATGGGACCACGAGCAGGCCAGCATTTTGGGAGCGTAATGTTCTAGAGGGGTTGTACGGCACTACAAGCTCTTTGAGGTAAACTGGTGCCTGTCCACTGAGAGCTTCATAGGTGAGAAGAAGAATCTTTAATTCTATTGTAGATTTTACTGAAGCCAATGCAGAGAGGCTGATACAGGAGTAATGTGGTCTCTTCTCCTAGTTCTAGTCAGAACACGTGGCCCTCCATCACTACATCACCTCCTCTCTACATCCCTCCATCACTACATCACCTCCTCTCTACATCCCTCCATCACTACATCACCTCCTCTACTTCCCTCCATCACTACACCACCTCCTCTCTACATCCCTCCATCACTACATCACCTCCTCTCTACATCCCTCCATCACTACATCACTACATCACCTCCTCTCTACATCCCTCCATCACTACATCACCTCCTCTCTACATCTCTCCATCACTACATCACCTCCTCTCTACATCCCTCCATCACTACATCACCTCCTCTCTACATCCCTCCATCACTACATCACCTCCTCTCTACATCTCTCCATCACTACATCACCTCCTCTCTACATCCCTCCATCACATCTGCTCTTCTGCCCCAAAACTAAATCTACAAACTCATTTAAGAACTCTCCGACAGCCAATCAGAGCTCAACCTCTGCCTCTGTTATCCTTGCCTAATACCTCTCTCTGTGCAGGTTTCCCTTCAAAGGTGTTAAACTTTTTCCACCCCAAATGCTGCAGGGGACAGATATCTCAGTTGCTTTTTATTGATGGAGCTGAATGGTTTGGCCCATCAGCAAAGGTATGCTTCCAGGTGAGGGAAAGTCAATCAACCAACTGACTCACAACCAATATATCATTCAATATACCAATCAACAGCCTGATCAGTCAAGCAACCCATCAACCAACCATCCAGTAAAACCAACCAACAAACAAATCAACAAAGCAATCAAAAAGCTCAACAAAAAACAATTTAGTGATTAATTAATCAACCAATCAATCAATCACTCAGTCAGTCATTCTTTATTTCTTTATTTGTATAGCGCCAAATCATAAGAGGTGTTATCTCAAGGACTTTACAATAGAGCAGGCTGAAGACAAATTCTTCATATAGACATGTATTTTAAAACATACATATTCACTAGTGATGTAATGGTATAAAAATTTCATATTACAGTTATTGTGACCAAAATGATCACGGTTATCATTATTATCGTGGTATTGTTGCAGTGTGCTCAAAATGTTCAAAAAGTACTTTTACACACACTTGAAATCATTTAACCCCTTTACTATTACAATAATAACAGGTCTTTTGTCTTTTTTGTCAATAAAGGTGTCAGGAAATGTCCTTTGAGCCAATTGTTTCACCCTTTTTTCATGAGAAATAAAAGTAAACAATTCTGGCAAGTATTTGTCTTTATTATGTTATAAATGCTTAAACTGTAAACTTTAAACAGGATTCTCTTCATAAACAATTGTAAATGAATATGTTCAAAGTTTTGAGATGACCAAAAATAAACTTAACCTATTTTATATACACTCACATTTTTTGTTTGCCTACAGCATTAGTGTCCATGTTACAGCTGCCTATCTTGGTCAGGACACTCTTGAAAAAGAGATTTTTAAGCTCAACAAATTATTTTCCTGGTTAAATAAAGGTTAAATAAAAAAACAGCTCATTATATTAGACTGTGTCCAGGCGTTTGTTTACTGACGATAGTCCCTGAGGCAGTTAGCCCCCTTCATGACTCTCCTCTGGTCTCCCCTCTCCCTGGCAGATCTCCTCCACATTTCCTCCTCCAATGTTTCCAAATTATGATTGATGAAATCCATAAAACATGAACTATGACGGAAAAAGACGATCTATTACGAAATATGTCCAGAGACGGAAATTAAATGGCAAAAGAATGACAAGAACACTATCCAGAATGATACTAATGCTGTTGTTTACAACATTTATACATTATTTACTCAGAAAATACTGATAAACCTATAAATCACTCAGATATGGCTCACTGAATCTTCCCTCTCTCACTCTGTCTGGCTCTGTCAGCTCACATACTCGAGGAATCACAGCAGTTTTAATCACGCACGTCTTTTTCTTCCGCCGGCAACAGCTTCGTGTTTTAGACAGGGTGACCGTCTTCAGTCAGTTTACCCTCAACATCCTTGTAAAATCCAAAATTCAACCAGACTTCGTCTGTTTCCCTAAAAAACCTCTGGTTTAGTGTCCGCCATAACTTTCGCTCTCAGAGGCCAAACATTGCAAACTGCGCATGCGCGCCTCCGTCTGTGAGAGACCGCGGCTGCTTGACTGAGGAGCAGACACATAGGTCAGGCTTTTCCAGGTAATGAGCAGCATCACCGTGAGTTATTGACACAGTGTGGTAATCAAACGGTAATTAAAAGAGGACACAGTAATACTAACCATCAGAAATTTTACCGCGGTTTGCCATTATACCGGTAACATTACATCCCTAATATACACATATATAAAATACACATAGACGTATATACAAACACATCCATCCAAACCAAACATTGATCCACCATGACTTCAGCACTGGGCCAGTCCACAGTGCAGTGCGTCTGTAGGAGGCTCACAGTAACAGGGGTCAGTAAAAACCGGACCAGCAGCTGGAGGTCTGGAGCAGATCCAGTCTGGTGAACAGCTGAAGCTGTGCTGAGGGTCTGAGTGAAGGAAGGGAGGTGGGCAGAGACGAGTGGACTAAAGTAAGAACTGAAGGCAGAGACAGATCCATGGACCAATCATAGACCTGTCTTCATCATATTTGTCTCTGCTGAATATAAATTTATTAGAAGTTAGTCCCTTGAGATGTGGCATCTGGTTTCAAAGAGGGACCTCATGTCTTTATGGCTGTGAGTCTTTATTATGGCTGTATAATCAATAGCAACCATGGACAGAGAGGTCATTCTCATAGGGCTGGATATTTTTAAGAACCTCACGATTGGATTTACAGTCTTTAGGCTGCGATTCGATTCGATATCCATTCAATAAGAAGTAGAAATACACAAATAATCAGAGTACCTGTTGACAATTTTTGATTTTTTTTTTCATGCCAATGTGAACATATGTAGTATGTCACCTCCCGTTTTTGAGCAGTCAAACATCTGAATATAAAATTTTGCACAATAATAACTTATTTCTGTATATGGAGCACAAAAGTAAAAAAAAACATGATAGTTAACACTATAATTATAAATGTCCACCTGGTCTTTTTTGTCAATAAATGTGTCAGGAATTGTCCTTTGAATACATTTTTTCTACCTTTTTCAAGAGAATTAAAAGTAAACATTCGTGCAAGCATTTGTCAATATTATGTTATAAATGTTTAAAACAGTGTGTACTTACAAGAACAGAATAAAAATGGACTTTAATTTTCAACAGGATTCTCTTCATAAACAGTTGTTCATGAACATGTAGAAATTTTCTGAGATGACCAAAAATAAACTTAAACCGTTTTACATAAACTCAAACATTTTTGTTTGCCTACAGCATTTAGTGTCCATGTTATAGCCTGTTATATCAGACCATATACAGGCAATTTTTTTTACTGATGGTAGTCCCTGAAACAGTTCCTGATTCCAGTTCTCTGAAGACAGAGATCTCGACATTTCTTCCTCAAATATTTCTAAAATTGCTATTTATGGAATCCATTAAAAACAAACTATGATGAAAAAGATGATCAATGACAAAAAAGACGGCAAAACACAGAGAAAATACAGCAAAAGAACTTACAGAAAACACTCCAGAATGATACTGATGCTATTCTTTACAATATTTTACATTATTTACTCGGATAATACTAATAAACCACTGTTAAATCACTTACATGTTCGGTCTTCTTCTGTCACCAGCAGGCAGCTGAATAAACACTGAAAAGATCCACAGCGCCCCCCACTGGCCAGGAGGTGAATCGATTCAGTGAATTTGCTGAATAGATATTGAATTGGGAGGGGAAATATTGCAATGCATTGATGAATCAATATTTTTACCCAACCCTACATTTTAATAATATTATTAACACCTATAATGAATATAATCTTGAGAGGATTGATGTTGATTAATATAGTATCATCCAATTTGATTGTGATTAAACTGGGTTAAATCAATCATCAATCAGCTGTTTAAGACATGAGGCTAGCGCATCATCTCCATGACTTATCTGTCGTCATATCACAGAGGGAACATGTATAAGGTCATAAAGACCTGGGGCCTCATTTATAAACACTGCGTACACACAAAAGAAAGTGTATGCCACTTGTAAAATTGATTAAAAAACAACCTTGACAGGAGAATGTGTGCACCTCCACGGCAGCTCTGACCCTGCCGCATGCACAACATCTGGAAAAACTGGAAACTGCGACCCCGACAGTAGAAGGATGAAATTAAAGACCGCTCTGTGACACTGATGCAGTTATGTGAAATAATCGAATATTACACATTTCACAACACACATCATATATAAAGGATATATTTGAAAAAATGACAAAAGAGGGAAAATTTATATTGATGCCCCAGGGAGTTCGCAAACACACACATGCACGCGCCCACACGTGTCCTATATTATTGAATCAATTCTGTCTTTGTGAAACAAATCTCACATTTTTATGAAATCCATTCACATAAACAAAGACAGTACCCGTGTTCCCAAAATGTGCCATACTAATAAAGTTTCATATTAATAATAATTGTAATTAAAATGACCTGATTGTTGCACCAAACTGCTGATCAGTTAGGCTACAACACCTGTAGCTGTTCAGGAAGTGAAGTGATGGTTGGATATTAAAAGGCGTAAAAACGCACAGTGGCTGGACGCCACCTGTAGTGATCCTTCCTACACACGGTTTTATAAATGAGGCCCCTGGACCCAGCACTGACCCCAGAGATACCTGACACAGGTTAGTGCAGAAGACCACATGAACAAACTGTGATGGGATCAAAATGGCTTAATCCAACCAATCAGAGACATTCCTGTGATACCAGCTATGTGCCCTAGGCCCCGCCCCTGCTGGACCACAGTGTGCTGCATCAGTATGTAAAAACTGTCAGACCATTCACATTAATTTCACAGAATTCTGTCAACAAAAAGCTCTGCTTACCGTCGTGGTTCGGGTTCCCAAGTGTCCACGGCTCGTCAGAGTCAAAGTGAGTGTCTCCTCCGATCCCTGGCCCAGGGAAATAGGCGTGAGCCAAAAATCCTCCCTCGCCATCGAAGGGCGAGCTGTCTCCATGGAATCCTGAGGCAAAGATGATGGTGATATCCACATCTTTTTTAGTCCTCTCCAGCTCGCTGTACGGCACTGCCTCAAAACGCAGCGGCGTCACGTTCTGCCACACATCAAATGCTCTCCTGATGGCGTCGTGAGTCTCCTCCGCCCCAACCTTGGGCGTCACGTTCTTTATGCTGCAGGAAGAGAGAAAAAGGGGAGGAGTCGGTCATTTATCATACAGTTTTTCATGTGGCAGAGAGGTTATCATAATACTTAGGGTTAGGGTAATAGTACCAACAACAACAACAACAAAAATAATAATAATAATAATTTATAATAATAATAAATAACAATCATAATTATAATTATTATTGTTAGTATAATGACAGAAGGACCCCTGTTCATCTTCAGTTGATTTTCGTGGCCCGTGGACCTGAGCTCAATCTGACATAATCTGCTGCCTGCTGTAATCTGAATGGCTGCAGCCCCTTCATCAGTCTGGATGAAAACAGCTCCATCCTGCTGACGGTGTCCATCAAAGGATCAGCGGCAAACTCTCCAAAGATAAATGTGCTCCACTGCTACGTCCATGCAACATCCTCTCCTGCTCTAAACCCACATTAAACATTTATCATCAAACACTGAAAACCAATGTCTTTATGAGACTGAACTCTTCATCCAACCAATCGATTGAACCAAACTCTTCATCAGACTGATCTGAAGAACGAAAGTGTTCGTCAGACCGATCTGAAGAAATAATCTCTTCATACGACCGATCTTAAGAACCAAAGTCTTCATCAGACCGATCTGAAAAACTTAAGTCTTCATCAAAAAGATCTGAAGAACCAAAGTCGTCATCAGACCGATCTGAAGAACCAAACTCTTCATCAGACCGATCTGAAGAACCAAACTCTTCATCACACAGTTAGAAGAACAACAGTGTTCATCAGACCGATGGGAAGACCAAAAGTGTTCATCAATCAATCAATCAATCTTTATTTGTATAGCGCCAATTCATAACAAGTGTTATCTCAAGACACTTTACAATAGAACATAAAGCTCTTCATTTTATGGATACACATATATGCATAGATACATATATACATATATAAAATACACATATACATATATTTACATCCAACACCCAACATGAATCCATATAGCCAATCATGAATCCCTCCATCATGGCGGCAAGAAAAATCCTTCTGTTAAAGGGATAGTTCAGTATTTTTGAAGTGGGGTTGTATGAGCTCCATATGTCCACTAAGTACCTTAGATGCAGTAGAACGTCCTCTCCTCTCCCTCAGTAAGCCACAGTCTGTAAGAGTCTGTTACGCAGATATAGCCACAAACAGGGAAGTATTGTACCAAGACCAAAGGGTATTTTCTCCGCCTACAAGAACTCCCATCAAAAAATAATACCACAGTTTAAGAGTACGCTACATATGCATGCTTTTAAGTGCATTAACTTCTCGGAAATACAAAGTTTATCTGGAACTAACCGACTCACGTCACGTATTCCTCCGCGCAGTGCTGCCGCTAGCCGCGCAATGCTAATACACAACAGTAATGGTTGTGTGTGTGTGTGGAGAGAGAGACACACACACAAGTAGCCTGTAATGTTATGGTAAACAGCCTCCTCCACTCTGCTTGTTTGTCTCTGACAGATCATTGTTACTTACTTTGAGGATAAACTGTCATTAGGTCCTTCGGGTTTGGGACGTTTTATCCAGTTTATCTTGGGAAATTGACAAATGTCCGCAAAACTCCGGGATTCAGAAGAGCAGGAAAATCTGTATGATGAGTTATGCAGACGGCGTGAGAGTCAGCAGTATCCTCTGACTCAGAAACATCCTGAAGTTGGCATCAGTAGCACTCGGGTAAGGCCTGTTCGATCTCCATCTGCAGCAGCTCATCTCCTGTGAACTCCGGATCATACAGACATCCAAGGTTCATACAGGTATCCTCTTGGCTCCAAAGTGAGTGGAACTGTCATAATCACTCCTTTTTAATTCCCTATGCTGTCTCTTCCTCACACCGCAAAGAGTCAGAACAAAGGAATTACAATACTTGACAAAAGTCACACAAGGCTACAACCGGCGTCTGAAGCCATTAGCTTGTTATGTTTACATCAGCTGAGAGGGAGGCGGAGTGATTCAGCAGCTCGCAGCAGGGATAGGAGAGAACTTTCTACTGCATCTAAGGTACTTAGTGGACATATGGAGCTCAGACAACCCCACTTCAAAAATACTGAACTATCCCTTAAAGCAGCAGGAAATCTTGTATGTGGATCAAAGTCTCATGATCAACAGCAAATCCATACGATGCTGTGTTGGGTGTGCACCAAACTGATCTGAGGTGCATAACTCTTCATCAGATCGATCTGAAGAACCAAAGTCTTCATCAAAAAGATCTGAAGAACCAAAGTCTTCATCAGACCGATCTGAAGAACCAAAGTCTTCATCAAAAAGATCTGAAAAGCCAAAGTCTTCATCAGACCGATCAGAGGAACCAAAGTCTTCATCAGACCGAATTTGAAGAACCAAACTCTTCATCCGACCGATCTGAAGAACCAAAGTCTTCATCAGACCGAATTTGAAGAACCAAACTCTTCATCAGACCGATCTGAAGAACCAAACTCTTCATCAAAAAGATCTGAAGAACCAAACTCTTCATCAGACCGATCTGAAGAACCAAAGTCTTCATCAGACCGAATTTGAAGAACCAAACTCTTCATCAGACCGATCTGAAGAACAAAAGTCTTCATCAGACCGAATTTGAAGAACCAAAGTCTTCATCAGACTGATCTGAAGAACCAAACTCTTCATCAGACCGATCTGAAGAACAAAAGTCTTCATCAGACCGAATTTGAAGAACCAAAGTCTTCATCAGACTGATCTGAAGAACCAAACTCTTCATCAGACCGATCTGAAGAACCAAACTCTTCATCAGACCGAATTTGAAGAACCAAAGTCTTCATCAGACCGATCTGAAGAACCAAACTCTTCATCAAAAAGATCTGAAGAACCAAACTCTTCATCAGACCGATCTGAAGAACCAAAGTCTTCATCAGACCGAATTTGAAGAACCAAACTCTTCATCAGACCGATCTGAAGAACCAAAGTCTTCATCAGACTGATCTGAAGAACCAAACTCTTCATCAGACCAATCTGAAGAACCAAAGTCTTCATCAGACCGAATTTGAAGAACCAAACTCTTCAACAGACCGATCTGAAGAACCAAAGTCTTCATCAGACCGATCTGAGGAGAACCTCAGCCCTCACCATGTCCTAACTGAACACTCAGGCTGATCACAGTGAATCATATGTTTGTCCTAAATGCTCCTGAGTACTGGAGCATAATGATGTGTGATGCTGTGCCCGTTTTTGCCTCACAATGCTCCATCTTTATTTGCTTTAATGAAATTATCAAGAGATGAAGAATGAAGCATCTGTCACTCACATTCTGTAACATGCCCGTCTCTCAGGCTCACTGCTGTGTGGTCCCCGTGTGCTCTGAGCAGGTAGTGTTGTTTTATTATTACTACTTTTATATCTTTTATTGTGAGTATAATCATTGTTCATATTAAAATTTTTAGTGCTACCATTATTATTTATATATTGCTGCACTGACATGTATTTGATGTGTTTGCAGTGATTTATTATATACTGATTTTTATTTTTGTTGTATTATTATTAGTTTGATTATTATTTTCATTATTGATTTTATCATAATTATTATTATTAGGGCCCGACCGATATCAATTTTTTTGAGGCTGATGCGGATGCGGATGCCGATATTTGACTGAAAAAAATACCGATTACCAATTAATCGGCCGATTGATTAAAAAAATATAAAATGAATTTAACAAAAATTGGTCCCTTAACACCTACAACAATGAATATATGAATTACAGGCAGAACATTTTACTGTTTTACGATACTTTGTCCTTTGCTACTCGTTTAACTTTACAACAGAGAGGAATTTTCAAGTACAAAAACATGCAGAAAAGCATTTAACCTCTGGGAAATTAATTATACAACCTTAAAGATTCAATCTATAACTGTGTTATGAAATACATCTTGTCTTATACTTCTTGTTAATGAATATCAGAGGTAGGTTATACAGGCCCGTAGCCAGCCTTGTGGAGGGGGGGGGGGGGTCTTTTTTTTCTAAAAAGTGGACTTCACCACCTGCCCCCCCTAAACACACAAGCACATTTCATACGTTTTAATTTATACTTTTTATTGATTACACCTTCACTTTTACATGACTTTTCTCTCCCCAGTTGTCTCTCTGTTTTCCTCTATACGTCTCTGTTGCTCTCCTCTGCTGACATGAATGAATATGAATTAATTAAATTTAAGTGTACTACCATCCAAACTTTCTTTTAACATGAATTAATTAATTGAATTAAACGTAAGTGTACTGTCTCCATATCATTCAAATTTTCCTTCAAATGTTGTGATTTGACCATTTTTGGCCACTATAGGCATATTTTCTCTTCTAATGTGGCAGTGGATGAGCTGGTACTCATCACATTGGTACAGGTGATTATTTTTAGATTAATGTTCAAATTCCAAACACAGCCTATTACAGCAATTTTCACCATGTAATAAAAAATAATTCTGATAATGGCCACTTTTCAAATGTATAATTTCCCATTTTCAACCCTCTCAGTGCCAGTGTTTCTGTGGCTTTCTCCTTGTCTGTCTCTCCGTTGCTCACCTCTGCTGCCTGTTGTCTGTCTCTGCTTCTCTCTTCTGCTGCATGTCTCCTTTAACATGAATTAATTAATTGAATGAATAAACATGAATGAATTAAATGGAAATGAACCATCTCTATTATCCAAACATTCCTTTTACTGTGAATCAATGAATTGAATTAAATTTAGGTGTACTATTTCTCTACTGTCGGACAGTTATCTTTCTCTTAGTTGTAACTCTCCTTGTGTCTCTGTTGCTCTGTTTTGTTGTCTGTCCATCTCTGTTGCTCACCTTGCTCATTTCAATTTTAATTTGAAATTAAATTAATTAATTTTAATTTCAAAATAAAAATTAATTTCACACACATACAAATGGTAAACACACAGAGAATTATAATGAAGTTGTTTTAAAATGTTATATCTTAATGTGTGTGTGTGTGTGTGTATATATATATATAATAGACATCTTCAGCTATTACAAAACATCTATCCTACAGATGTATACATATCCAGATTTTCTGATATCGATGACAGCTGTACCTTCTGTAAAAAAGATCAAGAAAGCATCATCCATTTATTTTATAAATGTCCATTTTGCATCACCTTGGGACATTTTCTTTTTGTTAAAACTACAGGAGGAGGGGGGCTTTGAACGAACCCTTCAATACCCCTTGCCTACGGGCCAGTTATAGTACAGGTAGAACACCTTTTAAAAAAGTTGTAAACAGGTAATTGTGAGAGGAAAGCAACAAAAACACTAAGGTAACACTCTTTGCAGGTAGAACCACTTTTTTATTGTAAACATGAGGTAATGTGTGTGAGGAAATCGCTCCTGGTTAAATATGCTTCAACACGCAGCTGATGGAGTGACGAACTGTCATTCTCTGCATCCAAATATTTGTGCACTTACGTTATTTTTGCAGTTACTGGCTGGCTTTTATGCTGTTAGCTAACGCTATGCTAGGTTTGCATAACTACAGCGATGTCATTGTTACCATAAACAGACAGGGAATAACTTAAACTGGGTTAGCACAACTTTACCAATGTAATGTTAATTGAAAAGCATGACCGACAAATGAAGCACGCGTCACTTGTCATGAAACATGGCAAATAGAGTTAAATTGAAACGGGAGACATTTTGAGTCACTGTTAATTTCACAATGTCGTTATAAACATACCTGTCGGCAAGCTCTGTTCAGCCCACTCTTGTATTGTTGCCTGGCTGTTGCTCAATCCTGCAGGTGACTGATTGGACAGCGGTGGGGAGGAGACTGAGGATCGAATGGAGTCAGAGCTCCATCTATTGGACTAACGGCGCAACAAGATCATTCTGCGCAACTTGGACGCTGAACAGCATTCACTGTTTTACGAGAAAATAAGAATATATCGGCAAAACTCTGGCTGATGTTGAATATTTTGAAAAGGGCTATAATCGGCCAATTAAATTGGCCAGCCGATAGATAGGTCAGGTCTTAATTATTATAGTTATTTTTTTTTTTTTTCATTATTATTATTGTTATTATTATTATTATTATAATTTGCTGCACTAACCTGTATGTGATGTGTTTGTGCTGCCATTTCTGTCCGGTGAGGGCGTAGCGTCGTTTCCTCACGCTGAACCTCGACACTCCTCCAATCAGGTCAGGAACTCCACACCTGGGTTTCTTCATCCACCTGAGGGGGCGGAGCCAAAAGGATAAGGTAGGTTGGATCAGCAGTTATCATTTTATTATAAAGGATGTTCTAATGAGGATGATAACTTCATCAATCAGTAAGTCAGAAAGTCAATAGGAGCAGCTCTCTGAGGTCAGACCACCTCAGTATCACCAACACACTCTGACCCTGATCATGACCTCATGAACCTCTGCATTCATGATATGATTAAATAATAACCATTACACTGTTGTCAGTAAATAATGACAATAATTAAACTGTTATCATTTAAAATAATAACAATTAAACTGCTATCATAAAATAACAATCATTGAACTGTTACCATTAAATAATAATACGAATTAAACTGTTATCATTAAATAACAATAATTATCATTAAACTGTTATCATAAACAATAATAAAAAACTGTTATCATAAATAATAATAATCATTAAACTGTTATTATAAATAATAATAATCATTAAACTGCTATCATTAAATAATAATACGAATTAAACTGTTATCATAAATAATAATAAGAATTAAACTGTTATCATAAATAATAATAATCATTGAACTGCTATCATTAAATAATAAGAATTAAACTGCTATCATCAAATAATTATGACAATCATTAAACTGTTTCCATAAATAATAATAATCATCAAACTGTTATCATAAATAATAATAATCATTAAACTGCTATAATAAGTCATAATACAGAAAAGTCCTGGATCCAGAGGGTCTCATGGTTACAGAAAAAACACCAGCATGCTCACACACAGAGCTGTCTCACCTCACAGTCGTATCACTGTCAGCAGCAGAGGAGAGAGAGAGAGACAGGTGAGGCCATCATCATCATCATCATCATCATCATCATCACACAGACAGGTGAGGCCATCATCATCTTCATCACACACACAGGGGAGACCATCATCATCATCATCATCATAATCACACAGACAGGTGAGGCCATCATCATCATCACACACACAGGGGAGACCATCATCATCATCATCATCATCACACAGACAGGTGAGGCCATCATCATCATCACACACAGGTAAGGCCATTATCATCTTCATCATCATCATCATCATTACACACAAGGGTGACCATCATCATCATCATCATCATCATCATCATCATCATCATCATCATCACACACACAGGGGAGACCATCATCATCATCATCATCATCATCATCACACAGACAGGTGAGGCCATCATCATCTTCATCACAGACAGGTTAGGCCATTATCATCTTCATCATCATCATCATCATCATCATCATCATCATCACACACAAGGGAGACCATCATCATCATCATCATCATCACACAGACAGATGAGGCCATCACCATCATCATCATCACACAGACAGGTGAGGCCATTATCATCATCATCACAGACAGGTGAGGCCGTTATCATCATCATCATCATCATCATCAACACACAGACAGGTGAGGCTATCGTCATAATCATCATCATCATCAATATCTATTTAACCTCTACAGGTGTGTTAGACTGTTCTGCCTCTACAGTTGTTTTGGACTGTTTTACTTGTAGAAGTGTGTCAGACCTGCCTCGACAGGTGTGTTAAGGTGCATACACACCAAACGCGACTTTGCGACCTTGGCAACCATTCTCCATGTAAAGTCAATGTACAGCCGCGACGAGGCAGGGCTAACCCTCCCGCGACGTAACGGACATGTCCTGGGCAACCACGTCGCTCGTTGCTTAGTCGCCAAAGTTGAAAAGTTTGAACTCTCCAGGCGATGTTGCGTGTGGCTGTGCGACAACAGCCAATCAGTGTTGTGTGGGTGTGTGATGGTACCCGTGACAGACAGTTTTCATTCCGGTTCACAGAGTAACAGTCCACCTAGAGGGGACGGCAGAGAACTCACAGAAGATGCTGCAGGGCCATCAGCCACAGTGTTCTGTGGTTGGCAGGTGAGTGAAAAGGGTACAGTTGGAATAATGTCAGCTTATACATCCTATTATATGATATGATATGATTGAGGTGAAACTCGAGCTGGTGTGACGTTACGTTACTGAGCGATGGCGACGGTGACCAAAATTAGGTATTTATGGACAGGCGACCTGACTTCAGTGGGCGACGCGATTTCAGTGGCAAAGCCGCGTTTGGTGTGAACGCAGCTTTAGACTAATTTACCTCTACAGGTGTGTCAACTGCTTTACCTCTACGGGTGTTTCAACTGTTTTACCTGTGCAGGTTTGTCAGACTACTTTTACCTCTACAGGTGTGAGACTGTTTTATCTGTACAGGTGTGTTGGACTGTTTGACCTCGACATGTGTGTAAGACTTTTTTTTTACCCCTACAAGTGTAATGGACTGTTTTATCTCTGCAGGTGTTTTATACTGTTTAATCAGTACATGTGTGTTAGACTGTTTGACCTGTTCAGCTACGTTAGGCCATTTTACTGCTACAGGTGTGTAAGACCGTTTTACCTCTACCTGTGTGGTGAGCTGTTTTATCTCTACAGGTGTTTTACACTGTTTTATCAGTACAGGTTGATTAGACTGTTTTACCTGTACAAGTGTAAGAGAATATTTTACCTGTAGAGGTGTGTTAGTCTGTGTTACCTGTACAGGTGTGTCACTGTTAAACCTCCACAGATGTGATAGTCTGTTTTACCTCTACAGGTGTATAAGGATGTTTTACATCTGCCTGTGTGATGGACTGTTTTATCAGTACAATTTTGTTGGACTGTTTTACCTCTACAGGTGTTTTAAACTGTTTTATCTGTACATGTATTTCTGACCATTTTACCTCTATAGGTGTGTCAGACTGTTTTACCTGTTCAGGTGTGCTGGACTCGCTCTCAGGTGTTTTGTAGTGACTCAGTGTTACCTGTCCATGTGTGTTAGACTCACTCTATGGTGTTGGAGTTTATGGTGCCGGTCACATTGAGGCCGTAGCGGCGCTGCATGGCAGCAATAGCAGACTGCATCATCTGAGCTGAGCGCAGCACAGACATCCTGGGGTCAGCTGTTGGCAGGTAACCGTACCTCTGCAACCACACCTGGAGGGGGCAGCAGAAAGAGGTCACAAGATTTAAACAAGGTTACATACTATAGCAGAGAGGCATGTGCACAGGCATGTCCATAATTCTAAACAAGTGATACTTCATTTCAAACAGGTGTGTATACATCAGGTCAAAAGGTGTTCATTTAGCAGTTCAAACAGGTGTTCATCAATCAGTTCAAACAGGTGTTCATTTAGCAGTTCAAACAGGTGTTCATCCATCAGTTCAAACAGGTGTTCATTCATTAGTTCAAATGTAAGTTATGGCTATAACTATGGATCTATGAGACCGGACGATGACCGTCACCACGGTCTTTTACCTTGAATGATGTCCTCATCTCCCTATACTCGAGACCTGTATAACAACAATGTCACGTGACTGACCTCAGGAGGCATCTCGCTGTCCATATAGCTTCCGGTGAGCATGCCTCTTTCTCTTGCTGAATGCCTCAGCCTGTTCTGAGCGACAAAAGATGGTGACGGTCATCGTTCAGTCTCGTAGATCCTTAGTTATGGCCATAACTTACGATCTATTTCGACCTCACTCAGACCGTCACCACGGTCTTTTACCTTGGTTGGCTAGTCCCAGCAGAGTCGCGAAGAACAGAAGACTCCGCCGTCTCACATCCACGCTCAGCAGCAGAGAGCAGCACCACCGATTCTACTGGGCTGGGGATGCCACATTGATCCTGTAGTACCTGGAAAAAGTACAGGAAGCACCCCATGTGGCCGCTGCACAGATATCTGAAAGGGGAACCCCCTTCAGAGCAGCCCAGGAAGTGGCTACACTCCTTGTCGAATGAGCCACAACCTGAGCCAGGACGGGCAAATATTGACCAGAATAGCCCCCCACAATAGTGTTCACAATCCAGTGTGACAGGCAGTGTTTCGAAACAGGGTGGCCAACTGTCCTGCCACCGAAACATACAAACAGTTGAGTATGTGAGCGCCGCAAAGACTGCCTTCATACAATATACGCTCCTAGCGCTCGCACAGGGCACAGAGTAAGCAGGCCCGGCTCTCCCTGTATAAGCGCAGGACTGGGCTGGAATGCACTGATCTCCATTACTCGGTTCATCGTTTGAGGATTCACCACTTAAGGCAAAAATGCGGGATTAGGCCACAGGGAAACCCCGAATTGTCAGCTTTCCACCGCAAACAAGTCTCACTCACTGACAAAGCACGTAACTCAGTCACCCTCTTGGCTGAACACACAGCCAGGAGAAAGGCAGTCTTGTGAGATAAAAACTTGAGAGAAGCCTACTCAATGGGCTCATATGGAGCTAGCATCAGTGATCTCAGCACCATCGGGAGATCCCACGGTGGAGCTCTAGGGGTCCTACTTGGCCACAGCCGAAACGGCCCCTTAAGAAATTGCAAAACCAAGGGGTGTTTTCCCACTGTAGCACCTTCCACAGGCTCATGAGAGCAGGAAATGGCAGCACTGTATACCTTAACAGTACTAGGAGCCCTGCCAGTGGTCAAGAGTGACTGCAGAAAGCGCAACACCAGCGCGATTGGGCAGGTGAAAGGATCCACTTTGCTATTGCGACACCATGCAGAGAACACTTTCCACCTTTGGGCATAATTGGCCCGGGTGGAGGGGGCCCGAGCATTGCCTAGAGTTCTCAAGACGGCCTCATCTAACCCCTGAGGGAGGGGCTGAGAAGGGGCCAAGCCCAGAGCTGCAAAACTTCTGGCCTGGGATGCCATATCTGACCCCCGACCTGGGACAGGAGGTCTGCCCTGACTGGCAGGGCCCACAGGTGACCGTGAACCAGGCGGAGTAGCAGTGGGAACCAAGGCCTCTTGGGCCACCTGGGGGCTATTAGCAGCATGCTGTACCAGCCCTGGGCAACCCGTTTGAGCACCAGAGGGATCAGAGGAAATGGCGGGAAAGCGTATAACAACTCGTCCGGCCACTCTTGAGACAATGCATCCAAGCCCAGGGGACCCCCCTGACCTTCCAGGGAGAACCACTTCTCGCAGTGGGTGGTCTCCGTTGAGGAGGAGAGGTCGGTCTGAGCCCTGCCATATCAGGTCCAGAGAAGGGACACAACCTCTGGGTGGAGCCTCCACTCTCCTGGGGGAGGACCCGACCTGGACAGGAGGTCTGCTGCCTGATTCACTACCCCCGGGATGAACACAGCCCTGAGTGAGGCCAGATGTTGAAAGGCCCACACCAGGAGTTCCCGTGCTACCTGGAGACAGCATGCCGACTTCGTGCCCCCTTGGTGGTTTATGTGGTAAACCGCAGAGGAATTGTCGGTTCTCACCAAGACATGCCGGCCCTGAAGAGAAGGGAGGAGAGCCCTCAATGCAAGGTGGACTGCCTTAAGTTCCAGCACGTTGATGTGTTTGCCGTCCCAGGGTGGCATCCAACGCCTGTGTACCATTCTGCCTTCCCAGACTGCTCCCCAGCCTGTGAGTGAAGTGTCTGTGGTTCCCACTGACCTCCTCGATGGCAGATTCCCGAGGGGAACCCCCTGGAGCAGAAGCCCCCTGTCTTTCCACTGACTCAGTGCCTTCAGACACGTCCGTGTCACTCGCACTTTTGTATGCCTGTGCCACTTTGGATGAAGCTTGAGGGCATTCAGCCATCTCTGCAGGGGTCGTGCCCTGAGAAGTCCCAGTGGCACTACTGCCACTGCCGCCGAGATCATCCCCAGCAGCCTCTGAAAGTGGACTAGCGCCAACTTCTTGCCAAGCCTGAACTGATCCAGCAGGGCCAAGATTTTCGTCACTCTCTGAGGGGTGAGAGATGCCCTCATTGTGACCGAGTCCAAGCACAGACCCAGAAAAACTACCTGCTGACGCGGTTCGAAATTGCTCTTTTTCAGATTCACCTTGAATCCCAAGGCCTGCACATATGAGAGCACCCTCTGTGAGTCCTCCACGACCTGACTGCGGGATGGAGCACAGATCAGCCAGTCGTCCAGGTAGGGCAGCGCCTACCACCCTGGTGAAGACCCGAGGTGACAGCGAGAGGCCAAATGGGAGGACCCTGAACTGATAAGCTTGGCCCTGGAAGGCAAAGCGGAGAAAGGCTCTGTGTTCTGGGCAGATGAGAATGTGAAAGTACGCATCCTTTACGTCCACTGATGTGAACCACTCCCCTCTCTCCACTGCCTCCAGGACCTGGGCAGTGCTCAACATTTTGAAGGGCAGAGCCTTTACGAAAGTATTGAGTCGTCTAAGGTCTAGGATGGGGCGAATCCCCCCGTCTTTTTTTGGAACTAAAAACTACATTGAGTAGAACCCAACGTGCTGTTCGGCTGGAGCTACTCTCGTAATCGCACCTTTCTGAAGGAGGGTTAAAATCTCTTCTGACAATATCTGTGCCTGAGCCAGGTCCCTGACCGTGGTCATGAGAAACCCGGAAAAAGGAGGGGGCGCCGCCGGAACTGAATCCTGTACCCCTTTGACACAGTAGCCAGTACCCATGGGTCTGACACCGTGTCTTCCCAGCTTTTCAGGCATAGCTGGGAACAAAGTCCAGCGGCTGGCCCCCACATATCCCTAGGTGACACCCCCCTGGGGCCCTGAGCCCTTGGGGGGGCGCCTCCTCTGTGGCCCGTCCCTGGTCGTGGGGTGAGGGGGAGCCCCCTGTCGACGCTGCGGGGGCTGCTTGGGGCCCACCGCAGCTGGGAACCCCAGCCCCTGTCTCTTACCATATGCCCACGGTTCTTGGTAAGTCCAAGAAGACTGTGGACCCGGTTGAGGGCCCCTCGGCTTCCACCTGGCCGCTACTGGCCCCTTGAATGCCCGCCGAACAGACTCTCTTGTACACCGAGACTGTTCGGCCTTGTCTAGGACACCCTGGGACTCTGGGTGAAACACATGTGGCAGTGCAATCGGCATGTTGGTCAGTTCCTTTTTAATAATTTCAGGCAGAGACGTCTGCGCCAACCATATCTGCCTTCCTGCCATCCTTGCCGAGGACATAGATGCTCCTATGTCCCGTGTGAGCTGTGCATGGGTAACCAGGGCAGAATCAATCAGACTCATTGTGTCCAGATCCTTAGGATTGGCAGTTCTCCTGAGAGCTGCCAGCAGGATGGCCAGTGCATTCCCAGAGCGGGCAGCTCGGGTGGCTGCATTATATGTCCGACACACCAGCTTATCGGTTTTGTCGCACTCTTTCCCTGGACAGCGCAGATTAGCTGTCACCCTGTCCGGCCCCAGAGATGTTAAGGATGCCATTTCTTGCTCTACGGGAGGCATATCCCCCAAGCCGGTCTCTGGAGCCTACTGGGTCTTGGCCAGTCTGCGGCAGCCTGCACCGCTAGGTGCATTCCATGTTCTCTTTAGCATTTGCAGGTAATCCCCTGCCACCGGCACCAAGGCTAGCTGCTGGCAGTGCTGGGACTGAGAAATGCCTGCCCAAACCCCATCCACTGGGGCAGGGGTCTCCACCGGAACATCTAGGCCAACAATTTTTGCCACACTCCTCACCCTGGAGATGACATCCACAGGCGAGGCATCATCCTCACCTATATTGCTGAGGCTAGAAGCCTCCTCCAGCTGGGTGGACTGAAGCTGGTCAGACCCAGCAGCGGCATCCAGCTGCTCATCCCCCTCAAAGGGTGAGTCATGAGCATATAACGAGAGAACATTCTCCTTAGCCTGGAAGGGAGGTAACCTGTCAGGAGAAGTCTCTTCTGAGCATACCTGCACCGATCTCCTTGCCTTTGTGGGGCACTGGGCCTCCACGCAGCCCAATCTTTCTGACAAGCCACGTATGGCAGCCAGAATCTGGAGTTGGGTATCCCCCTCTGTACTCACTGGAGTACAAGGGTGGTCAGGTGTGGCCTGAGGAGCATGTCTCTTACCGGAGCGCTCAGGCGTATGTTCCCGCCTACGCTTCCGGGAGTGTCTCCTCAAAGCATGTCTCCTTTCTGACTGAGGGGACAGTGGTTGTGTCCCCCCTGCCCGAACAGACTGCTCTACCCTCCTGGCCCTCTGCACACGTTCCTCCACCGGCAGCCCGATCGCTGCCACGCAAGGGTTCTCCACATCCTCCCTCAAATGTGCAATGTCCAGACAGGCAGGGCATTCTTGGTGGCCATCACAGGGGTCCATAACTTCCTGACAGAAGCAGCACAGCATGGAAGCCAAAAAAGTGGGGCAATAACACCCACAGCTATAAAAAGCTGAAGAAGAAGACAGCACTTCTCTAGTTCAAAAAAACCCAAAACTGCATCAAGACCACCAGTTTTCTGAAATAAAAAAGAGAAAACAAAGAGGAAGGGGTGGCGATGCTAGGAAAAAGGGAGCCCAGCTACTGTGCACAGAGCCTGAGGGCCAAACTATAAGTTAACAAAAAATGACTGTATCAATACAGGAAAAACTAGAAAAGTAAGAAACTACAGGTTGTCCTAAACTTACCTGTGTTCCCCATTCCAACCAACACTACCGAACAATTACGGCAATTAAAGAAAAAACACAATTTGCCTACTCTCGCCTCCTCTGCATGCGCGAACGCACAGGAAGGAGATCCCAAAAATGCCCCCCCAGCTGCGCACAGCGGGTTCGTGGGGAAACTGAATGCCAAACAAACAAACAAGTTTGGAAACCGCACATAAGTGGCCCTAAAGACCACGGGGACAAACTTACTCCCCTGAAAGAAACTGACAGCTGGTATGACCAAAGCCAGCCGCTGAAACTATTTAAACAGCTTCCTGCAAACACAGAGCATGTTACGTAAATCACCGCCGCTCGCGTCTTCTACTTATAAACAACAGAGTGCGGGAAACCACCATGCAATCCTCAGGGGCACAAGGCACCTGCACAAAGAAGTGACGGATTGCTAATTCAGCGGAGTCCCACACTGACAACCTTACCTGTCTGTCTCGGATGAGGCGAGTGAAGCTAAGAGAAAGAGGCATGCTCACCGGAAGCTAAATGGACGGCGAGATGCCTCCTGAGGTCAGTCACATGACATTGTTTTTATACAGGACTCGAGTATAGGGAGATGAGGACATCATTCAAGGTAACAGACCGTGGTGACTTCTGAGTGAGGTCGAAATAGATCAGGTGTTCATCAATAGGTTCAAACAGGTGTTCATTCATCAGTTCAAACAAGTGTTCATCAATCAGTTCAAACAGGTGTTCATCAATCAGTTCAAACAGGTGTTTATTCATCAGTTCAAACAAGTGTTCATTCATCGGTTCAAACAGGTGTTCATTCATTAATTAAAACAGGTGTTTATTCATCAAAAACAGGTGTTCATCTATCAGTTCAAACAGGTGTTCATTCATCAGTTCAAACAGGAGTTCATTCATCAGTTCAAACAGGTGTTCATCAATCAGTTCTAACAGGTGTTCATCAATCAGTTCAAACAGGTGTTCATTCATCAAAAACAGGTGTTCATCCATCAGTTCAAACAGGTGTTCATCCATCAGTTCAAACAGGTGTTCATCAATCAGTTCAAACAGGTGTTTATTCATCAGTTCAAACAGGTGTTCATTCATCAGTTCAAACAGGAGTTCATTCATCAGTTCAAACAGTTGTTCATCAATCAGTTCAAACAGGGGTTCATCAATCAGTTCAAACAGGGGTTCATTCATCAGTTCAAACAGTTGTTCATCAATCAGTTCAAACAGTTGTTCATCAATCAGTTCAAACAGGGGTTCATCAATCAGTTCAAACAGGGGTTCATTCATCAGTTCAAACAGGAGTTCATTCATCAGTTCAAACAGGTGTTCATCCATCAGTTCAAACAGTTGTTCATCAATCAGTTCAAACAGGTGTTCATCAATCAGTTCAAACAGGTGTTTATTCATCAGTTCAAACAGTTGTTCATCAATCAGTTCAAACAGGGGTTCATCAATCAGTTCAAACAGGGGTTCATCAATCATTTCAAACAGGTGTTCATTCATCAGTTCAAACAGCAGTTCATTCATCAATTAAAACAGGTGTTCATTCATCAGTTCAAACAGTTCATTCATCAGTTCTAACTTTTAAGAGAGGCATGTGCACAGGCATGTCCATAATTCTAAACAAGTGATACTTCATTTCAAACAGGTGTGTATACATTAGTTCAAACAGGTGTTCATTTAGCAGTTCAAACAGGTGTTCATTTAGCAGTTCAAACAGGTGTTCATCAATCAGTTCAAACAGGTGTTCATTCATCAGTTCAAACAGGTGTTCATCAATCAGTTCAAACAGGAGTTCATTCATCAGTTCAAACAGGTGTTCATCAATCAGTTCAAACAGGTGTTCATTCAACAGTCCATACAGGTGAACCTTCACCAGTTCGTACCAGTGTTCACTCATCAGTTCATTCATTAGTTCATGGGTCAATGACATGAAGCATTTTTTTTGTGTTCCCATGGTTTAGTTACATTTTAAAAGGGTATAATTTGAAAAGAAATTCAGAAATTAGTTGAATACAATCTCTTTTTGAAGAGTTTAAAATTTCTGGATTTTATCAATTTTAAGAGACTGTTCAAGGGATAATGGTCAAAATGTCTATGTGGTGTAACCATAAAAACTTGGTACCAAATATTTCAACTTGTTCAAAAACGGTGAAATTCTCAATAAAACACATTGTCAACTAGTTTGGTATAATTCTACATTTGTCATGTTTAACAATGAATAAAACAAATGGAACACCATTGTTCTGAATACTATAACTAATTTGGGGAATATGTGGACTATAAAAATTGTCAACACAGTGTAACCAACATTCAAGGAGCCAATTTGTTCATTTTTGTAAGAGGATCATATGGCAGGAAATGATTTCACAAAGAAGGACCCCTAATTAACCTAACTGCTGCATGCCAAGGTAAGCTCTCTCTGAAATCTTGATAATTTGACATTTTTAGGGTATGGTCAGGTGTGCTTAGGATTACATGTCTAATGGTATGACCTTAGAAAACCACGTATAATTCATAATAACTGTAAAAGTAAGTTGCTGTTTTTTTTTAAATGTGTTTGAAATCTTCACATCAAGGCCATGTGCTTACACAGGTGTCCATCGTAATGCCTGTTAAATTTGAATTTAACTGAAAAGTCAAATGGTGTAATCGGTTATACCATTTGATGTTGGCAAATATCAGACCTTTTGGATGCTTATTAAAGATGTAATGCAAAGTAACTTACTATGGAGAACTATTTTTAAGTGTTAAGTGTTAGATTTCTTTGAAAAAGTTGTGATTTATCCACAACTTTATTATCAAATCTCTGGAAAGTTGGGATAAAATCATTATTCTGCATGGCTATATTATTTTTGCTTTAATACATATGAAATATATAATTAATACATATTTGCATTCCATTCACTTTCAACTTTAAGCTCTATATAAAAGAATATAATTAATTTCATAATTGCAGCAGCAGTGGATGAACAATGACAATGTTGAAAATAAACAGCAGCTTTAAGAAGACATGAAACTCCAATAACATGTTAAATGTTTGTCAAATATAAAAAATTTAGATCTATAAAATTATATTTATTAACTTTTTATCGTTTCATGATAATTGCAATACAATAGAGCCTCTTTTCCCCCAATAGATGCCATTATCAAGCAAAGAAAAAGTGACTCGACACAGAGCACGAGTCATTGCAGATCCTGCAGCAAGGGCCATTTAGTAATTCTTTAAGTAATTAATAGAAAACACCCAATTCATGTTTTTGGTGTTTCTTCTTCATTGAAAATAAAAAAAAACACAAGTTCAATTGACCTTGCTGGCTGTCATGCTTGATTTTAGGGCCAGTTTCTTCTTCAAAAACAACATGGACATGTGGTATAACTGTTTTTGTCAATTGTTGTAACCAGTATTTTTCATAAAAATATAATTAACAGGAAATTCATGGGGAATAAGATGTAATCCTCTGTTGCAGCAAACTAAAATATTTTTTAACAGTTTACATACAATATGTCAAATGTTATTTAGAAAACACAAAGTGATTTTCAGTATTTGTGCTGCTCTAGATTACAAAAATGTATAATAATAAAATTTTAAAATAATCCTTAAAAAATGTATTTTCAAGTGATAAATTAAAATTAGTCCTTGTTTTTATAAGTACATTTGCATACATTCTAGGTGGAAATAAATATTTAAATATTTCTCCATTTGTTGTGGTTAAACCACTTGACATTTTCAAGGGCAATCTGTCTTTTATTTTGTAAAAAATGGTTCAAAAGCTTTTTGAAATTACATGAAACCAACAGAAATACAAAATATGCATTTTTGCAAACCTGATGCAAGCTTTTAAAACAATTTATTAAAACATTTTTTAATTGTTCATCATGCAAACTCTTGTCACTGACCCTCATTCAGGTGTTCATTAATCAGTTCATTCATCAGTTCAAACATATGGACAACTTTTTAATTCATTTCTTTATACTTATTTCTGTCTTGTTTTGTTCTTTCCCTTGTTTTGTTTAATTTAGTCATGTTTTATTGTTTGTTTTGTTATTTCGTTTGTTTTGTTCTTTTATTTGTTTCGTTATTTTGTTTGTTTCATCTGCTGCTGGGTCTTAGTGGTTTGTTTTTGAGCTTTATTCTTAGTCTTTGTGTGCATTGGCTTTAAGGCACTATTTAAGTACTTGCTGTTTCATAGAGATGTACTGCTGCTGTATCCATGAAAATGTAGATTTTTTTTAACAGAAAATTTGATTTTAGTCAAGTTCTCACTGTAATATTCATTATGTTATTTGGGATAAGATACGTAAATCAATCAAATAGGCCATCAAATCTTCTTCCATCCATCCATCCACTCATCCATCCATGGTGTGTCAACCCCCCGGTCACATGAGGACAGAGGGTGAACTCACATGAATGACAGTAAGCAGAGGTCAAACACAGATGACACAGTTTGGGAGTGGGGCTAGGGTGCCATGCCTGGGCAGGGGGTCATGCCCAGGCCTGGCAGAAAGTGCCGGGATGCAGGTGCCCGGACCACCGGCACCTGCGTCTTTCAGCTCTGAGAGGTCCAGCCTCACTGGACACACTCTGTCCCACTCACCCCTCTCATGCTCATTCAGTCTCTGCCTTCAACATTTGATGTCAGAGGTCAAAATGTCCTGTGCAAGTCCTAAAACTGCCATTCGGTGTGTCCTCAGATGTCCTCAGATACCTAAAGGTATCCTCAAACCTTCCCAATTTCCTCAGAATACCTCTTAGTGTTCTGAGGCCAGCTTTAATGTCCACAGATTCCTTATTTTCTCAGATCACCTCTCCATGTCCTCAGACCACCTCTCCATGTTCCCTGAACACCTCTCCATGACCTCAGACCATCTCTCTATGTCCTCAGACCACCTCTCCATGTCCTCAGACCATCACTCCATGTCCTCAGACCACCTCTCCATGTCCTCAGACCATCTCTCCATGTCCTCAGACCACCTCTCCATGTCCTCAGACAATCTCTACATGTTCTCTGACCACCTCTCCATGTCCTCAGACCACCTCTCAGTGTCCTCAGCCTGTTCCTCTTCGTCTCTGATCAGGATGTCCTGTCTGGCGTCCTACGTGTCCCCCTCCGGTGCCGTCTCAGGACATCTTCTGAGGAGCAGACGGGGGGATTTTCGTCCTACGGCGTTATGGCCCATGAGACAGTGAGTCATTCTGTTATGGATGAAAGGAGGCCGTTACCCTGGCAACGCTCTGATAGCATGCTGATGTTGATGTTTGAGGCTGAACAGCTGATGGGGTTACGTCAGGTCACGTGAGAGCTTCAGTCAGAGGAGAAGACGACGATAAACACGTTTATCACAGATCTATATCTACAATAGAAAACCACTGACAGCATAGAAATTTACAGCACAGATCTGACCTCACTCCAGCGTGACTTCACTAAAGCATGGACAGGACGAGGGGCGTAACGACGTTTGTATTCCTACTGAACCGTTCGGATACAGGTCGTTTGATTGGGGTGTCTACACAGGCCACAAACTGGGGTGGATCGTGATCGCTCAGACCGACAAAAACAAACCACCAAAAATGTGCTGGGGTTTGTTGAAAATTTCATTAAAACTGAACTGTCGCCGCCCCGGGGCGAGCTGGGTATACAGCGCTGCCACAGGGCACTGGGACCGAAGCCGCCATCAAGCGCAAACCCCAGGTCAATTGTGGTCTGCTTCTTGGAGTACAGTGTTAAGGATTTGGTGCTCCGCTCGGCATGGAAAAAGAGAGAAATACATCTAGATGGACATAGAGTGCGACTACCCCGCGGAGATTCAGCGGAAAAGGAAAGCTTACACTCCGATCAGAAGACTACTGAAAGAGAAGGGTCTCCGCTTTCAGACGCCACCACTCGCAAAACTTCGGGTGTTTTTTGACAGTGGCCCAGTCACATACAGCAGCGCAGCGGAGGCAATGCAGGATTTAAAAAGAAGAGGACTGACCACAGATGATGACAGCCCCGCTGATGCAGCTCCAGAGAAGCTGATGAAAACCTCCTGGCACACTGTGGGAAAAGAAAAGCGTCGGAACCGGGATGCACACCGGGAGAGGATCCAGAATCTACTGAAGGTTTTCCGCTGCGACGATCAGGACAAGTGACTTTTTTCCTCGGTTCAGGAAAAACACACCCTAACGAGTAAACTTCGGGTGAGGTAAAAAGAAATATGACTTCAAAATATGTAACCGGAGGAGTAAAATGCATAGACTGTGAATGACGTTATGTTTATTTAGAGCGAAGCTGTCTTCTTTTGAGTGTTTATTTTATTTTAGAGGGATGTTTTGGCTATGACCCACACCAAACAAATGGACCTTTAATCTGGGAGTCCTTAATATCTTGGTTTACTGTGCACTGTGTTGTTTTTCATCACAGAACTATACTAGGTTGACAGGGGAGGCCCTTCTTTACCTGAAGGTTTTCCGTCCCACTTGAGAAGTTATTTTGACAGAAACTTCGACTATGGAAGTCACTGTTCAGTTCACTTTTGATATGTTCTGTATTAAGATACATTCTGTTACTTGTGTTAAAGTGTTATGGTCATCTTGGGTCTGCAGTATGGAAAAATTACATGTATTTGGGGAAAAATGTGTCAGAAGGTATATAATGTAGTCACACTTAACATTAATGGGTTGCAAAATCCAGTGAAGAGAGGAAAACTCATCTCCAAGATGAAAAGGGAAAACCTACATATAATATTTTGGCAGGAAACTCATCTAAAGCAAAAAGAGCATGAAAAACTAAAAAAATTAGGATTCAAAAATACTTTCTTTTCGTCTTATGTAAAGGGACATGCCAGGGGAGTTGCAGTATTAATTTCAAACAAAGTGTCAAAGTCTCAGATTTCTGATAAGGAGGGACGTTATGTACTGGTAAAAGGGATTTTGGATTCTGTAGAAGTAACATTATTCAATGTCTATAAGCCACCAGGACAAGATAAACTGTTAATGAAAAGAATATTTGATTTAATTACCACAGAAATTCAAGGTATACTGATTTGTGGAGGTGACTGGAATGTCCAGCTGCACCCTCCTCTTGATTCCACAAATCCAACAAAAAAGATTAATGCCGAAACAATATGTATTAAGAAAATGCTGAGAGAGATAGGTTTGACTGATGTATGGAGGGAGATCCACCCATCTACAAAACAGTTCACTTTCTTTTCCTACCCACACGCCGTTTATTCAAGGATTGACTATTTTTTCATGTTTCAATCAGAGAGACACAGAATGATAGATTGTAGTATAGAGATCAGAGATGTGTCTGATCATGCAGCAGTGTATTTAAAGCTCCATCTTGATGTCCAAACCAAAAACACCACCTGGAGACTTAACACTAACTTTTTAAATGACAAAAAATTTGAAGATTATGTAAAGCATGAATTTAATGATTATATGGAATTTAATAACAATGAAGAAATATCACTGAGTGTTATATGGGATGCAGCAAAGGCTGTTTTGAGAGGAAAAATAATTATGTGGTCTTCCAGGAAGAAAAAAGAAAGACAGAAACAGTTAAATGAATTAACTAACAAAATTAAAACACTTGAACAACAACATATAGAGTTAAACGATCCCCAAATACTTAGACAAATTAGCATAAACAAACAAATTTTGAACAACATACTTGATGAGCAAGTGGAGATTAAACTTAAATATATAAAACAAAATTACTATGAAAACGGACTCAGAGCCAAAAAGATCCTTGCATGGAAACTGCAGAAACAACAAACTGAAAGATCCATTTTCAAAATCAGAGATCCCTACACAAACAATATATGTTATAAACCTGAGGAAATAGAACGGTCCTTTGAAAAATATCATAAGGAGTTATACTCTCAGCCAAAAGCAGCAGAGGCCTCTATCATTAAACAGTTTTTAGATTCTCTTGATTTACCGTCAATTGGTGCTGAACAGAATAAAATAACAACACAAGAAATTACAAAGGAAGAGATCGCTAACGCTATATCAAAACTTAAAATTGGCAAAGTACCAGGGGCAGATGGTTTCCCAGCTGGTTGGTACAAGAAATTTAGAGATACATTGACACCCTTACTTCTTAGATGTTTTAATTATGTACTCAAAGGAGGGGAAACCCCAGCATCTTGGAAACAGGCCATTATATCAGTTATTCTCAAAACAGGAAAAGACAAGACGGACTGCAGTTCATACAGACCCATTTCAGTTTTAAATATTGATTACAAGTTATTTGCCTCAATAATTGCTAAAAGAATTGAAATCATATTGCCTGATTTGATTGACACAGACCAAACAGGCTTTGTAAAAGACAGACAGACACATGATAATGTAAGACGTGTATTGTTCTTGGTAGAGAATATGAGTAGAAGTAATTTTAAATCTCTTGCAATAAGCCTTGATGCTGAAAAGGCATTCGATTCTGTACGATGGAAGTTTCTGTATTTGGTGCTGCAACGTTTTGGTTTTCAAGATGCATTTATAAGTTGTCTCAAATCCTTGTACCAATCTCCAACAGCACAGGTTAAAGTAAATGGAAATCTCTCCAAGACTGTAACTCTGGAATGGGGATGCCGTCAGGGTTGTCCCCTAAGCCCCACCCTTTTTGCACTGTTTATAGAGCCTCTTGCTCAATCAATAAGAGAAGATACTTGTATAACAGGAATTCAAATAAAAGGAATAGAGCATAAAATATGTCTCTACGCGGATGACATTTTAGTGACTCTCTCCAACCCAGATTCTAGCCTACCCAAACTCATGTCATGCCTAGAGCAATACGGTTTCTATTCAGGATATCAACTAAATATGCATAAAACTCAAACCCTCACCTATAAGTTTTCACATCAAGAAGACATATATTAAATTTTTTTATTTCAAATGGAATACTAAAAGCATTAAGTATCTGGGGGTTAATATCCCAATGAATCTTACTACCATCTATGATATAAATTATGCTTCTATTACCAACGATATAAAAGATGACTTGGACAGTTGGACTTCTCTGACTCTTAACTTGCATAACAGAATTGAAACCATAAAGATGATTGTCCTGCCTCAGTTACTGTACCTTTTTCAATCGTTATCTATAGATATTCCAAAGAAACAGTTTAATGAATGGCAACGCACAATTTCCAGATTTTTATAGAAGGGTCAAAGACCTAGGGTACAACTTAAGACATTACAGCTAGCAAAAGATAAAGGAGGATTATCACTTCCTTGCTTGGAGGATTATTATAAAGCGGCACAATTAAAATATTTAATTTATTGGTGCATTGAGGATTATTCTGCTAAGTGGAAGGACCTAGAGTTTAGCCAGTTGGATATCCCTCTTCCAGCGATATTAGGAGATAAAAATCTGAAAAAAATACATTCAGAAAAATTAAGCAGTTGGACCATGATTCCTCTAAATATCTGGTTTAAAGAATGTAAACGGCTACAGGGAGAGAGGGATGCAAGATTGTTAAGATGGGTGGCTTACGATGAGGATTTTAGACCTGCCCACCTAGATTTTAGGTTTCAACAGTGGATCTTGAAAGGGATTACATCATATTGTTTAATTGCTAGCAGTACAGGACTGAAAAGCTTCCAGCACCTTACAGATATCTATAATTTGGAAAGGAAGGACTTTTTTTAGATATTTGCAACTTAGGAACCACTTCAACAGAAACATCAAAGCTCATGTCACCACTGATATAAATCTTATCAATATTTTTATTGATGCATACAAGGGTAACATTCATAAAAAAGTTATTACGAAAATATACTTGTGCCTACAGTTGTCTAAAAAGCTGTCTACTGAATATGTGAAAATTAAATGGGAGAGGGGGGCAAATATAACCCTGACGGATGATGATTGGTCAAATATTTGTAAAACACAATTTACTACTTCTAGTTCTGATTCTTGGAGAGAATTCTCTTGGAAGAACATGATAAGGTTTTTTATTACCCCGAAAATAAAATATCTTCAAAATGGTGATCCGGATTCCGGTCGCTGCTGGAGGCAGTGTAATAACCTGCTCGCTGACCACTTTCATATATTCTGGGACTGCCAAATTATTCAGCCATTCTGGTCAGACATAACAGAAATCATTCAATCAGTGTTAGGTCGTGAGCTGGATGATAGTTTTAGAACTATATATTTAGGAAATTTACCCTCCATGCTTAATGTTCAGGATAAATACCTTCTTAAAATATTATTAGTTGCAAGCAGAAAAGCAAAAACCAAGAAATGGCTTGTCAAGGAACCACCCACAAAAGCAGAATGGATAACAATTGTAAAGGAATTGTATGACATGGAGAGGTTGACCTTTTCATTAAGACTATGTTTAGATAAATTTAGTAAGTATTGGTCCAAATGGATAACATTTCTGAATAAAAATATATGATGGGAGACGGTTAATATTTATATTTCTCTTGGTTTAACTACATGTATGGTTTTGTTTGAGCCTCTTGTCTTTTTGATGAATAATTCAATGATAATGATTGATCTACATGTAGATGATTTTTGGGGGTCCTACCCCAGATGAACTTTCATTTGGACTATCTGATGGACTAACAATAACTATACCTGAACACTGGAGGGAAAAAAAAAAAAAAAAAACAGAAAACCCTGATTTAACCTTATTGAAAATGAACTGTATTGTCTTACCTTTGATGACCTGTTTGTTTGTTTGTTCGTTTTCTATTGTTCTGTTATATTTATAAAAATTCTTTAATAAAAATATAGTTAAAAAAAAAAAAAAAAAAAAAACACCACACAACATCACGCAGAACTCGGGTCAGAGAACGCTCAGGCTTCGTCATGACAACGGAGGAGGTGACAGTTAAGTGTAGACTTTGTTTGCCATCTTTGGGTCTGACGAGATCTTGGGAGATTAAATCGGGCACAGGGCAGAAGCCAATCAGACTGTAAGCTATATGCAAACTTCTATTTGTGGCCTGTGGGGGGCAGTAATGCACCTTTGCTACGTCTAGTCCAGGGGTCAGAAACCCATGGCTCCAGAAAAAAAAAATATGATCTGCCCCCATTTTACAATATTTAAGTACATTATAAAATGTCCTCACTTCTTTTTATTAGAAGATGAAATTAGATTTACAATTTAACAGAAAAAGATTACAAAAAAATTTACATGACACCTCTATACAAAACAGAACAAAACATCTCATGTACATATTTTATCATATCTAGTTAGCATGATGTTTTTTAGTTCACATTATATTATCATTATTTATTACTAAACTATTCTTTAAATTTTTGCCATAGCTTTGGGTCTTTCAAGCATTTTTTGCCTCTATTAACACTCGTAAAATAATAATTATCTCAAATAAAAGCTCCTTTTGAAGATTTATCAGAGGATATTTGTTTAATCCATGTTTTTGTTTTACCAAGCATGTTAAAATATTCTGCAATTTAGAAGAAAACAGGTCATACAGTGAGACAAATGTATGATCTTCAAAAGTTTTAAATCTTTTAAAGACTGATTATATGATAAATAAATACATTTTAAATGCTTCAATGGTACAAATGCCAGAAGATTCTTTTTAGTATAAAGTTTCATTCACCATTTATCCTATAATCTCATCTGAAGTGTTTTCTCCACTATTTGGACTTTATTGATGTTATCTGCCACACTCTCGCTCCTTTATTGCAGTGCCTGTATTTCTTTTTAATGGAAATTATATGTTTGACTTCCTCACAAGTTTCCATCTGAGGCTGTTTTTTCATTTGGAGTGAAGTTTGTACATGCGTCTTCCATGTTTCGATCAGTGTATCTGTGATCTACGTCGTGGCCTTTTGAAGAAAGCCGTGGACGAGCAGTTTTCTGAAACAGTTACAGCTGGCTTTACCAAACTGCTCCTTCTCATCCTGGATTGGCCTTCATGAAACACATTAAGCCAGCGTGCTCAGACGGGACTTGGTCAAGCCTGGCTTAAGTTATCCTGGATGTCTTAATTCCACTTTGGTTAAACACCCCTCTGGGTGCAGTTACATCATGGGAGCATGACCCCTACTGCTGGTGACTCCAACAAACCTCCAGGATTCAACACCTACACACTGGCTACAGGTACAACAACAACAGCAATAGCTACAGCTACAACATCAATAACAACAAAAACAACAACAATAGCTTCAGAGGGGTATTTCACCAAAATGGAATTAAGACATCCAGGATAACTTAAGCCATTTGTCTCACTTTATAACCTGTTGTCTTCTAAATTGCAGACTATTTTAACATGCTGTTTGGTAAAGCTAAAACATGGATTAAACTAAAAACCTCTAATAAATCTTCAGCAGGACTTTTTTTTTTAAGATAATTGTTATTTTATGAGTGTTAACAGAAGCAAAAGATGCCTGAATTTTACATTTTTTAGCAATTATAAACAATTATACCTGTTTCTTTTATTATAATATGTGAGAGAAGAGACCCAAAGCTATAGCAAAAATTTAAAGATTTGTTAAATCATAAATAATGATAATGTGAACTTAAAACCATCATGTTAATTAGATATGATGAAATATGAATACAAGGTTTTGTTCTGTTTAGTATGGTGGTGTCAGGTTCATTTTTATGTAATCTTCTTTGTCTGTTAAAGTATAAATTAAATCTCATTTTCTAATAGAGGGGAGTGAGGACGTTTTATAATGTACTTTGTTAATTTTTGTAAAATATTCCTATTCTAATAAAAGTATGATTCAAAGTCTTCAGAATATTTTCCTTGTTAAAAATCTGAACAAAACTAATTTGTATTAATTAGAAAAAAAACTTAAATAAAATACACAAAAATATGGGATATATTAATAATTTGCTTAAGTTACTCATGTGATTTGTGTTTGGTTTTGGTTTAAATCCTATTTTTCTCTTTTATCCTCAAATTGTCTCTGAGTTTTTTGAAAAGCATTTTTAAATGAAATGTATTATTAACATCATTCCTATACCTCTTAAAGTCATTATCATTATGATAACAGTCAGAAACATACTAATTTCAGATGAGAGCGCTGCTGACTGAACAGCAGGATTAGTTAATCCTGCCTCTTAGCCTGGTCGGGAGCAGGCTAGCTGCACTGAATAAATCTCTATGTTAACTTATGTGCCTCCGCTTTGGTGAAACCAGATCACAGCTAAATTCATCCAGGATAACTAGAAAATCCTGGCTTAATCCCCTATCTAGGATTTGTGAAATACCCCTCAGGTACAACATCAACAACAACAACAAAAACAACAACAATGGCTACAGCTACAACATCATCAACAACAAGAACAAAAACAACAACAATGGCTACAGCTACAACATCATCAACAACAAGAACAAACAATGGCTAAAGAAACAGCATCAAAAACAACAAGAACAAACAAAGGCTACAGCTATAACATCAACAACAACAACAACAATGGCTACAGCTACAACATCATCAACAACAAGAACAAACAATGGCTAAAGAAACAGCATCAAAAACAACAAGAACAAACAATGGCTACAGCTACAACATCACAAACAACAACAACCTCAATAGCTACAGCTTCAACACCATCAACAACAACAACAATGGCTAAATCTACAACATCAATAACAGCAAGAACAAACAACAAAGGGATTGACGACAACCACCACAGAAACAATGACACAGCCACTGAAAACCACAGCAATAAAAACAGCACTGGGTATGTCTGTCTGACTGACTGAAGAGGCCACCTTCTCTGTGTGTTTGTTTGCAGTAAATGGTGTTATTTGTTGTTGTGTAGTTGTGGGTGTTGGTATATTGTGTATATCGTGTATGTTTGTGTATCTGATGATGAAGGACAGATGGACTGAGAGACCCTGCTGACCAGAAACCTGCTCTGAGCTCCAACCAGCTGACGTCACAACACCCTGTGTGTGTGTGTGTGTGTGTGTGTTTATGATCACAGACAGTCCCATTAAAGCTGTGACAGTCTGAAGCTCCTACACCTGTGCTTGTTACCTGTTGAGGACTCGGCCTCGCCTGGAGCTTCATTCCTCTGATACTGGTTCAGATCAGAGCTGGACTCTAAAGCCACGGGCACATTCGGTAAACCTGACAGACGGCCGATCGACAAAGACACACATCAACAGTCTGTACAATGTCAAAGCAGATCAGGGACACTGGCGTCCTCCTGTGGAATCCATGAGGTGCTTTTACACCGAATGCGACTTGGTGACCGTGATCGTGTCGCCCACCCAAGTCCCATCGCCTGTCCAGAGTTCATTTTGTCGTGTCGCTCAGTGACGTCACGTCTGCTCGAGTTTCACCGCGTTCATATCATATAACAGGATGTATTAGCTGACATTATTCCAACTGTATCCTTTTCACTCACCTACCAACCACAAAACACTGCAGCTGATGGCCCTTCAGCAGCGTTGTCCGTCAAGTCTCTGCCGTCCGTCTAGGCGGAACTAACGTCCTCACAAATGTTTCCACAGGGACATGTGGGGACATTTCTTTGGTTTTCAAAGTCAGCTGTGGGCTGAATAAAGGTGGACCATAGTCTGGACACCTCTGTCCTAAATAACCTTACTGTTCCTCTGGAAGTTTTAGTCCAGGCTGAGGTTTGGTTCTCAGAGGTTCTTTGTAGTTAGGGTATAGGCAGGCTCGCCTACATAGATACCAAAGCTGAGGGGTAACCCTGACCTCTGTTTCTACATGAATCTGTTACTGCTAATTAATCTCATTTAAACAATCAGAAGACCATTAAGATGTCTTAGCTCTGATGTCCTACCATCATGAAACAAAGGACAACAAAACAAACAAGGACTTTATCTTCAAACATGGCTGACAGATTATGGCCCCAGTTCATAGCAAGTGTTATCTCAAGACACGGTACAATAGAGCAGGCTGAAGACAAACTCTTCATTTATAGATACACACAGTGGCGGATCTAGGATTTTTTTAAGTAAGGGGCCATCGAGGGGCCACATTTCACACAGAGGGGCCAAGTGTTTGTCCAACATGCATGCAGTTACTATAATAAAGCACACCCAGGCACTCCTTTTTCCAACACTTTAAATAAAAAAGTGTAGACAGTAAAACTCGTTTTCAATTTCACATTGGAGGATGTGAGCAACTTCAAAGGAAATAAAATAGTATTCAAAACCATGTTTCACAATTTTGTATTCAAGAACATGCACTCTTTATCTTACACTTTGTGTTCAGTCGAATTATAGTCTTCTTCTGTCAGCTTTGTTGACGATGGATCTGTCTATTTGGTGCACCACTGCCACCGATGGTTGGGCATAGACTTGCATTCACCTCTGATCTGATTGTCATTCTCTAGCAAAATGACAGATGAGTGACAGGACAGGGGCACTTCAGGCCAATGCTCCTATGGCCCCGCCCCCAGAACCGCCACTGGATATACATATATGTAGAAAATACACATATACACATACATGCATACATATCTAAAATACACATACACGTATATACAGGTACATCCATCCAAACCAAACATTGATCCACCATGACTTCAGCACTGGGACAGTCCACAGTGCAGTGCGTCTGTAGGAGGCTCACAGTAACAGGGGTCAGTAAAAACCGGACCAGCAGCTGGAGGTCTGGAGCAGATCCAGTCTGGTGAACAGCTGAAGCTGTGCTGAGGGTCTGAGTGAAGGAAGGGAGGTGGGCAGAGACGAGTGGACTAAAGTAAGAACTGAAGGCAGAGACAGATCCATGGACCAATCATAGGCCTGTCCTCATCATATTTGTCTCTGCTGAATATACATTTATTAGAAGTTAGTCCCTTGAGATGTGGCATCTGGTTTCAAAGAGGGACCTCATGTCTATATGGCTGTAAAAGTATTTATTATTGAGGTTCTAATATCAACATTAACATCTATAATGATTACAAATGAGCAGCAAAGCAGGTCATAGAAAAACACCTGGACTTTTATTCTTTAAATCATCTGTGATAAAACATATTAATCAACGAAATTAACTGATTTTTCACCCAGGCCTACAATACAGTGACATATTTAACTTATCCCCAAATTTTTATGTGGAACAGGCAGAGAAAGAGAAATGAGAAACAGGAATTAAAAAGGTAACCCAAATCTCAAAATAAATCAGGAACGTGGCCTTAACGTTAGGGTTTTGAACCTTACACGTCATTTCCTGCTGTCAGCAGCACGAACAGGAACTCTGCCAGCTGTAGGACTGTTGTTTATCATCTACGATATCATAAACTGAGACCTTTAAACTTTCAGGTTCTCCATCAGGACTAGAACAGGGTCAGCCTGGGTGTCCTGACTAATAGGGGCCAGAGTTCATGAACTCATGGGCCGTCCCTAAATCCTGATTTTACCTCCTTAACTCCTAATCTACCCTCATGTCTGACTTCAGTTTGTTTGTTCTTTTTATCTCCATCAGCTGAAGATGTTCTTAGTGTTTATAATAGTTTGGACCTGACGTAGAGAAAGAAAATGGACCAAATCCATCCTTTGGTTGAAGAGTCAGGCCAATATATTAGGAACATTTACTCTGACGTTCTGAGTCCAGGTCCAGGTTCTTCTGATGGCCTCAGTGTTTCTGAGCTGGACCCTCAGACAGAGCAGTGATCCATAATCCATAATCCATAGTCAGAATAATCAGATTAATCAGGACGGTCTGAAGATAACATGGCCATGTTCCTTTAAAACTGAGAGCGGCTGCGCGCACACGCACACGCACGCACACAAAGGCTCTGTTGTTATAAACACAGCCTGTCCCAGGTCTGGCCCCTCAAACTCGCCTCTAACCCGGGTCAAACCCGGTAATAACCCGCACAATCACTCAGATAGCGCTAAGGAACGCTGGCTGTGACCGTTGAGCCCCCGTTGCGGAGCCTCAGCTCGGTGTCCCCGGTAAACCTCCGTGCTCTCGGGTCTTACCTCCACACTGAACGGCTGCTCCTCTCCGTTAATCACCGAGCACAGGATCCAGAGGACCAGGGCGGCGGGGCCAAGCCAGCAGCTGCCCGGGGAGCAGCCTCCTCCGCGGGGCCACAGCACCACCATCCTCAGCCCCCCCTCCTCCGTGAGATCACCGAGAACCGGACACCGAGCTACGCGGAGACCATGACGGGGAGCAGGAGCGGGAGCACGGAGGGGACGTCCCGGCCTCTGGGTGCAGATCCCCGGCCTCAGGAGGCAGATCTCCGGGCCTCTGCTGGAGCACTGCCCCCGGGGACAAACTCTCTTAATGACGGGCTGCAGCCTCCCGGTCTCCGGTAAAATCCTCCGTTATTCCCACCGTGGGTCCGACCAGCTTGAGCTCTGTGAAGCGCGGCATAGGTGCCCGTTTTCTATCGGTTTCCCACACACTGCGCATGTGCAGACTGGCACAGGAGCCCCATCCTTCTTCATCCAAAACCACCAATGAATGCATAGAAGGCGGGGCTGACTATATTTACATATTTAAACACATAATAATGAATGATTATTATAAACTAATTAATTACATATCAATGAATTACAAAGTGAAAATAATCTGAGGACTGGACCATGTGTTAGACGACAGGGTCGAAGATTTTTTGTTGTTGTTTTGTTTGTTTAATCACAAAATTATAATTATTTAAAATAAATAAAATAAGAAATCTAAACTATTAAAACCCAAGCTGACCAATAGAAACAGAGGCTGGCAGAGGGGGGAGGGTCGGTGATGGGCAGAAGAAAGTGTGTTAATCAACCTTTTCTGAAAAATTTAAATTTAAGGTGATTGAATGATGATTGTCCTGTTAAGGGATTCACTATCGATACAAAAAAGGACAGAGAGGTGAAAGAAAACTCCTGTAACTCTGTGACACTTCAGCTAAACTGTCATTAATTAATCTGCCATTAATTGAACTGTCATGAACGTATCCGTCATTATTCATGATGGAGCTTCAGCAGTCTGATGTTTAATCACGATGGAGCTCCTACAGTCTGATGTTTCTTCAAATGTTGATGAAGATGATCACGTGACTCGTGGTCCACAGGTTGAGAAAGTGTGAGGTGACAGATGGTGCAGACACACTCACTCATGATGACTCCACAAGAAGTCCACCTGCTGCTCCAGCCCTGACTCATCATGCAGAACTGAAGTGCCCGTCTCTTTACAGTAACAGTGTGTTTTCGTCTAAAGGAGGAGATGTTTTAAATCTGTATTCTTCAGATGTTCTATCATTCATCAGAGGTCATAGGTCACCTCCTGGTCCACACAATGCCACCTCTGGATCCAGTCTCCCAAGAGAGGCTGAACTCTTTGTATGAGGAGACTCATAAACCTCCAGTTGACCAACTCCATGTTGGAGCTTCTCTGCAGACTAAGAAGGTCTCAGTCAAGAAGGGGAGGAGGACCCTGTGCCTCAGATCTACAGCTCCCACCTCCAGAGAAAGTCCAGAGTCAGCTCTCCTGTCTTTGAACAGTTTGTCAGAAGATTACTGAAACTGACAGGAAGTCCTTCAGGTGTCCACCAGGGGACCATCCATGACTGCAGAGACGTTCAACAGCAGAGCACCACTTTGGTTCAGATCAGGACCATCCCCCCATGACCCCCCATGCACCCCCCTCCTGACCCTCCCAATCTCTTCTGAAACCACAGAGGTGACCCCCTTGATCTCCAGGGAATACTCCAGCTCTGCAGCTCTCACTGTGGTTCACGAGTATCTCCACAGGCATGGACCAGCCCCTTTAAGGAGAGGGGTCAGAACACCAAGGTCTCCCTTTGTGTCTGCTGCCCACTCTACATCACACCAAACCTCAAGGCCTGTCCCTGAAGATGGTGGTGGCCCCATGGAGGGAAGATGGGCCACCAGACACTCATCACCGAGCTCCTGTGAGGCACCATTACCTTCTCCAAGTTAGGTGGCTTAGGTCTGATAAAATCGAGCCATGCAGGTCTAAGAGTACCTCGACATATCTGGACCTTGCTCCAGGATCAATCTGTCATAGGAGACCCTCTTAGGATCTACTGCCCCCTGAAGATCAGCTCCACAGATCACGTGGTCACACAAAAAATATCTATATATATATCTATATATGTGTGTGTGTGTATACACACGTGGACAAAAATGTTGGTACCCTTCCGTTAAAGAAGAAAAACCCACAAATGGTCACTGAAATAACTTGACACTGACAAAAGTAATAATAAATAAAAATGTACTGAAAATTAACTCATGAAAATCAGACGTTGGTTTTGAATTGTGGTTCACAGAATCATTTTTAAAAAACAAAATAATGAAACTGGCCTGGACAAAAATGACTTAACTTCATGTTTCAACCTTTTGAGACAATCACTGCAATCAGGTGATTTCTGTAACTCTCAGTGAGACTTCTGCACCTGTCCACAGGTATTCTGGCCCACTCCTCATGAGCAAACTGCTCCAGCTGTCTCAGGTTTGAAGGGTGTCTTCTCCAGACTGCATGTTTCAGCTCCTTCCACAAATGTTCAATAGGATTTAGATCAGGGCTCATAGAAGGACACTTCAGAATAGTCCAATGTTTTGTTCTGAGCCATTCTTGGCTGTTTTTAGCTGTGTGTTTGGGTCATTATCCTGTTGGAGGACCCATGACCTGTGACTGAGACCAAGCTTTCTGACACTGGGCAGCACATTTGTCTCCAGAATGCCTTGATAGTCTTGAGATTTCATTGTACCCTGCACAGATTCAAGACACCCTGTGCCAGATGCAGCAAAGCAGCCCCAGAACATAACTGAGCCTCCTCCATGTTTCACAGTAGGTACAGTGCTCTTTTCTTTGTATGCTTCATTTTTGTGTCTGTGAACATAGAGCTGATGTGACTTACCAAAAAGCTCCAGTTTTGTCTCATCTGTCCAAAGGACATTCTCCCAGAAGCTTTGTGGCTTGTCAATATGCATTTTGGCAAATTCCAGTCTCACTTTTTTATGATTTGCTTTCAACAGTGGTGTCCTCCATTAAGTCAACTTTGGCTCAAACAGTGATGGATGGTGTGATCTGATACTGATGTACCTTGACCTTGGAGTTCACCTCTAATCTCTTTGGAAGTTGTTCTGGGCTCTTTGGTTACCATTCGTATTATTCGTCTCTTTAGTTTGTCATCAATTTTCCTCTTGCAGCCTCGTCCAGGGAGGTTGGCTACAGTCCTGTGGACCTTAAACTTCTGAGTAGTATGTGCAGCTGTAGTCACAGGAACATCAAGCTGCTTGGAGATGGTCTTATAGCCTTTACCTTTAACATGCTTGTCTATAATTTTCTTTCTAATCTCCTGAGACAACTCTCTCCTTATCTTTCTGTGGTCCATGTTCAGTGTGGTACACACCACCATACCAAACAGCACAGTGACTACTTTTCAGCCTTTAAATAGGCAGACTGACTGATTACAAGCTTGAAGACACCTGTGATGATAATTACAGGACAGTTTAACATGTCCCTATGGTCCAATCATTTTCAATCGTTTCTCGGGGTACCATCATTTTTGTCCAGGCCAGTTTCACTAGTTTGTTTTTTAAAATGATTCTGTTGAACCACAATTCAAAAGTAATGTCTGATTTTCATTAGTTAAGTTTCAGTAAATTTTTATTTATTATTACTTTTGTCAGTTTCAAGTTATTTCAGCGACCATTGTGAGTTTTTCTGTCTTTAATGGAAAGGTAACAACAATTTTGTCCACGTGTGTATATATTGATATACTGTGCTGCATCATGGTCTGAGTGTAAGTGTCTGCCTGGCCCCGTCTCCCTCTCTAAGTGATATTAAAGGATCATTTCACTGATTCACTGCAGAGCTCCTTAAATCTGTTGGCTCTGCAGCATCTTTATCTTTGTTCTTCAGAGGGAATCAGTTTCTGCTCCATTAATCTGATTGGTTTGAACTGAGACCATCAATGTTTACAGCCAAGAGGGACCAACCAGCCAGGAGGGAGCTGTGGATATATTTACCCTCCTGAAGCTGCAGATATGTGTATATATCTATATCTATCTATCTAACTATATCTATATCTATAATTATCTATCCATCCATATATACACACACACACACACTTATATATATATATATATATATATATATATATATATATATATATACAAAACCCAAAACCAGTGAAGTTGGCACGTTGTGTAAATCGTAAATAAAAACAGAATACAATGATTTGCAAATCCCTTTCAACCTATATTCAATTAAATACACAGCAAAGACAAGATACTTAACGTTCGAACTGGTAAACTGTGGTTTTTTTTGCAAATATTAGCTCATTTCGAATTTGATGCCTGCAACATGTTTCAAAAAAGCTGGCACAAGTGACAAAAAAGACTGAGAAAGTTGAGGAATGCTCATCAAACACTTATTTGGAACATCCCACAGGTGAACAGGCTAATTGAGAACAGGTGGGTGCCATGATTGGGTATAAAAGCAGCTTCTCTGAAATGGTCAGTCATTCACAAACAAGGATGGGGCGAGGGTCACCACTTTGTGAACAAATGTTTGAGCAAATTGTCGAACAGTTTAAGAACAACATTTCTCAACGAGCTATTGCAAGGAATTTAGGGATTTCATCATCTACGGTCCGTAATATCATCAAAAGGTTCAGAGAATCTGGAGAAATTACTGCACGTAAGCGGCAAGGCCGAAAACCAACATTGAATGCCCATGACCTTCGATCCCTCAGGCGCTACTGCATCAAAAACTGGCATCACTGTGTAAAGGATATCACCACATGGGCTCAGGAACACTTCAGAAAACCACTGTCAGTAACTACAGTTCGTCGCTACATCTGTAAGTGCAAGTTAAAACTCTACTATGCAAAGCGAAAGCCATTTATCAACAACACCCAGAAACGCCGCCGGCTTCGCTGGGCGCGAGCTCATGTAAGATAGACTGATGCAAAGTGGAAAAGTGTTCTGTGGTCTGACGAGTCCACATTTCAAATTGTTTTTGGAAAGTGTGGTCATCGTGTCCTCCGGACCAAAGAGGAAAAGAACCAGCCGGACTGTTATAGGCACAAAGTTCAAAAGCCAGCACCTGTGATGGTATGGGGGTGTATTAGTGCCCAAGGCATGGGTAACTTACACATCTGTGAAGGCACCATTAATGCTGAAAGGTACATACAGGTTTTGGAGCAACATATGTTGCCATCTAAGCAACGTCTTTTTCATGGACGCCCCTGCTTATTTCAGCAAGACAATGCCAAGCCACATTCTGCACGTGTTACAACAGCGTGGCTTCGTAGTAAAAGAGTGCGGGTACTAGACTGGCCTGCCTGTAGTCCAGACCTGTCCCCCATTGAAAATGTGTGGCACATTATGAAGCGTAAAATACAACAACGGAGACCCCGGACTTTTGAACAACTTAAGCTGTACATCAAGCAAGAATGGGAAAGAATTCCACCCGAAAAGCTTCAAAAATTGGTCTCCTCAGTTCCCAAACGTTTACTGAGTGTTGTTAAAAGGAAAAGCGATGTAACACAGTGGTAAAAATGCCCCTGTGCCAACTTTTTTGCAATGTGTTGCTGCCATTAAATTCTAAGTTGATGATTATTTGCAAAAGAAAATAAAGTTTCTCAGTTCGAACATTAAATATCTTGCCTTTGCAGTATATTCAATTGAATATAAGTTGAAAAGGATTTGCAAATCATTGTATTCTGTTTTTATTTACGATTTACACAACGTGCCAACTTCACTGGTTTTGGGTTTTGTATATATATGTATATATATATATATATATACACACACACACACACACACATATATATATACATATATACATATATTTATATATATATACATATATATATATATATACACACATATATTTATATATTTGTATATATATGTAGCATTCCAACAGAGTGAAAGTGACAGCAACATCAGGAAAAAGGAACACGAGAAACTAGATAAATACCAAGGGCTCAAAGAAGAGCTAGAGAAAGTCTGGAAGGTGAAGGCAACAGTAGTGCCTGTGGTCATCGGGGCACTCGGGGCAGTGACCCCCACACTGGAGAAGTGGCTCCAACAGATCCCTGGAGAAACATCAGACATCTCACTCCAGAAGAGTGCAGTCCTAGGAACAGCTAAGATACTGCAGGACCCTCAAGCTCCCAGGCCTCTGGTAGAGGACCCGAGCTGAAGAGGATGAACAGCTACGCAGGGGAGGGCGGGATGAGAAAGAGTTTTTTATTATTATTATTTGTATTGTGTCCCCTCTGCCCACCTCACTCCGTCCATCTATCAATGAAGCAGAACCTGGATTATTAGATCACAGGTGCAGGGCTGAGATCTGATTGGTTAATGAGCTTACGGACAGTAGACCTGAAATCCTGTCTCTGCCTTCATTCGTTTAATCTGAGCATCACTCCGTCCGGACAAAGCTGGGGATTCAGACTCTCCACAGGATGAACCAACATGTAGACCTTCATGTTTGATCATGTTTGCACTTGATGATGGACTTCACTGATGACTTTGATAATCACAGAGATGATGAAGGTTCATGCTGGGGCCCTGTGGTAACCTTAATGCGACTGCTGTCCTTCAGTGAAATGTTTAAGGTCCTGTCAGGATGGAGGTGGTTGGAAACCGTCAGATCCACAACCTGAGGGTCAATCTGTGCCTCACGGAGCTGAGGGCAACGTCAGGTGGTACCTCCCTCCACTCTCCAAGGAAGTTAAAGAAGATCCTGCCCTGTGACATCACCTCAGCTCGACCAATGAGAGGGAACATCAGATCATCATAGAGGAGATGTCCCTCTATCTTCTGGGCTGAGTCTAAAGATCCACCAGGACCAGCGCCAGAAGGATCTGATCTGGACCACCATCTTCAGCAGTTTGAGGTCACTAGGGGAGTCTGAGAAGCAGCAGGAATGTTTATAATCTGACCTACAAACAAACAAACAAACAAACAAACAAAGCTCCTCACGATGATATGTGTGCATTCGGTCTGACAGGATATTTGGTGTTTGATCTATTGTTACATGTTTGTTTCTCTCTTTATTTTTTTTTTGTTTGATTTATTGTTTACTTGTTTGTCCTTTTTAGTCTGTCTCTTTATCTAATTGTTTGTTTGTTTGATTTATTTGTTTGTTTGTCCCTTTGTTTGTTTGTCTCTTTATCTGTTTGTTTGTTTTTTTGTTTGTTTGCCTTATTATTTCTTTCTTTGTTTGTTTGTCTCATTATTTGTTTGTTTGTCTTATTATTTGTTTGTCTCTTTGTTTGTTTGTTCGTCTCTTTGTGTGATGCTGCGGAGTTGTCCCAGTGTATCTACCACTGCAGTCTCTGTGAGTGCTCTGCTGCAGCGTCCTACTCCGTCTCATTATCTTAAGTGTTTATGGTGCAGACGGGGGGGGGGGGATGCCCCAGTGCATGCTGGGAAAGAGGTGCTGAAACAGTGAAGTGTCAGTATGATGAAGACCAGGACTACCTGATTAAAGCGGTCTGAAGATCTGAAGATGCTAATGGAACCACTTCAGTCATTTGAGGATAATGATATTAATGTGATATTTAAGGAAAACTAAAAAAATTAAGACCAGGGATCAAATTAACGTTCAGCCTCAAAGGAACGTGGGCAGACTGCAATGCAAACTGTACACAAAATATAATTATATAATAATAATCACCATCATCATCATCGTTATCAGAAATATTAAGTAATATATATCATATGATGCAGAGTCATATGAACTAAATATTTTATCGCAGTATTTCTGTCATTTATTGAGTTTGTAAACTCGTTACTAATTAAAATAAATTATTTAAAAATGTATGTTCAGGGCTATGGCCCTGTCTGACTCCCAAAGCTTAAGTTTTAACAAATATTTCATGTCTGTGAAAAACACTGAGATGCTTTAATCTCTGAACAAACTGCTGTCACAGTTAGAGATTCTTCTGTTTGACTATTTTTATCCCTGAACTTTATTATCTGTAACTATTTATTTATTATCTGATGTCAGATTAAACATTCATTATTTATATATTATTAATTTTGGTGTCAGATTTAACCTTAATATCTATACTAATGCATTAATTATCTGATGTCAGATAATCCTTTATTATGTGACGACCCCATCTACTTTCTGTTTGCTGGCAGTGTCTTTCTGTTTCAGGTGCAGGTGGGTGTGGTTAGACTGGGTCGCCATGGATTTGAACACCTGGGCCCGGTGTTCCTAATCCATAAAAGCAGGCTGAAGACATTCATTCTCAGGAGTTTTGTTTGGCAGGCTGCTCCCCCACCACGCTCCTTTTTGGCGTTCTGTTTTACAGCCAACATTGCATCAACATGCCCTCAATCATGCATGCATGCACTACATCACTGACATACTGATTTCCACATAACATAATGTTTTTTTAGTAAATAAAACTGAATTAATACATTTCCTCCTGTCTCCTCTCGGTTTTTGTCTGCGGCTCTGAGCCGGCCGTGACAATTATTTATATATTATTATCTGATGTCATATATCCTTTTATTATTTATTATCATTAGTAATTATCTGATTTCAGATAAACCTTAATTATTCATATATTATTAATTAGCTGATGTCAGATAAACCTTCAATATTCATATATAATAAATTTTAAGATGTCAGATAAACTTTTGTTATTCACATATTATTAATTATCTAATGTCAGATAAACCTTTATTATTCATATATGATTATTTTTCTGATATAAGATAAACCTGTATTATTCATATATTATAATTTATCTGATTTCAGATAAACCTTTGTAATTCATATAGTAAGAATTCTCTGTCAGATTAAACCTTTATTATGTATAATCATTTTTAAATATCTGATGTCAGCAAAACCTTTTTTTATCTTAATTTATTATTTGTCTGATGTCAGATAAATCTTTACTATTCATGTATTATTATATTTCTGATGTCAGATAATGAGTATGTTGGTATGTTTGTTCGTATATTTGTAGGTTTCCATGTTTCTATGTTTCTTTGTATGTTTGTAAGTATTTTGACTTCAGAGGTGTTTGCGTTGGGATATTTGACAGCCTATCAGCGGCTCAGCTCTGATGAAGTGAAGGATTCCTCGTTTGGTGTTCTGTGTCTCCTCCTAATGTGTCCTCGAGTCTCTTCCTCGCTTTTCTCTTTCAGTTTCTCGGTCGGACGAGCTAGGATGAGAGGAAACGACATGAGTGAAGGAAGTGAGGATGGATAAAGTCATGCCACGAGACAGACCTATGTTTTCTGTGATGTGGTCCAAGGGCGCCATCTTCTGTCCTTAATGTTCCATTTCGACGAGTGCACATCACACCTCAGCTTGTTTCACTTTTGTAACCACGTCCCGGCAGGCTGACAGTCTCTGTGCTTCATTCAGTGTGTCAGCAGCACAGGTGGAGGTCCTGCATCATCCATCAGCCCCTCTGTCCTACAAAGGCAAAGTGCAGTATCTGCATTTTTTCACAATTGTTTTTTTTTTGCACTAATCAAAAGTGCAATATCTGCTCTTCAGTCTCTTAAAGTTTCATAGGGCTCCTGCTTAGTTTCTTTGAGGTATTACCATTTGTTACTTTGCAGTAACTGCAAAAATGCACTGTAAAACCAAGGCAAACTGCAGTAAGTGCACTTACTGCAGTTTGCCTTGGTTTACCATGAAGGATATCAGATACTGCAGTTTGCCTTGGTTTTAGGACAAAATTTTGAAATATTGAAAATGAATATGCCAACTTTTATTTAAAAAAAAAAAAGTGAAATGGCCTTACTTATTGCACATACTGTAGTACGTCATTGTATGGTCATGTAATTATACTGCAGTAAAACAAAGGTAAAGTGCAGTATGGCCTATAAAACTGCCAAATTTAGCATGAATGTCAATATACAATATGCATTAACTTCCCTTCCCTTTAATCTAATAAATCATACACTTGGTTGTTAAATATGATTTCATACTTACACTTGGTGAAAAAAAAACACAAAAAGCTGTTTTTCTCCGTTCGGCATTTTTGCAGATACTTCACTTTGCCTTTGTAGGGCAGCCCTGTTCAGCAGCCCTGCAGCTGTCCACTCAGAGGCCCCCAGACCCCATCAGCGTGAGGGGCCAGCAGGGCCCTGAACGGGCGTAAGAACGGGGATGAAACATGGCAGAGGGCTGGAACTTTGATCTTTAGCCCCGCCCTCTGAAACCTGTTTGTTTCAGGCTGCAACTCTGGGGTCAGCATACTGTCTAAAACTACGCCCACCCTCATACGTAACATGATTGTAAGCTCCAATGACCTTAGTTTGGCGTCTTCAGCGAAGATCAGAGTTTTAATTTTCATTGATGAGGTCAGAAGGTCAGTCTGAAGGTCATTGTTCCTTCAAACAGTTTTTACCTGAGCTAACCTGAATCCTGGGGCCTGTTGCACAAAACCAAGATAAGGGATTAAGCCGGGATATCTTGGTTATCCTGGATTAATTTATCTGTGATCTAGTTGCACAAAAGTGGGATGGGGGAAGTGCAGTGGCGTGCACAGACTTTTTTAAGGGCAGGGGCAAAAAGGAAAAAAAGGGCACATACAGCACGTTCTCACCACTGAAGAGGGCACTAGGTTTCACGTGTTTTCAAGGGCATTTTAGACATGTTTCTATGTTATACAAATGGGACATTACATAGCCCTAAAACAGACTAACTAGACAGATTACTCAAGTTAGTTTGTAGTTAAGGTCGGCATCCACAAGAACTGTGTTAATTTAATGTTGGACTATGAAGAACACACATAAATGAATAAATAAATGAATCCTAAGTGGTCTGGGGGCCTTACCTCAGAAATTTTCCAATTAAGAAGAAGCTTTTTCTGGTATTCCAGTGCATTCAGGCATGAAAACAGGTCAGGGGTGAAAAGGTGAGAAGGACACGACCCCTCTAGAGGGTCCGGGGGCATGGTCCCCCGGAAGAAAATTTTGAATATTTCATATTTAAAAGCATCAATCTGATGCATTTTGACAGAAAATTCAAGCAGAATTACAGGACAATATGGATGTATAATAAAGTATCTATTTATTCATGGGCCCATTATGCTATAGAAGATACTGATAACTTCTCTCATGAAATGCGTTAATTAATTTTCCACTGGAGGCTTGTTTAGATATCTCTGTTATATCTCCTGCTGTGTTAGCTAACGTTATTCATCAATGACATAATTAAACTATCATTAGCTATATTCCACTTGGATTGGTGAGGTGTCTTAAGCTTCCAAATGCTTCTCAAACTTATCAGGCAGCAGTATCCCCCACCTTCCCAGAGAAAACACTGCTGATGTGAGGACCTTCAAGCATATATTTCCGTGCTCTTGAGCTTGTACAGTGAATGTTTTTGTCCAATTCAAGGCTCCCTTCAGGCACGTGCACATGTTTGCAGTTCACTGATAATCTCTGGTATACCTCCATGTCCATGTTGATTACCCCCAGCCCCCCAAAGAAAAAAAACTTTCCATCGGATCTACACCGTGGGTCAACTATTTTGATTTTACACCAGCAAATTTCACTGAAACGTGAAGGGTTTTTTTATGCTTAGCATTTTAACACCATATTAGCACCAGAAAATCAAAACTGGTTCTGTGCGATAGTTCTGGCTCAATATTGATCAAAAAGGGCCCAACATAGGTCACTGCAACAGTAATGTTCCATAGTATTTCTTAGGCCTAACGGTCTTCTGGAGTTTAGAATGTTTTTTCCGCTAAAGAGGGCAGTTTAGTGTGTTTTTTACAACAGTTGGGCCACAAGGGGGGGCCCAACTGCCCCCCCCCAGTGCACGCCCCTGGGGACGTGGGATATGTTTTGACATAAGTTACCATGGAGATTTATTCTGTGGAGCTAGCCTGCTCCAGACCAGGCTAAGTTCAGAATTTATTTAATCTCAATTCTTTTCTTGGTCAGCAGTCCCCACAAACACATCGTTATCACATTCAACAAGACCCACCTTCATTATTTAAATTTTTGTGATCATTTATTGCCGTCATTTAGATGAATTACAATTTTAAATGATTTTTCAATCATTAGCTAAGAGCTGTCCGTAGACTATATAAAAATGCACATCCCATATTAGTTAAAATAAAAGTCAAAGAGTCAGATGGTGTTTCTTTATTGAATAAGGATAAATCAGAGCAGGTAAACCATAAGCTCCTTCAAAACTGAAGTCACACAGTGCTTAACAAGACAGAAAACACAGAATCAAAGCATTTTATAAAACACAAGAATAAATGCTTATTCAAAGGTCTGTATATAATCCAGCCCACATGTCTGCACACTTGTGAGGATATGACCCAGTAAGGTTGTAATGTTGGACCCAAAGCCAAGGAATCAGGCAATAAAAGTTGATGGTATTTATTGAGACAGATCCAGGAGCAAAAATACAGGTGAGAACAAAGACAGGCAGCGGTGATGAGGGCTCGTGAAGACCAACGTCGTGTGCATAATCCACCCGCGCTGCTGTCATCTTGGAGTAGATGGTTTAAGTAGGGTGCGCTGATTAGGAAACCAGGATCAGGTGTGGGAGCAGATTGAGGAGGAAACTATGAATCCTCACAGTACATGTCTACCGGTATGCCATGTAATTTGAAAACATGCTGAACAAGCAAGTTCGCAGTCTCCAGAGCAGAAGGTAACTTGTGCAGCGGGATGTAGTGGACCATCTTAGAAAATCGATCTACTATAGTGAGTATAACAGTGTTACCTTGTGAGGGAGGTAGTCCAGTGACAAAGTCGACCGCTATGTGGGACCAGGGTTGGTTAGGGATGGGTAAAGGGCACAGCAAGCCAGCCGGGGACTTATGAGAAGTCTTACCGTGGGTGCAGACTGAGCAGGCACCCACAAACTCCCAGGTGTCACAGGCCATGTTGGGCCACCAGAACCTCTGCTGGAGGAAAAAGAGAGTCCAATTAATACCAGGGTGACAGGTCAGTTTGGATGAATGCGCCCAAGAGAGAAGCTCAGAGCGCACTGTCTCTGGGACAAACAGACGACTGGAGGGGCCTGTTCCTGGACCAGGATGCTCTTTCTGGGCATCTTTCACTCTCCCCTCAATTTCCCAGCGAGCAGCGCCAATGATGCACAAAGGAGGGACGATAGGTGAAACCTCTGCTGAGTCAGAGGAGGGGGAAAACACCCGGGAGAGGGCGCCAGGCTTGATGTTTTTTTAGCAGGGGGAAAAGAGGTGGTATAATTGAACCGGCTGAGGAAGAGGGACCAACGGGCCTGGCGAGGATTCAGGCGTTTGGCTGTTCTGAGATAAGCCAGGTTCTTGCGATCAGTCCAAATGAGAAATGGTTTCTCGGTTCCCTCCAGCCAGTGTCTCCACTCTTGAAGAGCCCCCACCACCGCTAAAAGCTCCCGATTGCCCACGTCGTAGTTCTGTTCTGCCTGGGAAAGACGCCGTGAAAAAAAAGCACAGGGGTGAAGCTTTTGGATCCGAGGGTCTCGTTGTGAAAGTATTGCTCCAATGCCTGAATCTGAAGCATCCACTTCGACTATGAATTGAAGAAAGGGATTAGGATGGAGGAGTACTGGTGCTGAGGTGAACAGTCCTTTGAGGGTAAAAAAAGCTTTATCAGCTTCCTCAGACCAGGAAAAAGGGATCTTGATAGAGGTGAGTTTAGTTAAGGGAGTGGCTACCTTACTGTAGTTGCGGATGAAGCGTCGGTAAAAATTAGCAAATCCCAAAAAAGGCTGCAACTCCTTACGTGAGGTAGGGGTGAGCCACTCCGCCACTGCCTGAATTTTTCCTGGATCAGGGCGAAGTTGACCAGCCTCCATGATGTATCCAAGGAAGCTGACTGACGTTGAGTGGAATTCACACTTCTCAGGCTTGACGAACAACCTGTTCTCCAGGAGGTGCTGGAGGACGAGACGGACATGCTGCTTGTGGTCTTCTAGAGATGAGGAAAAGATGAGGATATCATCCAGGTAAATAAACACAAATTGGTTTAACATGTCCCTGAATAGGCCGTTCATTAGAGTCTGGAATACTGCTGGGGCGTTGGTGAGTCCAAAAGGCATGACGAGATACTCCTAGTGGCCGAGGGGAGTGTTAACAGCAGTCTTCCACTCATCACCCTCTCAGATCCTAATGAGGTGGTAGGCGTTACGCAGATCCAGCTTGGTGAAGACTTGAGCGTTGCATAGGGGTTCAAAAGAAGGGTCGATTAAAGGGTTTGGCGACTTGTCTTTTATTGTGATCTCATTTAACCCTCTAAAGTCTATACAGGGCCTGAGTGAGGAATCTTTCTTCTCAACGAAGAAGAATCCTGCCCCGACAGGAGAGGAGGAGGGGCGGATGAGACCAGCTGCTAAGCACTCTGAGATATAACTCTCCACGGCCTCCTTCTCTAGACGGGAGAGGTTGTACAGATGGCTTGAAGGTAAGGGGGCACCAGGGAGTAAATTTATGGCACAGTCATAGGGCCTATGAGGGGGTAACTCACGGGCTAGATCCTTGCTGAACACGGGGGCCAAATCATGATAAATAGGTGGCACATTAGTTAAATCAGGAGGAGCAAGAGATTTCTGGGGTGCTGATGACTGAGGGGTGGCTGAACATAAACAAAATGAGTAGCAGTGAGCGCTCCAACTGACAATGGATGAGTTAGACCAATTAATATGGGGAATATGAACCCTAAACCAAGAGAGGCCGAGAATAAGAGGGGAGTGAGGTGAAGGGATAACAAAAAAACTGATCTTCTGAGTGATTGCCAGATAGTTGAAGTGTGAGAGGTGCAGTACAATGAGTTATGTTAGTTATCAACCTCCCGTCCAGGGCGTCTACTCTCTTAGGTTGGGGAAGAGGGTTAACTGGGATGCTGTGTTCTCTAACAAACTCCTAATCAATAAAGTTATCGTCGGCTCCGGAGTCAAGAAACACCGGAGCCCTAACTGTGTGCTGGGGCCAACTGAGGGTGGCAGGGAAACTGGAGCGAGTTGAAGAGCTTGAGGAAGAAGAAGTTTGACTCACAACTATGCTCTTCTTTAGAGGTGTGTCCGGTCTTTTGGCTGCTTTGGACAATTGGAGAGGGTGTGATCTGAGTCTCCACAGTATAAACAGAGGTGCTCATTGAGGCGTCTTTGTCTCTCCTTCAGGCTAAGACGGGTCTTGCCCACCTGCGTGGGTTCCTCCATAACAGCAGGGGGAGCAGGAGAAGATGGAGGAGGCAAGGCGGGTACAGGAAATGATGATGAACCCTCGAGTCCAGGAGAGGGAGCCCTTCGGCGACTTCTAATGGCCTTTTCTCTGTTTCTCTCTCTCATGTGACTGTCCAATTTAATGCATAAAGCAAAAAGATCATGAAGGTTTTGGAGTTCGTCTCTTGTAGCCAGTTCATCCTTAAGTTCCTCTGATAGACCATTAAAAAAGAGAGCTTTTAAAGCCTGATCATCCCAGCCACACTCATTAGCTAAGATTTGGAAATCTACAGAGTAATTAGCTGCTGACTGGGATCCCTGAGATAGATTTAAAAGTCTCTTAGCAGCTACTTGCCCCTGAACGGGGTGATCAAAAACTCGACGTAAATTTGAAGTAAAGAGATCAAAAGAAGACAAAATGTCTGAGCCACCCTCCCACAATGCAGTAGCCCACTTAGCTGCTCTTCCTCTTAGCAGATTCACCATGTATGCAATCTTGGCCTCATCAGAGGCATAACTAGAAGGCTGCATCTTAAACACCAATTGGCAATTGAATAAGAGCCGGCCACAAGAACCAAACTCCCCGGTGTACACCTCAGGAGGAGTGACAAAAGGTTCCTTGGTGAGATTAGAAGCATGAGGGAGAGAAGCAGGAGCAGGACGGGGTGGAGAGCTAGCAGCAGGAGCATCAGAAGCAGACAGAGAGAGCTCACTGAGTTGGGTGTTAATCTGGTGTACCTGACGAGTGAGTTCCTCCATGGATCCAGCCACTCCTCTTAACATGTTGTCATGTTGTCCTAAAAGGGTGCCTTGATTCTGGATTGCCTCCTTTAATTGCTCTATGCTGGCGAGTTCCATTGTTGTGGGTGGGTGGATTTCTGTGCAGATATGACCCAGTAAGGGTTTAATGTTGGACCCAAAGCCAAGGAATCAGGCAATAAAAGTTGATGGTATTTATTGAGACAGATCCAGGAGCAAAAATACAGGTGAGTACAAAGACAGGCAGCGGTGGTGAGGGCTCGTGAAGACCAACGTCGTGTGCATAATCCACCCGCGCTGCTGTCATCTTGGAGCTGGTTTAAGTAGGGGATCCTGGATCAGGTGTGGGAGCTGCAGAGCGCGGGAAACTCTGCCCATGCAGCCAAGGAGAGTGAGGAGACAGAGAGGGAGGGGGGAGCAGACTGTGGAGGAAACTGTGAATCCTCACAACACTGACATAAATGCAGGACAAATCCAAACACAACAGATGAACAGATGAATAAGGCAGTAGCCTCTCTGCAGGCCTGTACACAGCACAAACATCATAACAGGATAAAATAATTAAACTTTTTAATTAAATTTTTAATTTGAATTAATTATATTAATTAATAAAATATGTCATCGATTGCAGGCCTTATTTAACTTAAATTTATAGCCTGCATACTAACTAAATAAATTTAAGATGTATAGGTCTCTGACCAGCCGGCCACTGTCATCATCCTGGGAGATGGCAGCCTTGTTTCAGACACTGATGGACTACAGAGGTCTGAAAAACTCTCGAGTCATGGACCAAGCCAGGCCACTTTGCCACAACATTGCTGATCAGACAGTCAGCATTGCAGACTACCTGAATTTATAAGATGTTGACTTTTAAATCAATGAATGCACATCACAAGCAATGGTCAGTGTTCATTAATTGACAATATCAAAAATTCATGTTCACAGCTGCACTCACTTTGTCACATTAATGGGTCTCATTTTAAAGCTAACAGGCATCCAGGCCTGCAGTATCTCTTTGATGGAGGACTCACTGGATCAGCATCTTCTGCTGTTGGTGGCTCCAACAGTGTGATGGTGTTGCCAGAGACTGCAAGGCAAACAAAAGTCAGATGATCCAAAGGGATTTGTCATGAATGGTTGGTGATGTCCAGTGTGGAGATGGAAGAATGTACCTTGTATGAAGAGGCTGGCATCTTGGGAGGGACATAGATTTTGGTTTGTTTTTCTTTTTGATTGTTACAGTACAGACAATGTGTTGGGGCACCTTCTGGACACAATATAGGCTTCATTTTAAAGTATTTGTCAGGGCACTTACCATTTTACAGGATGTTCTTATATGTAATCCTGATCTGCAGCCATGACCGCTTTGGCCCAGTCATGTAATCTACACACACACGCACGACTTCAAGCATACACATGCACGAACAAACTTGCGCACACTTGAATACATATAATCATGGACGTTTCAATTTCAATTTCTGTTTTAATTTCACGTGCAATTTAACTAATTCATAATCAGGGCACAACTACGATTTTGAAGATGTTAATGAACTGTTTGGATTGATACTGTGATGTTTCAGCGGAGTATGGAGTGTGTATCAGTGCACTACTTACACAGTTGGGTGGTCTGCAGTGCTTTGCCACACTTTCTGTCATTGCTGTATTACCATGGTGGTGTTTCCTCTTTTCAATTAGGTCTTTCACCTCCTCTTATGCCTCCATTAGGGCTTCCTGCTCCAATGGAGAGAAGCACGCCACTCTTATAATAATAATAATAATAAATTTTATTTTTTAAAGCGCCTTTCTAGACACTCAAGGTCACTGTACAGTACAGATAAAAGCAGAAATTACCAATACACAATTTAAAATAAACATTAAACAGCAATAACAAAGATAAAAAGAAGAGCATAGGGAAACAGAGTGAAAGTGATCAGATTGAAAAAGCAGTTTTGAAAAGATGTGTTTTCAGTTTTGATTTGAAGATGGGGAGTGAGTCCAAGTTTCTGATGTCCGGAGGGAGAGAATTCCAGAGCTGGGGAGCAGAGCGACTGAAAGCTCTGCTCCCCATGGTGCTGAGGCGGGCGGGGGGAACAGAGAGATGGAGAGAAGAGGAGGACCTGAGGGAGCGGGAGGGGGTGACAGTGTGGAGCAGGTCAGACAAATAGGGGGGGGCGAGGTTGTGTATGGCTTTAAAGGTGTACAGGAGGATTTTGAAAGTGATTCTGAAATTTACCGGGAGCCAGTGGAGCTGCTGTAGGACGGGGGTGATGTGGTGAGAGGAGGGGGTTCGAGTGATGACACGTGCAGCTGAATTCTGGAGGAGTTGAAGTTTATGAAGGGATTTCTGAGGGAGGCCGAAGAGGAGTGAATTACAGTAGTCCATACGGGAGGTTACCAGGCTATGGACTAGAATGGCTGTGGTGTGTGGGGAGAGTGAAGGACGGAGGCGGTTGATATTGCGTAGGTGGAAGTATGCAGACCGGGTGAGGTTATTGATGTGGGAGTGAAAAGATAGTGAGCTGTCGAGGATGACACCCAGACTCTTGACCTGAGGGGAGGGGGACACAGGGGAGCCGTCAATGGAGAGTGAGAAAGGGTTTATTTTCGATAAAGTGGATTTAGTGCCAATGAGTAGAATTTCAGTTTTATTGCAGTTAAGTTTGAGGAAGTTTGAGGTGAACCAGTCTTTGATTTCGGAGAGGCAGTGGGTGAGGGAGGAGGGAGGGAGAATGGAGTTGGGTTTACTGGAAAGGTAGAGCTGGGTGTCATCCGCGAAGCAGTGAAAGTGGATTCCAAATTTGCGGAAGATATTGCCGAGTGGGAGGAGATAAATGATGAAGAGGAGGGGCCCCAGGACTGAGCCCTGGGGCACACCTGTGGTAACTGGGGAGGGATCGGAAGTGAAGGACTTGAGTTTGATGAACTGAGTGCGGCCTGTCAGGTAAGAGTGAAACCAGTGCAGGGGGGTGTGAGAAATGCCTAGTGAAGAGAGTCGACTGAGGAGAATGGGGTGAGAAATGGTGTCAAAGGCCGCACTCAGATCAAGGAGGATGAGGATGGATAATGAACCAGAATCAGCTGCAGTGAGGAGGTCGTTGGTGATTTTTATGAGGGCAGTTTCTGTGCTGTGACCGGGGCGAAAACCAGACTGAAAAAGTTCATATATGGTGAATCCACGATTCATATAGGCTGAATCATGGATTCACCATGTCTTGTCGTCATGGTGAATCCATGATTCTGTAATCGATCACGGGTCTGTTTAAAGAATCGCGTGCACGCACTGATCCAGGATTGATGAATCCGTGTGCTCTCATCCTCACTAGGTCTTTTGTGCAACCAATTAAGCCTGAACCCTCTTGTTCTGGATTCGATGAGCCAGGCTTAGTCATTTATCCTGGATGTCTGAATCCTACTTTCATGCAACAGGCCCCTGGTGTTCACCGTGTTTACCGTGTTTTTATGTTTTTAAGACTTTTTATGATCTGATGATGTTGTTCTGATGATGTTGATCTGATGATGCAAAGAGTTGATAGTTGACTTTAGCATAAAGGAAGCAAAGACACACAACCCTGTCTCCATCAGAGGAGCCGATGTGGAGCAAGTGAGCAGTTTTAAGTTCCTGTGAATCAACATTACAGAGAACCTATCATGGACTTCACATGTCTCTGCCCTGGTTAATAAAGCTCAGAAATGGCTGTATTTCTTAAGGAAACTTAAGGAACTGAAATTCCCACACCAAGTTCTACTAACTTTTCAAAGGAGCTATTGAAAGCATCCTGACTGAAAACATCACAAACTTGCATGAGATGTGCACGGCCCAGGACAGGAGGACTCTGCAAACTGACCAAAATATCATCGGCACCCATCTACAGAGCATCAGTGATACCGAGGAGGTGAGGTGCTTACGCAGGACTCAGAGGACACTGGAGGACAACACCCACCCCACCACAGCCTGTTCATCCTGCTGCCATCAAGCTGAAGGTGTAGAAGTATCTGCTGCACCACCGGACTGCAGAGCAGCTTCTTCACTCAGGCCGTGAGATTAATGCACCAGCTGCACTCGGCCATGTCTAATGGTTTTGTTTTTGTTTTGTCTTGAAGCTATAATTAACTTTCTTTTATCTTGTATGTTTTTTTGGTGATTCTGTTGATCTGCCAATATTGTTGTTCTGATGATGCTGCTTTAATAATAATAATAATGATAATAATAATAATAACAATAATAATAATAATAATAATATCTTGAATTCATATAGCACCTTTCAAGAAACCCAAGGACGCTTTACAGGAACATATAGTTTTAGTGATGATGTTGTTTTGGTGATGATGTTGTTTTGTAAAAAAAAAATTTGTAGATATTATTGTTGTGATGATGTCATTGTTCTGATGATGTTGTTTTGCAAATATCGTTGTTTTGGTAATGTTTTTCTAGATATTGTTGTTCTGCTGACGTTGTTTTAGTGATGATGTTGTTTTGGTGTTGTTGTTTTGCTGATGTCGTTTTAGAGATATTCTTCACTACGGAGACTGTTAGGAGTAGAGCGATTTGTGCATACGCAGTGGTTGCGCTTATATGGTGGCAGTGATAGACCTTATTCACATGACGTCATCTCCTCTTCCAGGGGATCCCACGCTGAACTCCACTGAGTTTATATGGACCTGCAGGATCTCCAGATAAACAACGTTCAATTTAGAAAGATATAGTGAAGATTAATATTATTTACGACTTGGCAATAGGTTGTCTTGCTAGTGTTATCTATGTTTTGAATATCACGATTATGAAAATTTCTAGATTAGGTGGGAATGGAAGCTAAGCAATGCTAATAATGCTAGCAACCTCCCTGTGTGTATGCAGTCTCACTTCGTTATGTATTTCCTTTTATTATTATTATTAAGGTCCTTTTAATGGTTTTTAAATGTCTTAGGGATCTTGGACCTTCTTATTTTTCAGAATTGCTTTACCATATGAACCCTTGTGGACCCTGAGATCCTCTGGCACTGGCCTCTTATGGCCCTTTTCCACCAGCCCGCCTTGGCCCTACTCTACTCTACTCTACTCGGCTCTACCCGGTTTGCGTTGCGTTTCCACCGGCACAGTACCTCCTAAAACAAACCAGTTTTAGTACCTACTCTGCTCTGGTTCTAAGCGAGCTGAGTCGACACTAAAAGGTGACGTCGACCGACTGCCGGCTACTGATTGGTCAGAGAATGTCGTCACAGATGGGTCATGAGCGCGACGTCCAAAACAGGACTGCAGTACATACGCTTTGTTACTTTATGGCAATAACTTGCTGCCATCACAATGTTAAACACAGGACTTTATCATTACGAGCTAGCTAACAAGCTAGCGGTAGCTTCCGTTAGCTTACCCTCATACGTCTTTTCTTTGCAGCCCGATTGCTCTCGTCCTCGGCTTCTAACTGCTGTATAGCTTCCAAAACTCTCCTGTACTTCTCAAGGGTGTTTCTTCTCACCGCCTGCAGCCTTCTTCTGCTTTCCTCTTTGTAACAAAAAGCCACAGACCGAGCAGCAAGTATACTGTTGCCTCTAATGTCCTCCACTGTTTTGGTTGTTGTGTGGCGCTCAAAACGACATGAACGCAGTGTCGCCCAGCTGTTTTACGGCGACCCCGCCCCCGCTGGGTAGGGGACCGGGCTGGTGGAAAAGCAGCCCAAAGCGAGTAGAGTAGAGCTGGGTAGAGTCGGGGAAAGCCGAGCCGAGTAGAGTAGGGCTGATGGAAAAGGGCCATTAGTGATTCCCAAAGCTAGAACACGGACTTACGTTGAGGCATCTTTCCAGCACTATGGCCCCCGTCTGTGGAGCAGCCTGCCAGAGGACCTTAGGGCCACAGAGGATGTTCATATTTTTAAAAGTAGGCTCAAGACCCACCTATTTAATCAGGCTTTTAACTAATGTCTTATTTTTAATCTATATTTTGATTTGATTTGATTTATTTATATATTTCAGCCCTCTTTTTACTTATTATTTTTATTCTTTCACTTTTATGATATTTAGCCATTTATTAGTATTTTATTTAACTTTGCTTATTTATTTAGTTTTATGATCCTTAATGTGCGTTCACACGGAACGTGACTCAGGCAACCTCGGCGGCCACTCTCCATGCAGAGTCAATGTACAACCACGATCAGCCACGACCACACGTGACCAAATCTCACGCGATGCGACAGACTCGTTCTGGAAGACTTGGTCGCATCTTTGGAGACATGAGGGCGGCGCCCCTGTTGCTGCAGATGGGAACTCTGGGGTCGCTTTGGACGCCGAGCAGGTCGCCGTGCTCCGTCGCCAAAGTTGAAATATTTGAACTTTTTAGGTGATGTCGCACCGTGACAGCCAATCAGCGTTGTGTGGGTGCGTGATTGACAGCCGTGACAGACTGTTTTTTTTCTGGTCCACAGAGTAACAATCTATGTCCGTGTGGGGAACATTAGTTAGTGAGTACATTAGTTCCGCCTAGACGGACCACATTGAACTCACAGAAGATGCTGCAGGGCCATCAGCTGCGGTGTTTTGTGGTTGGTAGGTGAGTGAAAAGGATACAGTTGGAATAATGTTAGCTAATACCTCCTATTATATGATATATGATATGATCGCGGGGTGAAACTCAAGCAGGCGTGACGTCACTGAGCAACGGCGACGGTGACAAAATGAGCTATGAACAGGCGACAGGACGTGGGTTTGCGACGCGATCTTGGTCGCGTCCGGTGTGAACGCACCTTTAGCCTATGTACTTTTATGTCTTTATTCCATATCTCCAGTGCTTCCTCAGTGGGGGGTGCCTGCACTGGGGGCTGCAATTGGCTCTGGCTGGGATGTCTCTGTCTCATGGTGGGCATCGTCTTGGCCAAGTGGGGGGTCTGCAGCACTGCTTTGCTGCGGGGGGCCCCTCGCTGGCCCTGTAGTGAGGCACGCCCGGGTGGAGGCAACCTGGCCCTGGGCCGTGAGCAGCATCCAGTGCGGTTGGCCTCCTGGTGTTTCCTGACCTGGCTCCTCTGAACTCAGCCACACGCTTTTAAGATCACGCTTTTAAGATCATGTTACCTGTGTGCATGTGTGTATATGTGTGTGTGTGTGTGTGTGTGTGTGTATGTGCTGGGGTGGGGTCTGAACGGTGGGGTGGAGGGATGGTGATGGGGGGATGGAGACTTTTTAACATGTATAGCACTTTGTGCTGCATTTTTAATTTATGAAAAGTGCTTTATAAATAAAGTCTGATTTGATTTGATATTATCAATGTATAATCAATCACCATACCTCTAACTCTTGGTCGAAGAACTTAATCTAATGTAATCTAACGAAAGCAAAAATTTAAAGTACAAGGCCCACTGGGTTTTATACTGTGTTGTGCCGTTTCGTAATGAGCAATAACTAAGCCAGGCACATCTATTGTTATGTTAACATGATTAACTACTTCGAAACTACCATGGCTGGTGGTCGTTATCAGCTGAAAAAGCTGATGAATATATAAGTTCTTTGGATATGTCCTTAGATTGATTTGAGAATGCTAGCAATGCTATTTATAGGGTACTATTGGGGATGAATTTTGGTTTCATGTTCCCTCTAAAATATTTGAGAAATGTGGTGGAATCAATTTTCTGCTAAGATATGACTTTTGTCCAAGCTACCTGTTAAGTTGTCCAAGTTTCATCATCAGGTCCTCCTGTACTGGAAACTAATTTACAATCATAACTTCACTCCACACTCTGTTCCTATTTGGAATAACAGATGTATCTTATCCAATAGAAAATCTTTATTTTACAATGACTGGCTGGAGGGACGCATTTGGCCGATTCTGCATCTAATAGACTCAAGAGGGAACTTTCTTGACGATGATGATTTGTTATTAAATTTAATATGAGGTGTACTAAACTACAATATTCAGTGGTAATCAAAGTGATCCCACAAAGCACGGCGAACATTGTAAAAGGAATGTTGCTTTATGACAACAGAATACCCATGATCCTGTCACTTTTTATAGATGATATGAATTTTATAGATAAAAGATGTACTAACAAAATTATACGCGGGGCCCTCACATCTAATCTCTTCCCTTTACCATTAAAAAGAAAAAAACTGTTAAAAAATTATCTTAAAGAAATTTTAGTCAGAATAAGAACAAGATGCCTCACTCTACCGATATCACCAAAAACTAAAGAAACACATTTTAAAACCGTAAATGATATTCTTGTAATGAATTTCTGAGATGAAGATTCAACATTGATATAAACGATTGTGTTTTTTGTGACTCTGACATTGAGACCTTAGAACACTTGTTTTTTAACTGCACTTATACCAGCGTGTTTTGGGAAGCATTTCAAGACTGGATATCTGAAAAAGACACTCACTTGCCCAAGCTGAAATACAAAGACATTGAGTATGGTATTATAATACAAAACAAAAAACGGGAAATGATGTATAACACCTTAATTATTATTATTGACAAACAATTTATCCACAGATGCAGATTCAAGATGAGTCACCCACTGTTCTTAGTTTACATGAATGAGATAACAAACTTTGTTTTAGTTATCTATTTTATCTTATTATACACACACACACACACACACACACACATATATATATATATATATATATATATATATAAAAATTTTTGATTGTATGCTGCCAGATTTTGATTTCACTAAAAAAGTTTGAAAAAAATATAGGCTACTGTCTAGCTGTGTATAACAATAACACATTTTGACTACTTTTTGGACTTCTTCTTATACCAATATAGACTCAATACACAATACAGTGTATAATATAGACAACATAGAGTAGAAATGTAAAAAGCACGAGGTGCAGTCACACATTTGAGCTAAAATGATCACAAAAAATCCTGGGGGCTTCTTTATATTGTGGTCCTAAACATACAACAACGATTAGTTTCGATGATTGTATCACTATTCTACTATTCTACCATTATTCTATTTTTCAAATAAATTCAGCAGTTAAAGGAATTCTACTTTTAAAACAAAACTGACTCCCTGGCATCGCCACTTGATCGTCTATAAATTAAAGAAATTGACAAAAATAAGTCTGGGATACACACAGGCAGACAACAGCAGCATCACTGGCCTTGGTTTCTAGCATACATTCCCACCCGTATTTAAGATAAATTCAGAATGGTAAAGTATAAAAAACGGATAACTTTATCAAAAAAGGCGGAAAAACAGTATTAATGTTAACTTTACTTTTCGAATTTAAATAACGTTTGTTGGATTCTGGAGCAGTGTATAGAATCTCCATGAAGAAGTCCAGCCGATTCCTGGCAACGGCTAACCCGGAAGTAAACCGGAAGTTGAGTGACAGCAGTGTGAATAAGATCTATCATCAGGGGACATATTTCGTTGTTACCTTTGACCATTCGGTGTTTATTCCGTTTAAAACGATATTATCAATATCAGTATTCATCAAATTACATTTGGCCTTTTATAAATCTGACCGATGACTTCTCAGCATTAACACCGATACTCGGTGCTCATTGGTTAATTTACATGTCCGTCATATGGCACTTCTCCGCCTGGTGCCTCTTCCCAGCATGCTCTGCGGCTCAGGGTTTTTTTTTCTCTTTTCAATGACGCTGACTAATGTGGCGTTTAACCATAATTCATTCGTTACACAATTGGTTTTGACCAGTGGAGTTTACATCTTAATTAGACTTACCGAAGCACCGTCCGTCAAACTTGCTTCGACTTTCTCTGTTTATAAACCTCGAGCATCACAGCTTCATTCTCGGTTGGTCCGATGGCGGTGAGACTTCAATTGATTGCTACAGTGAGTTACAGAACCTCTACGTTTCTTCTCTCCCCTCCCTCACCGCCGAAATTCGACCAGCCTTTTGTTGATTTTTTAAAAAAAATATGTGTGTATTTAATAATTCAGCATTGAACTATTGAATTATTCATGTATTTGTTAGTATAAAACAAGTAACTCCAGTATCACTGAGCTGTGACAGAATGCTTAATCATAGGTCACTTTAAATTTAATAATTGAACCTGAACATTAATGTTCAAAATAAATTAAATTAAAAGAAATCAATAAATGTAGTACATAATTAAACCTTGGCATATACATGTTAAATATACATTCAAATAAATTTAAATTCAAAGTATTTAAAAATAGTACCTCCATGTTTTGGTGGAACACCAGTGCATCAAACATGTCTGTCATTTTGAAATGTTTATTACAATAGAAACATTAAACTTTATGATTTTACTAAATAAAAATCCAATTTTCCATTTTGGAATCAACAGTGTAAAGTCCAGTAACGGATCATGTATAATTTAATTTTGTATCATTGCAGATAAATTCCCCACATACCTGTATTATTAGGCTGTTAATTAATCTAAACTCATTAAAGATGTTTATTTTTTTGAAAGTTATTTTTTGGGCATTTGGTGCCATTATTGATAAGAGAGAGGGACAGTGGACAGGCATGTGAATGGTGGTGAGAGAGTAGGGGAGGACACTCTGCAGGCTGGACTGGGCCGGCAAAAGCATGTACATGGGTCATGCTTGGATGCTTACTTCTCTGCCAAGCCAGGACCTCTCAATGTGAATCTAAAATGATCTAACCTCACATTTGATTTATAACAGATGTTGATATGCTGTTATGTTGGAAATGTCTTAAACTGTAAACACGTGTCAGGGCGTGTGGTCCAGGTGTTACTTTAGCTGCTGCTGGATCAGACAAGTGTTCAGTGCTCCATTACATTTAACCTCGGAAATTAAATTAAAACAGTAATCCTCTGCTCAGCCTCCTTAGAATAATCCATGATCATGTGACTGTCTGTGGTTCTTACCGTGGACCAGGATTAGAACGAAGCGTTGGTGACTGCCGAGTCTGCTGTCCCGACCCCGACCAAAAACAAAGAAACAAACAAACAAAAAAGAGTGACCTGTGACGGAAGCAAATGAACCTCAGCCGGTCCACAGTGATCTGTGTAAACTCATGTCCTCCTGATAAATGGTCGAGGAGACTCAGATCAAAAACTGAAGAACCAAAACCAGGAAGCACAAAAGCATGTCACAGCTCCCCCCAGAAGAGAAACATTCATATCACTCAGCAGTAAACCTGGATTATATCTGCTCATCCTGCTGCTGGATTAATAAAGAGGCTGTGATAATAACGAGAGTGTGGTAGATCTGAGTCCAGCCTGCATGGTGCTCTGTGCAAAGTCTTGCTGTTAATGACCTTTATTGATGATTAGACCTACTGTTACACATTTATCAACACTGAGAAGATGCCTGTGTATCTAAAAACTGTTCTTACACTCCCAGCCTCATACCCACAGAGAATTCAATGTGATGACCTGATTGGTTGAATCCAGGTAATTAAAAAAAATTAAATCAATTCAACATAACAAATCACTCCAACACATCCACACATTAATGAGATCTTTATTTACGAAGACAAACACGTGTGACAGTTCAGAGCAGGCCCAGCCTGTACTCCACCATTAGGTGAGGCTCTCCCATCACTTCGCTCTGGGCAGGGTCTGTGGGTCGGGCAAACACAGAGGGGGCGGGGCCAGTGAGGAAAAGAGGGAGGGGTCAGATACACGTGGACCAGTCAATGAAACAGTCACAGCATTTATTCATCTAATCACTACATGAAGTCTGGAAGGTTCTGGCTTGTTTATCCCTCTGAGCATTGTTCTTAGTATTGATTCAAAGAAATTAAAGGGTTAAACTTGATTCTGACTAACAACGAGGTCAATGCCACGATTCACACAGTTAATTAGGGTATTTAATGGGGTTTAAAGGGTTAATGTTTGTTCTGATGATTAAATTAACCCTTTACATTAAAATAATGACTTATTTTAAAGGGGGGCGGAGCTTCTCACCATTCAAGATGTCCTCAAAGCCGATGACATCATCACTTCCTCTGAGCGTATCCAGAGCGAGGTTAGAGCTCGGCAGGAAGGGCAGCCGTTGGATCTGAGGGGCAGAGCATCATTTATTAGGTTAGAGAGGGGTGGAGCATCGTAATATACACTGCCTGGCCAAAAAAAGTCACCAGCTGGATTTAACTAAGCAAATGGGTACAAGCCTCCTACTGGATAGTTACTGCATGGGCGATTATCTTTCAGCTGGCAACAAGTTATTTAACCTCAGCCGATACAATGAGTAGCTTCTCATTTCTTAAACAGCCATGTCGAAAGACACATCCTGTGTTCATGGAAAAGATGTTAGTCTGTTTAAGGAGGCTCAAATCATTGGCATGAATCAAGCAGAGAAAACATCTAAGAAGATTACAGAATCTACTAAAATTGGGTTAAGAACTGTCCAACACTTAATTAAAAACTGGAAGGATAGTGGAGAACCATCATCTTTGAGGAAGAAATGTGGTCAGAAAAAAATCCTGACTGATTGTGATCACCGATCACTTAAACGTTTGGCCAAATCAAATCGAAGAAAAACAACAGTAGAACTCAGGGGTGTGTTTAATAGTGAAAGTAAGAGCATTTCCACACACACAATGTGAAGGGAACTCAAGGGATTGGGACTGAACAGCTGTGTAGCCTTAAGAAAACCACTAATCAGTAAGGCTAACTGGAAACAAAAGCTTCAGTTTGCTAGGGAGCATAAAGATTGGACTCTGGAGGACTGGAAGAAGGTCATGTGGTCTGATGAGTCCAGATTTACCCTGTTCCAGAGTGATGGGAGCATCAGGGTAAGAAGAGAGGCAGGTGAAGTGATGCACCCATCATGCCTAGTGCCTACTGTCCAAGCCTGTGGGGGCAGTGCTATGATCTGGGGCTGGTGCAGTTGGTCAGGTCTAGGTTCAGCAACATCATGTGTCCAAAGAATGAGGTCAGCTGACTACCTGAATATCCTGAATGGCCAGGTTATTCCATCAAAGGATTTTTCCTTCCCTAATGGCACGGGCATATTCCAAGATGATGATGCCAGGATTCATGGGGCTCAAATTGTGAAAGAGTGGTTCAGGGAGCATGAGACATCATTTTCACACATGAATTGGCCACCACAGAGTCCAGACCTTAACCCCATTGAGAATCTTTAGGATGTGCTGGAGAAGGCTTTGCACAGTGGTCAGACTCTCCCATCATCAATACAAGATCTTGGTGAAATACTAATGCAACACTGGATGGAAATAAATCTTGTTACATTGCAAAAGCTTATCGAAACACTACCACAGTGAATGCATGCTGTAATCAAAGCTAAAGGCAGTCCAACAAAATATTAGTGTGTGTTTTTTTTTTTTGGCCAGGCAGTGTATGTGATGGAGGGGGTGGCGTATTATTGCAAAAGATGGGCACCATTTCTTGTTATTGAAGGGTCGAGACATCGACGTGGATCAGATTCTTAATCTCAATGAGACTCCTGGAAAAAAAAAAGTTCAAATTAAAAAAAGGTAAATATTTTGTCACCTGGCGAGCTGCTCTGTACTCCATCTGCAGTTTGAGGGGGGCGTGCAGACCCTGAATGTTCCTGAGAGTCGAAAGGTTCATCTTCTCCTGATTCAGCTGGAACTATATACACACACACACACAGGCTAGTAACAAACAAGGCTGTTCTGATCCAAATATCAATAAATCAAGAAAAATCAGTATCATATCATATAATAATATTACACAACACTAAGGCTATTAATTATACTTTATTATTATCGTTTGGCTAATATTCGACAGTGCTTTTTTTTCCAGTTAGAGTTTGAATTAAGCTTCACATTTGTCCTGTTCTTAATACGATTGTTAATGTAACAACTGTTATTCCGTGATGCCTGGTGAGCAGCTTATACGGTCAGACTGAGTTTTATTATCCAGTCACAGGAGCAGAGAAGTCAAATATCCGTGGAGTGGGGCTGGAGGAAAAGTGTTTTAAAATGAGTGAGTTTTCCTTACGCTGTCACTCAGACATGATCTCAGGCAGTCAGAAATGGTGGTTTTATCTGCCCAGTCTCCACGGTGCTGAGGTAGGCCTTCGTGTCTGCACGGGGCTAACAGGATAAGGATGTAGCTAATGATGGAGCTTTGAGCCACACAGCTCTGCAGTGTTGACCGTGGTGCAGACATCGAGCCTCCCGACATAGTGGAAACCGTGATACAAGGACTTTTCTATCGGTATTGTGGCCACACTACACTGTAGTCCTGTCACTGTGCTCTGATCAAAGATAGAGAGAAGAGTAAGATCACTCACCTCACAGAAAAATCCACCCCAGGAAAAAATTTGATGTCACACTGTACTTCAAACATGGGACTATCCAATATTAAACTATGTGGGGGGGTTGTTGCATCCCTAATGCCTGGCTCTGCATGCGGCCTCAGCCATGAACTGCATTTTCACCATCGTGGTGATAGTAAAATGTCTCCATGGGCGCTGATGTGCCTCACTGTGGTGCTCAGGTACAGCCCATGTGTTAAAGGGATAGTTCAGTATTTTTGAAGTGGGGTTGTATGAGCTCCATATTAGATGCAGTAGAGCATCCTCTCCTCTCCCTCAGTAAGCCACACAGTGTGTCCCAAATCGCATACTTCCATACTCAATACTTAAAATTTTGAGTATACTGCGTCAAAACGAAAAGAAGTATGGAAAGTATGTGAAAAAATGAGTATGCAACAATTCATTCTATTTTTTATATAACTTGCACCTTATCATCTACTTTTATTTATTTATAGTGTACTTGAAATCTGTAAACCGTAGCCTTTGCAACAAAATCTCGTTCTGTATACACGTGCTGCATACTGAATGACAATAAAGTCTGTCTAAGTCTAAGTCTATGCATGCTTTTAAGTGCATTAACTTTTTGGAAATATAAAGTTTATCTGGAACTAGCTGACTCACGTCACGTATTCCTCCGCAGCACTTCCGCGAGCCGCTGAATCACTCCGCCTCCCTCTCTGCTGATGTAAACATAAGCTAGCGGCTTCAGGCACCGGTTGTAGCCTCATGTAACTCTTATCAGGCATTGTAATTCTTTTGTTCTGACTCTTTGCGGTATGAGGAAGAAACAACGTAGGAAATTAAAAACGAGTGATTATGACAACGACGATGAAGTTCCATTCACTTTGGAGCCAAGAGGATACCTGTATGAACCGGAGTTCACAGAAGAAGAGCTGCTGCAGATGGAGACCGAACAGGCCGAAAGAAACAGAGAATCATCTGTGGAAACTGGAGGTCAAGAAAGAGTCGGAAATACACGGTGGTGCGAGTGTATGAACTGAGACTCAATGCCCACGGACCCGGAGTGCTGCTGCTGCCATGAGTGGACCGTGGATACAGACCGACTTCAGGATCTGTCTGAGTCAGAGGATACTGGAGACTCTCACACCGTCTGCATCACTCATCATACAGATTTTCCTGCTCTTCTGAATCCCGGAGTATTGTGGATATTCTTCAATTTCCCCAAGATAAACTGGAAAAAACGTCCCAAACCTGAAGGACCTAATGACAGTTTATCCTCAAAGTAAGTAATAATAATCAGTCAGAGACAAACAAGCAGAGTAGAGGAGGCTGTTTACCGTAACATTGCAGACTACTTGTGTGTGTGTCTCTCTCTCTCACACACACATGCACACACACACAGCCATTACTGTGTATTAGCCTCTAACTTCTGCTACAACACAATCTTAGCTGTTTCTGACGTAATAAATAAATATACCATCTCCTAAATGCAAGAATATATTTAGATTTTGCCATGACTTTATATAAATTGTATATAGATATATAGATACGTTCACACAGTCTGTCAGGTAACGAGAGATGTAGGCATTTGCTGTATATGATGTTGCCTCATGCCCTTGTTACAAAGAGGAATACGGTGACGGATATGAGTTCTCCATGATACACATCTGTTTCTGCATCCAGGGAAGCAACACAAAAACCCCATCTCCAAAATATTTGTCAAATAATCTGCTATCAATGAGGCTACAGCCGGCACCTGAAGCTGCTAGCCTGTTAAAAACACACTTAGGTAGCGTACTCCTAAACTGTGGTATTATTTTTTGATGGGAGTTCTTGTAGGAGGTGAAAATACCCTCTGTTCTTGGTACGATACTTCCCTGTTCGCGGCTGGTTCTGCGTAACAGACTCTTGCAGACTGTGGCTTACTGAGGGAGAGGAGAGAATGCTCTACTGCATCTATGGTACTTAGTGGACATATGGAGCTCATACAACCCCACTTCAAAAATACTGAACTATCCCTTTAAACCTTCAGTAATATCTAAACAGTCATCTGTCTGCTGCTCGGGAAAATAAAACACTGATGAACATATGTAGGGGTGGGCAGGATGACCATAACTTACTACAACAACAAAAAATGACTGTTCAAACAAAACCAGAAGCATTGAGCAGTATCAGAGCAGAAAGCTTTTGTTCTCAGGGTTTTAGGAGCATGAGTCTAATAAATAAATTAAATACAACATTAAAGGATGTGACTCAAATAAACACAATAAAGGACATGAGTCAGTGAATCTGAATCTGTTCATGGACCTGCAGGCTCTGGTAAACATTAGAGCACAGAGCAGCTCAGGGCTCAAGCTAACACTCATATTTTCATCTATCATAATAATTATTGCTCTTGCAGTTGTGACCAGTGTAAGACCGTGCAGCCCAATCTGCAGACATCAGACTGTGGTATTCTTGGGTATTTCCCTCCTGGTATTTAAAGCACTTACGTTCTTCTCGCTCAGCTCCAGAGGATGACTCGGCAGCAGCTCGTTCTTCACACTGCTGAAACTATAGACACAAAATGATCAGACACGATAATGGGGTGATTCACTAACCCTTGCTGTAGAGATGGCGTTACTGTTATCAATATTGGATTATTTTTTTTTACATCATATTAAATTTAATGAAAGAATCTCACCCTCCTCAGAGGGATGCTTTAAGTGCTGTAAGTATTAATATCATTTTTATCCAAACCTTCAGGGAGACATGAATATAAAATAATGCAACAGTGCCACACTAAACTATTATTAAATATGTCTCACCCTCCTCAGCGAGCACTGTGCTATGGATCTATGATGGAATTATGAATTTAAAAAAATAACCTACAGTACATTGTTTTAACTATTATGCAATAGATCCAGTAATACTTAAGTTTGTATCTCACCTTCCCTGAGGAGATGGTGTTTTAATTGTTTTATAATACATTTAATCATAATAAATGTTAGTTATCTCACCCTCCTCGGAGAGCATCATGCACGCCATAGGCGCCCTGTGGGCAGAAACCAGCCACAGGAACACTGTCTTTCAGCTGGGAGCGAACGCCTCTGCTGTTCTGTTGGAGAGAGAAAACATTAAAGACCGATCAGCCAAAACTATTAAATTATATTATTATATTATATAATTAATGTAATATAATATTTATTTATTTTAATGTCATATATTATTAAATTATATTAATGAAACACACAGACTGGCCAAAAAAAAAGGTCACACACTCTAATATTTTGTTGGACCACCTTTAGCTTTGATTACAGCATGCATTCGCTGTGGCATAGTTTCATTAAGCTTCTGCAATGTCACAAGATTTATTTCCATCCAGTGTTGCATTAGTTTTTCACCAAGATCTTGTATTGATGATGGGAGAGTCTGACCACTGTGCAAAGCCTTCTCCAGCACACCCCAAAGATTCTCAATGGGGTTAAGGTCTGGACTCTGTGGTGGCCAATCCATGAGTGAAAATGATGTCTCATGCTCCCTGAACCACTTTTTCACAATTTGAGCCCCATGAATCCTGGCATTGTCATCTTGGAATATGCCCCAGATCATAGCACTGCCCCCACAGGCTTGGACAGTAGGCACTAGGCATGATGGATGCATCACTTCACCTGCCTCTCTTCTTACCCTGATGCTCCCATCACTCTGGAACAGGATAAATCTGGACTCATCAGACCACATGACCTTCTTCCAGTCCTCCAGAGTCCAATCTTTATGCTCCCTAGCAAACTGAAGCTTTTGTTTCCAGTTAGCCTTACTGATTAGTGGTTTTCTTAAGGCTACACAGCTGTTCAATCCCAATCCCTTGAGTTCCATTCACATTGTGCGTGTGGAAATGCTCTTACTTTCACTATTACACACCCCTGAGTTCTGCTGTTGTTTTTCTTTGATTTGGCCAAACGTTTAAGTGATTGCCGATCACGATCATTCAGGATTTTTTCCGACCGCATTTCTTCCTCGAACTTATGGTTCCCCACTATCCTTCCAGTTTTTAATAAAGTGTTGGACACCCAATTTTAGTAGTTTCTGTAATCTCCTTAGATGTTTTCTCTGCTTGATGCATGCCAATGATTTGAGCCTCCTTAAACAGACTAACATCTTTTCCACGACCACAGTATGTGTCTTTCCACATTTTTGTTTAAGAAATGAGAAGCTACTCATTGCATCAGCTGGGGTTAAATAACTTGTCGCCAGCTGAAAAATAATCACCCATTCAGTAATTATCCAAAAGGAGGCTTGTACCCATTTGCTTAGTTCAATGCAGGTGGTGACTTTTTTTGGCCAGGCAGTGTGTATTATTAAATTGTGTGATTAATGTAATATGTTATTAATTGTATTATTAATGCTATAAATTATTACATTGTATTACTAATGTAATACTTAATTAAATTGTATTATTGACATAATTGAGATAATTTTGTTCTACCGCACTTAAGTAAAAACACATCAAATAACTTTATATTAAAAATAAAAATTGGGAAAGGTAATCTTTCTTTAGGAGGTTACCCCTAAACAGACCCTAAAATATCCCTTATGTTTTATATATATATATATATATATATATATATATATATATATATATACATATGTATGTATACATATTAATATATATATATATATATATATATATATATATATATATATATGTGTGTGTGTGTGAAGTTTGATTTCTGATTAGATCAAACTGTTCAATCATCTCAGTCCCAGCAGCTCAGTAACGACTGAACATTTCATCTTTACAGGAGTCCCCCGTCATATCATCATTTAAAGCTTTATAATTAACTTAAGTAATTAGAATAATTCACACTAATCATCACAACAGATTGCGTCGGTAGCCCCTGATGCTAACGTAAAGCTAACTAGCATTAGCTGGAGTGACTAATCAAATTCACGAAAATGTAAAAACAAAACAACAACGAACATGCTAAATTCAGGCAGGTCGCTTTGAAGGTAAGGTTTCTGTATTCATGTTTTGGGAATAGATGATTTCTGATAAATCAATAAAGAGGAAAATTTACTTTATGGAATAAAAGAAACTTACCATCGTGCTACCTGCTTCACTTTCTGTTACAGTCTCTGTTGTCGCAGATTGAAACACGTCATATCCGGTTCAGTCTGTGGGCGATGTTTTACGACGTCATTCCTGATCAGGGTTTAGTGGGTAGGTTATCTGATATGTAATATATAATTTAATACATTTATAATATATTGATATTTAATAAGGATTATTTTAGAGTTTAAATAAGTTTAATAATATTTAATAGGGAGTATTTTAGAGCTTTTAAAGGGCTTTATGTTAATATTATTTTAGCGTTTTAACTGGGATTTATAATGATATTTAATGAGGTTTATTTAGAGCATTAACAAGGTTTTATGTTGATATCTAATGATGTAATAATTTTAGAGCTTCTATTGAATTTTAAAATTACATTGAATTAGGATTATTTTAGAGCTTTATCAAGGTTTTATGTTGATATTTAGTGAGGGTGTTATTAGACCTGTAAGGGGTTGTGTTCCGTTGTTAAAGTATTTTTAAAAAAAGGCTATAATGGCTCCCTGTACAGTTTAAGTGTCTTTGCTGATATCTGCGCACATCAGTGAGTTTGGATACCATGGTTACATTTGCTATTTTTATTTATTTTTTAGTAAGCACATAGAAAACATATCAGAATCGATATAATATTTTTTTATGTGACTCAATCACCCTCTCATCTGTCCAGAAAAGCTGTTACAGATATTACAAACTTTGAAATGAGGCGGAATACAAAGAACATTAATTGTTATTAGAATCTTTTAAAGAATAAGTAAAAGATCAGAAACTGATGTAAATATAGTAGCATTCTAATTCAGCAGGGGCTGTTCATGTGACTGTGACCATTAATATGAGCTTTTATTGATTTGATTATGTCCAGTGACATACTCTATAAGAGCCTTAATTGATTTTAATATTTCCAGTGAAATACTCTATAAGAGCCTTAATTGATTTTAATATTTCCAGTGACATACTCTATAAGAGTCTTAATTTGTTTTAAATGTCCAGTGACATACTCTTAAAGAGCCTTAATTGATTTTAATATGTCCAGAGATGTCAGGCTGCAGCAGGCTGTAAATGAACAGCTGAGTAGCTGCCAGCAGCCAGAGCAGGTGTGTGTGTCAGGTGAACATGCTCAGCCTGCAGGTAAGTTACATAGCACAGACATGTTTTTTATGGGGAGGTGAACCTCAGGCTGAAGAAACTGAACCTTCCAACTCTGAGTTCAAGGTTCAGACGAATCAGACTGTGAATCACACCTGAGGCCATGACTCAGACCAGGTGAGGGTCAAACTAAAACTCTGATGAACAGCCTCAGTGTGTGTGAGGGCCTCGTGATAGGCTATTCCTGTTTAATTAAAATAACGAATTGCTTTATAATTTAAATATGAATTTCTCTGATTTGAATCAGGTAGAGGTAATTAAAGATCATTTAACAGACATTTTGATCCAAATCCATAAATTATTCTTCATGAAGTTCTCAGTGAGGACCATCACAGAGAATCAGATACTATTAATGTTGAAGATCAAGTTTTAGGCCAGAGGGGTATTTCACAAAACGTAGATAGGGGATTGAGCCAGGATTTTCCAGTTATCCTGGATGAATTTAGCTGAGATTTGGTTTCATGAAACTGGAGGCACATAAGTTACCATGGAGATTTGTTCTGCGCAGCTAGCCTGCTCCTGACCAGGCTAACAGGCAGGTTTAATTAATCCTGCTGTTCAGTCAGCAGCACTGTCATCTAAAACAGCATGTTTCTTACAGTTACAGTAATGATAATGACTGTAAGAGGTATAGGAATGTTAATAATAATACATTTCATTTAAAAATGCTTTTCAAAGAACTCAGGGACTCTTTAAAATGAATCTAAAAGAGAAAAATAGGATTTCAACTAAAGAAAACATAAATCACGAGTTAAAAGCAAGCTATTAATTTATCCCATATTTTCATGTATTTTGTTTTAGTTTTTTGTCTAATTAATACAAATGAGTTTTGTTTAGATTTTTAACAATGAGGATACATATTCAGAAGACTTTCAATGACATTGTTATTAGAAAATGAATATTTGTAGGCTTCTATCAGTATGATAAATGGTATACTATTCAATGACATGCCTTTTCCTGCACTAGATGATATACTTAACTTGTTGCCAAGTTCAAAGAAAAATGAAACACAAAAAAGTCAAATCTTACATGAAAAGGAGCAAAAAAAAAAAGATCTGCCCCCATTTTACAATAATTAAGTACATTATAAAATGTCCTCACTTCTTTTTATTAGAAGATGAAATTAGATTTACAATTTAACAGAAAAAGATTACAAAAAAATTTTACATGACACCTCTACACAAAACAGAACAAAACATCTCATGTACATATTTTATCATATCTAGTTACCATGATGTTTTTAGTTCACATTATATTATCATTATTTATTACTAAACAAATCTTTAAATTTTTGTCATAGCTTTGGGTCTTTCAAGCATTTTTTGCCTCAATTAACACTCGTAAAATAATAATTATCTCAAATAAAAGCTCCTTTTGAAGATTCATCAGAGGACATTTGTTTAATCCATGTTTTTGTTTTACCAAACAGCATGTTAAAATATTCTGCAATTTAGAAAAAAAATCAGGTTATACAGTGAGACAAATGTATGATCTTCAAAAGTTTTAAACCTTTTAAAGACTGATTATATGATAAATAAATACATTTTAAATGCTTAAATGGTACAAATGCCAGAAGATTCTTTTTAGTATAAAGTTTCATTCACCATTTATCCTATAATCTCATCTGAAGTGTTTTCTCCACTATTTGGACTTTATTGATTTTATCTGCCACACTCTCGCTCCTTTATTGCAGTGCCTGTATTTCTTTTTTATGGAAATTATATGTTTGACTTCCTCACAAGTTTCCATCTGAGGCTGTTTTTTCATTTGGATTGAAGTTTGTGCATGCGTCTTTCCTGTTTCGATCAGTGTATCTGTGATCTACGTCGTGGCCTTTTCAAGAAAGCCGTGAAGGCGCAGTTATCCAAAACAGTTTCATCTGGCTTGACCAAACTGCTCTCAGCCTGGATTGGCCTTCATGAAACACATTAAGCCAGCATGCTCAGACTTGGTCAAGCCTGGCTTAAGTTATCCTGGATGTCTTAATTCCACTTTGGTAGAATACCCCTCTGGTGATAAATTACTCTGACAACCACAGACTCAAACATCTTCATCTTTATAATCTTTGAAAACTCCATGTTTTTATTTTTTAACTGACAAAGAGAAAAATGACGACAACAACAACACGACATAGAGAAGCAACAACAGACAACAATGACAAACAAATAAAACAAGAACAGACAACAACATACAAACACAACAACAACAGACAACAAACAATCACAACAACAACAGACAACAAACAAACACAACAACAACCACAATATTGAAGACAGGAAGTGACCTTTTCTCCTCTCTAACCCTGACCCTGGTCCATCATCATCGTCATCATTATTGTTGCTTCAGCACCCCTAACCCTAACCCTAAACCGACTCAGGTCTCACAGGAATATTGTATTATTGCTCTTTATTTTCTAACCACACTGATGGAGACCTGGGACATGTAAGGTCCCCTGATGGTCCTCATGGAGTAAGCAGGAGGGCCATATGTGGCCTCTTTGATCTGTAACAGTTTGGCCCTCAGTCTCTGACATGAACCTTCATGATGTCTTCACACTAACAAAGGTTCCTGCTGCAGATCAACGAGAAAAAAATCAGATGTATTCAGAGTGTGTTCGTGTGCGTGTCCACAGCAGTAGAGGCCTCCATGTGTTTTCTCCACGCCTGCTGGATGATGCTGGCTGCAGCCTGCTGGACCTCCTCACTGTGAAGCTCTGCCTCTCCATGGAGCTCCGCCTCTCTCTGTCCTGACTCCTCCCCCTGCTGATTAGCCTCTTCATCCTCCTCATATAGCAACCCCTGCTGGCTGTGCCCTTTATTACAGGGTGCTCCTTGTTGATCATCCTCCTCCACAGGCTTCCCCTGTTCCTCTTCCAAGTACAGCACCCCCTGCTGGTCTTCCTCTTTGAGCAGCTCACCTCTCTCTGGTGCCCCCTGCTGGCTGTCCTGAGGATCCTTCTCCTCTCGCAGCACCTCCTCATCCTGTAGGCTGGAGCTGAGGACAAACGAGTCGATAGAGATCAATGTAGATCTGCTGGATTTAAACTTTAAATAAAAAGCTTAAGCTACCTGAAGTCATGTGACTGATATCAGAGGAGGCTTTAGAATGCTGTTGAAGATGACTGCCGTACTGTAAACACCTTCAACCTAACTTTGGATCAACCTGCTGACACAGAGAGGATGAGCTGAGACAGGACTTAAGGCCGTCTGACCAATAGAGACACAGTGTGGGCTTGTGTCCATGTCAATCATTTTCTTAACCATCCAAACCATTTATTATGATAATCATGACAATCTTTTTAAATGATGCTATGCAGCTGCTCAAGCTGCTGCAAGTGCACTGGATAGGACCTGACTGTCGGATCTGGCCTTTGTTGTATTGGTATGATGTGTGCATATTGTTTTATGTTCTTGTATTGTAAGTTATACTGTCTCGCTGTGAGTGTCTGTGATGATCTGCTGCACAACAATTGCCCTTTAAGGGACAACTAATAAAGTGAAGTGGAGTGAAACCAGAAACCCTTGATGAAATTAAAACAGATGTGATATAACAAATTCACCCCAAGCAGTGACAGCTTTAGAGAGATGAAATATTCAGACTGAAACTGTTTGTTGAACCGGATGGTAAAGATGATTGTTTAGGCCGTAAATCCAGGAACTACAGGGTTTAGACAGCTTCTGGGGGACACTCCAAGAACTACAGGGTTTGGGACTGCATCACTGCTTTATCTTAAAACAGATGAGTTTTAAGTGTGTATAAAATATGAAATAAAGTCAACAGTCAGAAGGTAATTAAGACATATTAATCGAATATATCATTAATAACAACTATTATTATTATATCATTAAGTACATATTCAAAAACATACATGAATGTGTGACTGTTTACTTCATCATGTTAATTAAATTAGTTATCAACCATGTTAAAATATTTTTAAGTGTCTTCTTCATGTACAGTTTGTCAAATAAATATATATATGATGTGTTTGTATCCAAATATTAAACCATTGACATTACATTTTAATGTTGAATAGAATTTTAACAATGAGTAGCAGATAAAAATTATTTAAGTCTATACATAAACTTTAAGCTAACTGAATGTTTGTTTGAAGAATAAAAGTTAAAGATACAAAGTAGATTATCTGATTAGTCTTTGTTGTCAGTAAGATGACCTTCAATATTATATTCAAGCTGAAAGCTGAAATGAACTCAAGGAGTGAGACCAACCAGAGATAAATAATCATCAAAATGAAATAATATAAAGTTTTTTTTTTATATAAAATAACCGAAGTGAACATTTGAAGAAACTCACCTCATGATTCCTCCGCTCTGATCATCAAACAGGATCACTGTCATTATTTCATTAGTTACTTAGCAACATGACACAGTGACGTCGACCCGTGTCCCCGACTGTCCTGTCAAAATAAAAGCCTTCACAAAAAAAACACAGAATAAAATGTCTCTCCAAAAATACCTTGATTGAATGAAACAAACAGTAAAAGTTAGATGAAAATAAACACGTGGACAAAACTGTTGGTACCCCTCTGTTAAAGAAAAAAACCCCACAATGGTCACGGAAATAACTTGAAACTGAAAAAAGTAATAATAAATAAACATTACTGAAAATTAACCAGTAAGAATCAGACATGGCTTTTGAATTGTAGTTAAACAGAATCATTTTAAAAACAGAATAATGAAACTGGCCTGGACAAAAATGATGGTACCTCTAGAAAAGACTGAGAATGATTTGACCATAGGGACATGTTAAACTAAGGTGTGTCCTGTAATTATCATCACAGGTGTCTTCAATCATGTAATCAGTCAGTCTGCCTATTTAAAGGCTGAAAAGTAGTCACTGTGCTGTTTGGTATGGTGGTGTGGACCACACTGAACATGGACCACAGTAAGCTAAGGAGAGAGTTGTCTCAGGAGATTAGAAAGAAAATTATAGACAAGCATGTTAAAGGTAAAGGCTATAAGACCATCTCCAAGCAGCTTGATGTTCCTGTGACTACAGCTGCACATACTACTCAGAAGTTTAAGGTCCACGGGACTCTAGCCAACCTCCCTGGACGAGGCTGCAAGAGGAAAATTGATGACAAATTGAAGAGACAGATAATACGAATGTTAACCAAAGAGCCCAGAACAACTTCCAAAGAGATTAGAGGTGAACTCCAAGGTCAAGGTACATCAGTATCAGATCACACCATCCATCACTGTTTGAGCCAAAGTGGACTTAATGGAGGACACCACTGTTGAAAGCAAATCATAAAGTGAGACTGGAATTTGCCAAAATGCATGTTGACAAGCCACAAAGCTTCTGGGAGAATGTCCTTTGGACAGATGAAACAAAACTGGAGCTTTTTGGTAAGTCACATCAGCTCTATGTTCACAGAGACAAAAATGAAGCATACAAAGAAAAGAGCACTGTACCTACTGTGAAACATGGAGGAGGCTCAGTTATGTTCTGGGGCTGCTTTGCTGCATCTGGCACAGGGTGTCTTGAATCTGTGCAGGGTACAATGGAGCCAAATGTGCTGCCCAGTGTCAGAAAGCTTGGTCTCAGTCACAGGTCATGGGTCCTCCAACAGGATAATGACCCAAACACACAGCTAAAAACAGCCAAGAATGGCTCAGAACAAAACATTGGACTATTCTGAAGTGTCCTTCTATGAGCCCTGATCTAAAGCCTGTTGAACATTTGTGGAAGGAGCTGAAACATGCAGTCTGGAGAAGACACCCTTCAAACCTGAGACAGCTGGAGCAGTTTGCTCATGAGGAGTGGGCCAAAATACCTGTGGACAGGTGCAGAAGTCTCACTGAGAGTTACAGAAATCAGTAACTCTGGCAGTGATTGTCTCAAAGGTTTCTGCAACAAAATATGAAGTTAAGGGTACCATCATTTTTGTCCAGGCCAGTTTCATTATTATTATTATATTTTTTAAATGATTCTGTTGAACCACAATTCAAAACCAACGTCTGATTTTCATTAGTTAATTTTCAGTAAATTTTTATTTATTATTACTTTGTCAGTTTCAAGTTATTTCAGTGACCATTGTGGGTTTTTCTTTCTTTAACAGAAGGGTACCAACATTTTTGTCCACGTGTGTATATGGGGAGCTCAGAGGAGGAGTGGACACTGATCAGCTGGACAGCATCGTGGACGACTGGGAGGGAGAGACCATTGAGGGTTTTTTTTTTTTTATCAACGAAGAAATCATTCCCCTTGGAGACCTTGCATCAAACATATTTTCTTTTGTTTGAACAGCAAACTCTAAATTTATTTTGATATACTAATTACCATAATTTCTTCTTCTGCTGATGTTTCATGGTGAATGTTTCTGAAACTGATCTGTGATTGGTTCCAATGATCTGATTTGAAATTAAGTTTGGGTGTTAATATAGAATTTATGGACTGGTATGTACACAGAGCTGGAGCTTAATTCTGTTTTTTATTATTATGACTAATACTAATATTTATACAATAATTATTATATCTATTACTATAACTATGTGTATTGTTATCATTATTATTATTATTATTCTTATTATGACAACTAGTATCAACGTTTCTATGGTCAGTGTTTAATGTTTTACAAACTGTACGTTTCAGAGTAGAAGTAGGTCAGGTGCACTTCTACCCGTTTCCACAGAGTGGTGCTCTGCACCAGAAACTTCACCCTCCTCTCCCTCACGCTCACAGACTCGCACTGAGCATGTGCAGCCCGATACAATGACTCAGCATTTTAACGGTTAAACTAAAATGTATAAAAAACTTATCTTTAATTTCTGATTTAAAAGGAAATGTTCAAAGACATTCATGTGAACTCAGTACCCTGACTTTCAATCTAAGACACATTCAACAATATTTGCTGTAAATCCCCTAATAAAACTTGATCATCATAGTTTAAGGCTCATTAATTCAAATATGTTTAATGTAAATGTACTAATAAAAGCTCATCGTCATTATTCCTTTTGTTTACTGTATGCAGCATATCCAGGTTACATCAGGATCATGTCAGGGTTTTTTTCTGCAGGTTTTTATGGAGCAGTGTTTATGTTACTGTGGTAATGAACATCAATATGATAAATTTGTAGTGATATCTAAGTTTATTTGCTCTCATGACCACAATAAATCAGGAGCAGTAAATGGTACTGTATTTTCTTTAATTGTTGATTTATTTAGAGCTTCATAAAATATGCCTTTTTTATTCATATTCATATTCATATGACATCAAATACAACAATCCAACATTATTCAAGGGGCCCTAAAACAGAAATATTAAACATAAATGTTAAACAAGATCATTAAACATTTTTATCATCAGAGGAGCCAAAGGTTTTAGTTTTGGGGATATCCCTACCTCAGCTAGCACACAACCATAACACCTACATCACTACCAGGTTAATGGAGGACTGTTGTTACCTCCGCCAAGGAGGTTATGTTTTTGCCGGCATTGGTTTGTCTTGTTGTCTGTTTGTGCTCATGATAACTTGAAAAGTTATGGACGGATTTTGATGAAATTTTCAAGAAATGTGTGGAATGGAATAAGGTAAAAATGATTATGTTTTGGGACTGATCTGGATCACCATCCGGATCCAGGACTTCTTTAAAGGATTCTTAACATTGTGGAGGTAACTAGACCATTTCTACGGAAATCGTGAGGGTGCGTTTCCAGAATACAACATCAAAGGGCCAATCAAAGACCAGAACACCTTTGTGTGAAACTTAAAGGGACAGAAAGTTCTCTGTTGTCATGGTAACAGAAGACTGGGGAATTTCCAAAGCAGGGAATACAGACATGTTGATACATGTATCTGTCTAATACATGTATGCATGGGCATTAGGGGTGGACTGAAGCTGCTTGGTGGAGGTCTGCGCTCTCTGAGTGCTTTTCTAGTTTAATAATATTTTAATGTAAAATGTATTTAATTTTTTTTTTTTATAAGATAAAACTTAAAAACTTAAAACAGTAAAGGTAAAGCCTTCTGTGGAGGAACATCCTCTGACTGTCTCACATTAACTTTGGAGAATCAGGTCAGAAGGTCACCAAATCTTGACTAAAGCTTCACAGATAATTAATCATTATTAATAACAATATGATTGATGACACACACACCGGCACACAAATACACACACACACAGGCACACCCACACACACACACACACCCAAGGCCTGAAAGGGTGAATGTGTTATTGATGCTGATGGACGACTGACACAGAAACTCCAACCATCAATGAGTGTATGACAGAGTGAATGAGGGAGTGAATAAGAGAGTGAATATGAGAGTGAGTGGGTGTGAATTTTACAGCCCACCTTGTTCTCAGGTACTGGTCGGATGATTTCTAAGAGCTGCCTCTGAATCCTGTACTGCCTGTCCTAGGCGCCCAGTTCCTACTTTGGTTGGATTTAGTATCAAGGTACCAACTGCCATGTCTTTGCTGCCTCATAGCAACAGCTCCTCCGACCTTTGATGACTTAAGTTCTCTGGTTAAATTGACCCTTTGTCAGGCTCTGCTATTCCCAGCTTCTCAGGAAGGGCAGACCTCTGTTTAGCCCTGCACTACTTCTTTACTGTTACTAGGTTAGACTTAATGGGCTCTAATTTTGTAGACCAGGCGCAGGCAGGGCGCACCTGCTCTTCGCCGCGCTTGCGCCGTGCCAATGGGGTGTGTCCAGGGCATTTTGCAAGTTTGTGCACGGCGCAGTCTGGCGCAGGGAAGCACACCCACCTCTCCGTCTCTCCCACTGGCGCAAATGGCAGAGAGGGAGGAGAGGAGGCGTGAGTGGGTTTAACACAGCCGAGTGTGATCTTCACCAATCAAATGAACGCCTCTCCTCGCCTTTAAATGCGTCGCGGGCGAGGTGCAATGACAATTTCACCTCGGTGGCGAAGAAGGTCAGAGCCGCTGTCACTTTTACAGCAACTGGGAGAGCACAGGGGCCACCGGGCCGCGCATCGGAGGACACGACGCACGGCACCGTGTGGACCACCTCACAGGACAGATGTAATCTGTTCCTGTGTCATAATAGGAGTACAAAATTAAGTGATAATTACATTTAAACACAGCAGCAGGCTAATCCATTCATCATGCTTGTGATCCACCTGCATTCCTGGTCTGTCATCGCCGAATAGCAGAACCTTTGGTGAAAATATATCTCCTCCTCATCCTCCTTGCAATAATGTACTCCATCTTTTTAGATCACGTTACGAATAAAGATTGAAACAGAGAAATATGGGCAATCACAGGTAAATCCTTAAGATACTGAGTGACTTACATTTATTCAGCGAGCGTCTCTCTCTTTTTTCTTTTCTATTTAATTTCATGTGATGAGAGAAGCTGGATACTCCATATCAGATGATATGGCTGTTTGTGGTTGGCTGAGAGATGTGAACTCGTTAGTTATGACAAACGTCTCTGATCTGACATCAGATGTGACGGGACAATTAATATAGATACAAATGTATGTGCTGCTTCAGACGGTTACATTAAATAGTGGTTGCTGTGATTGTTTATTGCATTGAAATGTGCCTGACACTGTGGATACCTGCCTGTGAGGTTTTGGTGACGTGTGCGCACTGTGCGCCTGTCAGCCAAATTACCACTGCCCTGGGTGCGCCTCTCCTGCGCCGAGAATAGACCAGGTTGGAGCTGGCGAGCTTTCAGCGCACCTACCGCGCGTTTTTTTGGCACGAAATTGTCACTGCCCCAAGCTGAATCTTTCAACACCTCCCCCTGGTGCGCTGTCTCACCCATCTCTGCGCAGCCGGTCTACCAAATTGCCAAACTGGCTGCGCACGGTGGTGCAACAGACAAAATTACCACTGCGGGGTGCGCCAGGCTGCGCCACCCTGAGTTGGGCCAGGAAATTAGAGCCCAATCTGTTGTTGCTGTCCTCACTCTTATTTGAAACAATTCAAAATTACTTTTTGGCCACTTGTAATTCCTATTTAAATTTTTGATTGTTTTTCAAATTTTGTCCAAATGAAAGAATAAAGACAAAACTACAGTCGGGTGTATAGTGAAAAATCTCAATCTTTTGGAATCTCCCACAATAATTAAAATACACTGCCTGGCCACAAAAAAGTCACCACCAAAAAAAAGGTCACACACTCTGATATTTTGTTGGACCTCCTTTAGCTTTGATTACAGCACGCATTTGCTGTGGCATTGTTTCAATAAGCTTCTGCAATGTCACAAGATTTATTTCCATCCAGTGTTGCATTAGTTTTTCACCATGATCTTGTATTGATGATGGGAGAGTCTGACCACTACACAAAGCCTTCTCCAGCACATCCCAAAGATTCTCAGTGGGGTTAAGGTCTGGACTCTGTGGTGGCCAATCCATGTGTGAAAATGATGTCTCATGCTCCCTGAACCACTCTTTCACAATTTGAGCCCCATGAGTCCTGGCATTGTCATCTTGGAATATGCCCGTGCCATTAGGGAAGAAAAAATCCATTGATGGAATAACCTGGTCATTCAGGATATTCAGGTAGTCAGCTGACCTCATTCTTTGGGCCATAATGTTGCTGAACCTAGACCTGACCAACTGCAGCAGCCCCAGATCATAGCACTGCCCACTGCCAGTGAATATCCTGGGTAATTCACTGAGGCCAGTGGGGAAGGCTGAGGACATCATCCTGTGTGACCAGTGTGAAGCAGGAGAGGGAGACTTTGACAGGACGGATAAAAACAACCACTTAAGGGAGAAGCTTACCTGACTGCAGGGAGAGACACAAACTTAAATGTGCATCTGGACAATTGAAAATGTTGTTTCCACCGTACATCATCAAAGTTCTGTAAATCATTTGCGCTATGACAATCACCACCAGGTCTCGCTCATCCAAAGAGCCATCTCACTGTGCTGTTGGTATAGAGCTGAAACTCTGCAGCTTTATTCCTCTGGCGTGATTGTCATGCAAACTGTTTTAAATTCATCTCTGCTGCTACAGTGCTCCTATCAGACTGTGAAGGTCTAACCCTTGGACCTGACTACCTTCAGTGTGAGTGGTGTTGGCTGCTCTGTGAGCAGCCAGCTGAGCTGTAAATACAGAAGCTTTAGTCCATCCTCCACCTCACCCAGAGGGATCACTCTAGGTCAGGGGTATTCAATTAAAAGTCACTAAGGTCCAGTTAATACAATTTCCACCAATAAAAGGTCCTAACCGAAGTCCAGTTTGTGTCCTATAGCCTTCCCCGATGTCCACATTTTTATGGTTTCAACAATATTTATTGTCAATTTTTAATGCAGGATATGGTGAATTGAGTGCACAGCTAGCTCCTTTACCATAAATAAAAATAGTCCAAGGTAATTTAATTTAAGGCCTTTATTTCAGATTAAAAAAGGAAAACCTGAAATAAAATAAATAAAAAATTGCAGACAGAGCCAAATAACCAGTTTTTTCTCTTAAATGAAAGAGGTCCCAGCCAAGAATTGAAGGCCTACACATCAAGTAAAAAGTCAACATCTTCAGAAAACAACAAATAAAAGGTGGCTCTTTTAAGGAAAAAAACAAGTGCATACAGAGCGCAGACTAAATATTTTTCCTCTTTTTTTTTCTTAAATAAGAGAGGTCACTGTTACAGTCTGGGTGTTTTTGCTTTGTTTTTTCTGTGCTGTTCCTTTTCCCCCTCCCTATTTTTTTCTCCCTCAGGAGTTTTGAGGAAGAAGGCGGGGCTGGTTGGTGATCTCCTTCTCTCTTGGAGCTGCAGCAGAGGCACACCTGTGATTCTTCAGAGGCACACATTCAATCTCTCAGCAATCAACTCTCCTATAAAAGACCAGTCAAGACTCCACCACTCTGCCAGATAATTCCGTCCCGTCAGTAGTGTCAAACTCCTAGTGAATGTTTGTTTGTAATTCAGTGAGAGACTTTCTGCTACTCTAGTGTGATGAGCTTATCCTGCCATCTCAGCCTCTAACTCCTGCTGTTTTTTTGGATTTTTCCCCAGGGTGTGCCCTGCTGCATCTCTGAATTTCTTACAGAGGACTTTGTCTCCTGCTGCCCACTAGCCTACAGCTCTTTTTGTTAAGCAATATAATGAGTTTTTTGTAGATGATTTTTCTGTAAATTAAACACCTTAAAACTGCCTTTTTGTCAGTCTCCTGCTTCTGAGGTCCAGCCTGTGATTCTCATACACAACAGTCACAGCCTAAAAAATTCTAGGCTAACTCTTAAAAGTACAATCATTTGTCATCTGTAACTGCTTTTCTGCTGTGTTGTTGCAAAATAATGTAACAAGAAAGTGATAGGAAGATAAATATTTAATTTGCGCATGTTTCAGATTATGCTCTCTCTCTCTCTTTGGCTCTCTGTCCTTAACTCTCTCTCTCTTTCAGTCTTTCCCTCTCTTTCTTTCTCATTCTCAAACACAAAAAGCGCTACATGCATTGCATGAACCCACACTCACATAGGCTAATAAATAAATAAACAGAACAGTGTTGCTAGAACTTGTAAAATGTGAAACATTCGGAAACAAACTAGTGCTAAAAACTGTAGAACTGAAACAATGAAAATAACTCGAACAAATGATCAACTCGATTAGTAAACAATTAGAAAAAGAATAGGATCAGCCCGTGGACAGCGCAAAACCTCTTAGCCCTCATCAGTATTTCCCACACAGGTCGGACGCAATGCTCGCAGGGGACAAGGATCTTATTTTTTTGCACTGACTGTTTATTTGTCTCTGCCTCCTGTTTGCTTGTGGCTGCTGCAGCTCGTGCTGTAAACACGATAGCAGCGGGAAAATCACCTCTGCGAAATGAATCATGTCTTGTTCCTCTTTAGTTCTGCCCCCCCCCACCCCGGGCCTGGGACAACTTACCTGTTTGTCCCCCCCCTATCGGCAGGCGCTGTATATCTGCATTTGTCGGAAAAAATGCTCAATTAAAATCTCTTCTTGTGAATTTATCAGAGATTGGTCACGGGCCTGAACAGAACCATCAGTTGTTCCGGATCTGGACCGAGGTCCGCCATTTGGTGATGCCTGGTCTAGGTTCTCAGTCATCCAGGTCACTGACTTCCAACACTGATTCAAGTGGCAGCTGGACTGGTTCTTTCTCTTTTCTTTCTTCCCCTTGTCCTCACCGTGCCTCTGTTTATTTTCACTCAGTCTGTCTTCCTCTGACCCTCGACAGCTCAGAGTGATTGACAGCTGTCAGATTGGGGGGGGGGGGGGGGGACTGTCAGGGTCATCTCCACTATCACTCAAACTTGGATCCTTTAAGTTCTCTTGGACCTGACACCAAGAGGAATCAAGAGCTGGCCAAGAATGGACGCCAATATTTCCTGACTCCATCCAGAGGGTGCCCATCAAAAGGCCCTCTGGTGTGTCTTTGTGTCCTGGGGGTCGCTGTGCGGTCACCGCACTAAGAGGCTCTGCAGCTTTAATGACTCACAGACTACTCTAATTGGTTTAGTTGGCTGGTTTTGATCATAGATAAAGTAATCCACTGAACTTAAATATAAGAAGATGGAGTCATGTGATCGATTAAACCACGACGATCCCTCAAACATGCTGACAGCTGAAGGTGTGTGTGGTTATCACAGGCTACACCGCTGACCCCCTCTACCTCCACCCCACTCAAACATGGCTGCAGAGGAAAACAGCAACCTTTCACCCAGATCATCTCCAAACACACTGCTGCAGCTGTGGACCAGCAGGACGGATCTGTACCCTCATCAGAGAATCAGGGGTTTGATCCGTGATGGTCCACGGTCCTGAACGGAATTAGATTCTGAACTTTAACTGTGGAGAAGATCTGCATGGATCAGAACCACTGATGAGGGATGAATGTTTAGATGGAGGGATAGTGTTTCAAATAATGGATGAATGTTTGGATAAAGATGCTGGAGGAAGGCCTTTATATGGAGAGGGTCTTCTATTGGTTGCAGACCTTTACAATCACGGGATTTTTTTCAAGTCCATCTGGGCAACATCCAAAGTGGGACGTGCTGAAGGTGATTGGTCAAATGCCTTTGTCATTACTGAGCCAGTCACACGTCATTCTCTGCACCTCTGACCTTCATTAGCTCCAGTTTGTCCTTCATTGCGCATGATGAGCCTGGTCATGGTCTAACCAGGAACAATTTTGTCTGACTTGAGCCTTTGACCGATGGATCTGTACCATGACAGTCTGTGATCTGAAGAACCTGCTGCTCTGTGAGGTGACTTCTGAAACATTAAAACACATATTTCACAGCTTGGGATCAATGAAGTACATCTATCTATCTATCTATCTATTTTCTGTCTGTATTTTCAAAGCAATCCTCTGCTCTTAGTCAAGAGGGAACCTTCACTCTGCTGCACAGGACAGCAGGTGATTTTTTATTTGGACTGAGATGGACAGAGGGAGAGGACAGTGAGGAGCCCTGCTGTGGGTGTTTGAGCCGATGGCAGACCCGGCCAACAGCAGTGCTGCTGACAGCCTCATCAGGCTCATGGCTGTGATGAAGCTGAGGCGTCAGAGGGCAGGTGGATATCACAGAGGAGATATTACTGCATACAAGGTCAAGGTGTTTTACTGAACACAAAGGTAGAGCACGACCCACAGGCCATCATCGTACAGCTTCTGACATCCTTTTTACAGGCCATGTGACCTTTACTGAACCATAGAGAATATTACCATGTCATTTCTGATCCAGAAAGGGACTTGAAGGAGACATTAATGTGAGTTTAACTGACACAAAGTTGAATTTTGATTTCATTAACCCCTCAAATAAAAAAAACACTTTTACTTTTTAATAAATTATTGACACAAAACTCTTAAAAAACACTATTGCAAGAAGTAAAACAATAATTATAAATATAAAATTATCTTGAAGCTCTGATCATATTGTTCATGTGTTCATGCAGTCAATACATTTAAGCATGTGACATAATTTCATTGATAAATCATGTTCATATTAAATTTCATTATTTTGTTGTAATATTATATTGTTTAAACATATTGTCACATTATTTTGTTATACTTTAATATTTTATAGTAATATTGCCCCTCAGTCCGAAGCTTTTCACATGGACCATGTGTTTGTTGGACTGTAAGCGCTCAACATTCTCTCTTCCTTGCTCCGCCCACTTCCCTTCATTCTTTTGAGCTGTGGGAAAGCTCGCCATTTCCTTCCTGCCCCACTGGAGCTGCAGGGACACTGAGAGATAGGGCGAGCGAGGGGGAGAGAGAGAGGACCAGCAAGCTGGTGAGAGAGTGAGAGAGGCCGAGAGATAGGGCGAGCGAGGGGGAGTAAGAGAGAGATCCTCCCTCTGATTGGCTGATAGCGACTGTTTGAAATATAAAATAATAATGATTTTACATCAAATTTATCAACCAATTGGATGACAGCATCTGTTTAAATAATTAGCCTTTTGTTTTGTTGTTTATTCAGCTTGTTAGTTTTGTTTATTTGAACTTTTCATTGTGTGAATTCATGTTGCAGATATTTCCAATTGAACGATTCCTCAACTGTGAGGGTCACACAGACCTGTTTCAAACACCAGATGGTCTCTCCATCATCATCATCCGTGTAATGAATAGTTGTTACCATGGTAACCTTAATAATGCTGCCTGTAGATGGTGGTCATGAGTGAAGATCATGGGGGCTCCTCTTTGACAACCTGTCATCACCATTGTTAGTTAATTTTGAAGCTTTACAGGGTGGAGCCAAGACATGTTTAATGAAGAGTTGTTACCATGGTAACCTTAATGATGGTTCCTATAGATGGTGTGGGGTGCTGATGGTAGTCATGAGTGAAGATTTTCTCTAACTGTCCAGAGCTCCAGATTTTACCCAGTAGCAGACCAGAGGGACCCATGGAGGAGATCTGAAGACCACCATTGTTCTTTTTCTGTCTCTGATTTGTCTGTAAGGTAATAAATTAAACATTAGTTTAGCATTAACATTAAATTAGCACAAACAAACAGGAAGAGAACAGGCCACGTTATGGCGTCCACAATGCTATCAGCCAACTGCATTGCTCTTGCTGTTGCTTGGCAACAGTGTTTCTGTACAGTCACTGTCAAAAGCCTGTTCATCAAAAAAATGATCATCTGAACATGAAGTAAAAACTTCAGTCTCAAAGTTAACTGTAAACTGATTTGAGTTCTTCATCTTCCCGATCACAGGCCACTTTTTGTTAAAATTTGCAATCACATCTAAATTAAACCATCATTAAATCATCAGATCATTAAATTATTAGTGTATAAAGACTTTGCAGTAGAATATCTACATATTTTAAAGTTATTTTATTTTGTTTGAAGTAAATTATCAAATTCAAATCAGTCATCTTCATCATCAGACTATTTAATTGTCATTTGGGTTAATATTAGAGCTCACAAGTTAGGAGTTAAATATAATGTTATTTTAATGTTAGATCTTCTTATGAAATCAAACATTTATATTTGATCACCATTGGACTGTTTCTTAAAGTCTTAGCATATGAGGGTGATGTTTCAACAGAAAGAGCGATAAAGACAGGACACCTGTTTTTTATTCATTTAGTGAAATTGAAGTGCAGTAAAAAAAATATAGTTCAGCTGTTTGTGTTCAATTCATTTTAAAATGTCAGATTTCTGATCATATTTCTACATGATGTTTCTATTTATGACTTTTAAAGATATTATTGTTTGGTATAAATTTAACTTCATTACATACATATTTGTTCATACAGGAGAAAAAAAACAAGTTAATTTCAAATTTGAAGAATTTTGGGGTGATAAGAAAAAATTTAAAAACCTTAAATAAAAAGAATAAAGTAAAAAAAACACATGAAAGCAGCATAAAAAACAAAACATTACAAAAAAAATACATAAAAATTTCAATAAATGATAAAAAAAGGAAAACATCTACAATAAAATAAAGCAATAAATTAAAAGACAAAAAACAAAATAGGAAAAAATAAAATCAGAGATGAATTTCAGTGTTTGTACATCAAACATTCAAACAGAGTGAGAGCTCAGTGTGGTGATTAATAATATAAGTTAGTATTTATAAGTTATACATTTCATTTTAAGGAACAGTCTGTGGTTCATTTTCAGGTCATGAAGTCTTTGGTTTTAAACCGGCCACACTGAGGTGAACCTGCATCCACAAAATGTTCAAACATTTAAAATCCTGCAGAAATAATACAAAAACTTCTAAACTTGCAAGAAGGAGAATGTTGGATTCCTTCAGGAACAAGATTATGATCATCCTTCAGGAATAAGAACACATCCATGTTTGGTTCATTTCCAGGTCCAATCTGGTGAGGTCTTGCTTTCGACTTCAGGTGCAGTTGAGTCCCCCAGGCTTGGCTCTATGTCTCAACCTGTTTTCCATCAGCTCTCGTCAGACGATTTTTCGTCTCATCATGACTTTTGCATTGAGCCATTGAGTCCATCAGCCGCTAAAGATTCTTCTTCAGCTGGTCACCTCGACCAATCACTGTTGAAAGGATAAATGGATCTTCATCTGAGAGGACAACAGGATCAGTGACTGAAAACAACAACCAGTTAGCTTAGCTTTGCTATCAAGTTCCTAAAATGGATGAATGGATGGCCAGATCGTCCAAATGACGGCAGGACCTCAGACCTGATCTGAGATTATCTCTGAGTGGGTCCTTATGCAAAGCTAATGTGCATTGGCCTCAGATTTGGTGTGAGAGATCCTTTGTATTCAAAATTTCTGCCTCTTTAAACAACAACCACATCTTTAGTTTGCAGCAACAGAGCTTCATCAGGAGTATGATGAACTGATTATCAGCAAATGATCAAAAATCAGTCGCCTCAGTCTTTGAGCACTTCCTGTCAGCTCCAGGCGTTACCTCTCTTCTTGGGTAAACTCAACCTATATAGAACTTCACCTGGTCTTTCTGACAGTGTGTTTCCCCTCATGCTAAGCTAACAGGTCACTCCTCTTGCTGCACCAAACCACCACGGCGATCATGGCTAACGTGAGGAAGACGGGGATGAGGATGAGGGCGGTGAGCGTCTCCTCCGGCGGGTCGTTCCACTCCGGCTGCGCATTGCTGCAGTTTGAGAAAAACAGTTTATGGATGCGAATGATGAAGCTCTCCACCAGAGGGTTTGGCCAGTAGCAGTACAGGCCCTGAGACTTGGTCTCTGTGCAGAGCGTGAAGAGGTGGTACTCGCTAATAAGGGGAGAGAAGGGACGGGGGTGGTGGGGGTGACATTATTAAAACATCATCAATCATCAAAATCATCATAAATAAAATGAACAAGATAAATAACCATTTGTGTTAAGCCCCGCCTCCTCTGACAGTGACTGCAGAGCAGGAAGAGACAGTACTCAAAAATCAATCAGCATTAATTTACTATAGTATTATTTTTAATCCTGCAGTAAAGCTACAATCATCATAAACATTCAAATTTAATTACCAAACTTTTCAGGTCGTTAATTAAAAAAATAAAAAAATCAATCTGCAAGTCTCTGGTCACTGAAGAGTTAAATCTGAACTTTGATTTCAGTGGGAGCTCTAACTCCATCTTTCAGTCTCAGCCTGTGACTCCGCCCCCTCTGTGAAAGGTCAGCACTCCCCTCCCTCTGAGAGGGGTCAGAGGTCACAGAAAGAATGAGGTCAGATAAACTCACACAGGGCCGGCATTGCCTCAAGATATCCAGCTGCTGCGCACACACACACTCGACAGCATGGCTGTTCAGACTGATGCTGGAGTAAAGAGCTGGTAACTAGCCAGAATTAATTTTGACAGCACTTCAGTTTCAGTTTTAGTCTTGTGCCTAAAATATCTTTTAGTTTTAGTCATAATTTAGTCATCTAAATTGTTTTAATTTTAGTCTAGCTTTAGTTGATGAAATTTCACAACATCTCAGTCGATGAAATCTGTAAATCTGTAAATCTAGTCGACTAAAATATGAAGTGTAAAGGGTAAGGCAGTTTTTATGTTTCCTTGAATTTCTGAAGTCATGTTTTACACTTGGATAAAATCAAACATCTAATAACCCTTTATTGAATGCTAGTAAAGTCTGAATGTATAAATGCACAGAAACAAATTGAACTTTTGTGTGAAATGCAGTCACCTTTATTTAGGCTACCTGGCAGAGCATCTCAGTTACAACACCAGAACTGACAACAAACAGTGAACCTGCTCTACATGAATATATCAATTCATAAAGAGAGGAGCTCTGATTGGATCGCTCCACAACTTATCCCACCACCACCAAGCTAAGGCAGCTGTGATTGGAAATATTCCTAACTTGTCCCTACTTTCTACATGACCAAATTAGGTCTGATTGGATTAACCCCTTAAAGCCTGTTGTATCATATTTGATACATACTTTCATGATACCTCTATCTAATCAATATGATCAACAAATTACTAAAAAACCATCTGAATACAATCAGATAAATGATAAAAATGTCCTCAAGTGGATTATCAGTTACCAAAACACCCAATGTATCAAATGAGATACAAAAAAATATATATGTTCAATTTTATGGACATTTTGACTTGCTTGGATTTCAACAGAAGTGAAATTAACATTTCAGCTCCAAAAAATTAGAATTTTCTGTCTATAATTTGTGTTTTCAGGCTTTAAAGGGTTAAGTCTCTGGCAAACATTTTAGTCTAGTTTTTATTTGTTGATGAAAATGTCAGTTAATTTAGTTTGAGTTTTTGTCCATGTGCACTTGTTTTTATTAGTTACTGGCTAGTTTTTGTCAGGAGAAAAAAGGTTGTTGATGAAAACTATGACGAAAATAATTAGTCAACAAAATTAACACTGTAACTAACGAGCCAATAACAACCAATTAACCAAATGAGCATGTCTTTTGTTCTGTGAGTGGAAGCCGGGGATCGCACAAACAACCTCTAGCTGTGAGGCATGTGCACGTCCTTTCAGTTTCAGCATTTATTTAAATGTTATCAACATATTTTAGTAAAAAAATTTTAGTTTCTTTATTTAATTATATTTAATTAAAACATTTAAGTTTTTGTATTGATTTGAAATGTATGAAAATATTTTACTTTCTCCATTTATCTAAAACATTTCTTTGTTAATTTAAATGTTTTAGTCCATACTTATGTTCATATTGATTTAAAATTTAGTAAAACGTTTCAGTTTTAGTTTCTGTATTCATTTAAAATTCATAAAAAATATTTTCTGTATGTATTCCAAATTAATTTAAACATTCTATTTTCTGTTTTAATTTAAAAGTAATTAATTATAACATTTCAGTTTTTGTGTTTATTTAAAAGGACCTCTTTCACAATACATGTAATTTTGCCCACAGCCCAATTTTTTGTTTATTGTGTGGTATTTGTAGTACACCCAGAGACTCCCAAGAATATACCTTTAGAAAATCCAAAAGTCATCCAGGGCCTGTACTATGACCTATTTTATGATCATTGCCATAGGTGTGAGCCAGGGTGCACACTTTACCCCAAAACTTATTCAAACACAAATAATAAATCATCAAATTGGGTCAAATCACCTTCACTGAAGTCTGGTGCATCTTTTGAAATCAAATGTAAAGCTAAGTATTACAATTGAAAGAAGTTATTGAATTTTAACTGGAAAAAAATTAGTTTTTTTTATGATTTTTTCAACAAATTCAATTCTTTGGAGATGTGTCTGACCAACTTACAGTTGCTGTACACCTAAAATACTTACAAATTATTTGGCCACATATATATTCTCAAAGTGGGAAAAAAATCATCAAATTCTGAGACCGGTAAAGTTGTTCAATTAACAGGTTGGGTTACTGTGGTAGAATCAGGATACTGTTCCATATCTTGTATATCAGGGAACCTTTAAAGATTTGTTCAGAATTCATCCTTTAAGTATGATTTCTTTTAGAATTTGAATGCTAGATTCAAGACAAACATTTCACATGAAATGTTATTCATTTTAATATTGAACGTCCACAAAGGGCCTGTGTATTATGCCTTTGTGATGAGATAATAATGAGCCATTGATACAAGTAAAAACTGATGCAGTTTTGGATTGTTGTAATCAGATTGTATATATCTACAATGACAGCAATACATAAACATTACTTCTGTCAATTTCTGTTTCTAGTATTTATATATACATGTAATCTGTTTTATGGCCTTCGTGTCTTTTTGCATAGCAACGGCTTGAACAATTTTAATTTGTAGACTGGAACTATAGTGAGGGAAAGGGGATCTGAGAAATCCATAAGATGTATGATTGGCTGGTTATTTCATAGAATGGAGTCTTTGAATTTGCTTGTGTATGGTTGGAGGGGTTTCTGATTTTGAAAATGTTTATAATATCCCAAATAATAGATTACAGATGCAACATGTGCACACATGCCAGAGGTTCTCTTTCCAGCAGGACAGAGACAATAATATGCCTTCACAGGATCATCTGATGCATTCTTGTCAAATTGAATCCAAACATTGTATTTTATTTGAGATCTGTGACGAGAATGAATCTGTCCCCTAATGAGATCAGCATCATGCTGGTAAACCCAAATCTCATAGTCACCATCATTTTTTTGATGCTCAGCAATGTAGCCAGGGGACTGTTTGATTTGGTATGTACCGCATGTTATGGTCTCAAGGTATTCCAGATCCACATGAGGGAACGAGATATCAGATGCTTCAAGCTTCTGCCATTCACTACGAGCTCTACGTGACATATTTGTTTTTTATTTTTCAAACCTTTCATGGAATCAAATGACCATGCTTACTAAGACCAAGCTACACTGTCAAGATATTTTCATGTAATTGCAGATATTTTGAAAAAAAATGACGGTATATATATATAAAATACAATGTTTGGATTCAATTTGACAAGAATGCATCAGATGATCCTGTGAAGGCATATCATTGTCTCTGTCCTGCTGGAAAGAGAACCTCTGGCATGTGTGCACATGTTGCATCTGTAATCTATTATTTGGGATATTATAAACATTTTCAAAATCAGAAACCCCTCCAACCATACACAAGCAAATTCAAAGACTCCATTCTATGAAATAACCAGCCAATCATACATCTTATGGATTTCTCAGATCCCCTTTCCCTCACTATAGTTCCAGTCTACAAATTAAAATTGTTCAAGCCGTTGCTATGCAAAAAGACACGAAGGCCATAAAACAGATTACATGTATATATAAATACTAGAAACAGAAATTGACAGAAGTAATGTTTATGTATTGCTGTCATTGTAGATATATACAATCTGATTACAACAATCCAAAACTGCATCGGTTTTTACTTGTATCAATGGCTCATTATTATCTCATCACAAAGGCATAATATACAGGCCCTTTGTGGCTGTTCAATATTAAAATGAATAACATTTCATGTGAAATGTTTGTTTTGAATCTAACATTCAAATTCTAAAAGAAATCATACTTAAAGGATGAATTCTGAACAAATCTTTAAAGGTTCCCTGATATACAAGATATGGAACAGTATCCTGATTCTACCACAGTAACCCAACCTGTTAATTGAACAACTTTACCGGTCTCAGAATTTGATGATTTTTTTCCCACTTTGAGAATATATATGTGGCCAAATAATTTGTAAGTATTTTAGGTGTACAGCAACTGTAAGTTGGTCAGACACATCTCCAAAGAATTGAATTTGTTGAAAAAATCATAAAAAAAACTAATTTTTTTCCAGTTAAAATTCAATAACTTCTTTCAATTGTAATACTTAGCTTTACATTTGATTTCAAAAGATGCACCAGACTTCAGTGAAGGTGATTTGACCCAATTTGATGATTTATTATTTGTGTTTGAGTAAGTTCTGGGGTAAAGTGTGCACCCTGGCTCACACCTATGGCAATGATCATAAAATAGGTCATAGTACAGGCCCTGGATGACTTTTGGATTTTCTAAAGGTATATTCTTGGGAGTCTCTGGGTGTACTACAAATACCACACAATGAACAAAAAATTGGGCTGTGGGCAAAATTACATGTATTGTGAAAGAGGTCCTTTATAAAAAAATTTACTTTCTGTATTAAACTTTGTATCTTTCACATTTTATGATGGTTGTTTATTATATTAAGCTGTAGACTAAAGTCCATAGTCTAGTCTCTGAGCTGAAAGTCATCTAACCCTGTCTGCATTAACCCTAACCGTGCACAGACCAATAAAGGGTTCGTTAAGGATGACTTATTACTGTCTTCAGATTGACAAATCAGTTTAACTATTTATTCAGATTTTTATCAGTGCAGACTTGAATTTAGGACCCTCCACTGTAACCCCATCCCAACTGTTGTTAAAGGAACTGAAGCTCTGATTAATGTCTTCAGGTGAAATAACCTCTGACCCTGAGGTAAACACAGAATATATGGTGGATGTGCTCCATAATTATACCTTTAAAAAATTTAGTTTCAAAATCTTAAAAAATCAAATAAATAATTTATTACAATTATTTCTATTATCTAATTTACCTTATGAAGTGTGTTAAATTGCACCAGTACTGCGGATCGACGTGGTCCATGTCTCTTTTGAATTCGTCGCCACAGACCTCCACCTCCCACTGCAGACGTGACTCATTACACCAGCTGGGAGGGGCCTCAACGACCACCCCTGCTGCAGCTGAAAACAACAACAAAACATTTAATACATTCATTAACACAGATCAACATATATACACATTATATACACATATACATGTGTGTGTGTCTTTGTGTGTGTGTGTGTGTGTATCTATCTATCTATCTATATACATTTATATATATGTGTATATATATATGTGAATACATATATACATATATATGGGAAAATATATATATATATACACACACACAAATATATATATATATATATATATATATATACATATATATATATATATATGTAGAGAGAGAGAGAGAGAGAGATATAGATAGATGTACACACTGGTTTAAGAGTAAATTACTGATTGGTAACTCACCTGTCAGTCCTCTCATCATCATCATTGCGACTGTAAAAAGAAAAAAAATAAATAAATGGATTAAACTGATGAAATGATTTAAGAATTTCAAAGAAGCTATCAAACAGCCGATCCAACGGGTTACGCCATTTTTATTTATTTAATAAAATGTAAAAATCAACAAAAAAAAGAAAAATTGGAAAATGAGTGATGAATTCAAATCTGAGGATTTATGGACCCTCTGGATCCAAAGATTAAATAAACAATTAATTATATAAAGACAGGATAAACTGTTAAATAATATAAAGACAAAATGAACCTGTAAATTAATATATATATATACGTATATATATATATATATATATATATATATATATATATATATACATATATAAAAAAAATATTTTTATATATGAACCAACAAATGACAAAATGAACCTGAAAATATGTGCGTATATATAAATATATATCTGTGTATATATAAATATATATGTGTGTGTGTATATATATATATATATATTTATATACACACACACACATATATGTATATATATATATATATATATATATATATATATATATTAAACCCTTATATAATTGGATATATGTGAACAGTTTTTCATATTTATTTCTCATTAACAGATATAAAAGTATCAAACCTTTTTTCCTTTTGTATTGATATTTGGCGTGTGCTGCTGACCTCTTGGCCAGGTCGCCCTTGTAAATGAAATCCTGATCTCAATGGGATTTATCTGGTTAAATAAAGGTTAAATAAAAATAAAAATAAAATAAAAAAAACTGTGTCTACTTGTTTAAATCAACTTAAACTCTGTGTAAAGGTTTTCAAACTGACCTACCAGAAGTGGAGTGTTGAGTGTTGAGAATAAAACATAATTTTTTATCAAACAGACGTCTGTAGAGTCAGAGCATTAAAAATCACAAAAATGAAGAGCAGGCCAGAGGTCTGACAGGCAAAATAAATTGCAAAAACACACAAAAACAAACTGAAACATGCATTTTAATTTATAAAAAAAAATCACAAAAACACACTCACACAGACACTCCTCCAGGAACCCTCCCCCGCATCTGCAGGAAGAGTTTGTTTGTGCAGCGGGGGTGGGGTTGGGGGGCTTAACTTAGAGCAGAGCTCATGCTCAGAGAGGGATTTTAGACATAAGAGGGAAACATCAGTCCCTCAGACCATAGGACCTTCAGACCATCAGACCATTGGGTGTAGCAGGGTTAAGGGTTTGTGATTGATTATTTCATTGATTTATTTGTCCATCAGCTGTTTAAAATAATAATTTATCCTTAGCTGTGAAGTCAAACATGCCATCTGACAATAAAGAAATCAGAAACCATATTAATGAGAAATAATCTTTATTTGCTCGTCTCTGCAGATTTGAATATGAAACTCTCATATTCTCTGAGTCACTATTTAAAAAAATCAGATGTTATATAACATATAAAATGCAAAATCCTATCATTGTACAATATTATAAAATTATGTCTAAACATGGCTCTGGAGTGGAAGATGTTGGAGCAGAAACATTCCCCCTGCAGCGTTGCCTGACTCTGATGAAATATTTGTCAGCAGATGTTTCAAGTAGACTTCTTTCTGCAATGCACAAGACGACCTTTGAACTCTGCTGGACACTGAAAGATCCTCCCAAGACCCAGATGTTTCACTACATATTTTAAAAGAACTCCATTATTAAAAAGATAAATCATACAAGCTTTTAAATACTTAAACTCATCAATTAATAAACTAATCAATTATTCAGCTGATCAATTAGTGAACCAATACAGCCTCCCACAAATTAGAGAAATGTGACACTCCAATAAAATGGAAGAGTCGTGTATACTTTGGCAGATAAGTCATAATAAATACCTGACAGCCTTACAGCATGCCTACTTCTCCTCACTAATTGAGGAAAATAAGAATAATTCCAGGCACCTTTTCAGCACTGTAGCCAGGCTGACACAGAGTCAGAGCTCTACTGAGCCTGTGACTCCTCTAGTCCTCAGCTGTGAGAAAAAACCTACCCTTGATTCAGGCACATTAACTAACTACAGGCCTATAACAAACCTACTAACTACAGGCCTACATCAAACCCTCTGAATACAGGCCTACATCAAACCCTATATCAAACTTTCTAACTACAGGCCTACATCAAACCCTCTAACTACAGGCCTACATCAAACCCTCTAACTACAGGCCTACATCAAACCCTCTGACTACAGGCCTATATCAAACCCTATATCAAACTTTCTAACTACAGGCCTACATCAAACCCTCTGACTACAGGCCTACATCAAACCTTCTTCAGTCAGGAGAACCCTAACCCTAACCCTTCTACAGAGATTAGAGGTATTACTGGGAATTACAGGGACTGCTTTAATTGGTTTAAGTCCTACTTATCTGAAAGATACCACTTTGGAAATGTGAAAAATAAGTTTTCTGTGTACATCAAAGTCAGTTGTGGAGTTCCTCAAGGTTCTGTACTAGGTCAAATTCTCTCCTCCATATATATGCTTCCCCTCGGTGATATCATGAGAAAATACTCTGTTAATTTTCATTGTTACACTGATGATACTCAACTGTATGTATCAATGAAGCCAGGTGAAACTAATCAGTTATCTAGACTAGAAGCGTGTCTGAGGGACATTAGGACAGAAATTTTCTTCTTCTTTACTCAGACAGAGATCATTGTGCTGGGCCACCGACACCTTAGAGAAAACTTTTCTAATGATTTAACTGCCCTAAATGGCATTAGCCTGATGCCAAGCACAACTGTTAGAAATCTTGGGGTTCTATTTGATCAGGATCTATCCTTCAACTCTCACATAAAGCAAATTTCAAGAACAGCCTTTTTTCATCTTCATAACATCACTAAAATCAGGCCTATCCTGTCCCAGAGCGATGCTGAAAAGCTAGTCCATGCTTTTGTTTCCTCTAGACTGGACTATTGTAATTCTCTTCTTTCAGGCTGTCCCAGTAAGTCGCTTAAGACGCTTCAGCTGGTTCAAAATGCTGCAGCTCTAATGTGGTCTCTTCTCCTAGAACTAGGAGAAGAGACCACATTACTCCTGTATTTGCTTCTCTGCATTGGCTTCAATAAAATCTAGAATAGAATTCACGATTCTTCTTCTCGCTTACACAGCTCTCAGTGGTCAGGCACCAATTTCCTAAAATGCTTTCCTGTCATCAGCAGCAGCAGAGGTCTGATCTTCTCACTCTGTTGAAGGGGAACCCTGTCCCGTTCTCCTTCAATTACTTCCTTTAATTCTTCCAGATTCTTTGGTTTACTTTGTTCTGAAAAAGACTTTTTGATGATCCAGCACAGATTTTCGATGGGGTCATGCCGCCAAACCAGCACCCCTTTCCAGTTTTCAATAATGCGTTGGACAGTTCTTAACCCAATCTTAGTAGTTTCTGCAATCTCCTTAGATGTTCTCTCTGCTTGATGCATGCCAGTGATTTGACCCTTCTTAAACAGACTAACATCTTTTCCATGAACACAGGATGTGTCTTTAACATGGTTGTTTAAGAAATGAGAAGCTGCTCATTGCATCAGCTGGAGTTAAATAACTTGTTGCCAGCTGAAAGATAATCGTCTATGCAGTAATTATCCAATAGGACAATTTACCTATTTGCTTACTTAAATCCAGGTGATGACTTTTTTTTTGGCCAGGCAGTGTATACACATATATATAATGACTCAGAGATACACATATTTTACTTTAACATATATTATGGTTATTATCACATGTCTTAGTTCAATACACACAGATAAATGTATTAAAACGCATATTATGGTTATTTTCACATGTTAATGGTCCATTCTGACAGATAAACGTATTCAAACGCATATACTGTGTTGATTATCAGATGCTCTTGGTCCATTTTCACAAATTAACATCTTCAAACGTATATATTATTGTTACTATCACATGTTATTGGTCCATTCTTACAACTAAATGTATTAAAACACATATAGCCTATTATGACTATTGTCAGATGTTATCGGTCCATCTCACAGATTAACGTGTTTTAATTGATATATTATGGTTATTTTCACATGCCATAGGTCCATTTTCACGGATTAACGTGTTTTAAATCATACATTACGGCAATTATCAGATGTAATTGGTACATTCTTACAGATTAACGTATTTTAATGCATTTATTATGATTATTTTCACATGCCATAGGTCCATTTTCACGGATTACCGTGTTTTAAATCATATATTACGGGAATTATCAGATGTAATTGGTCCATTCTCACGGATTAACGTGTTTTAATGTATATATTATGGCAATTACCAGATGTAATTGGTACATTCTTACAGATTAACGTATTTTAATGCATTTATTATGGTTATTTTCACATGCCATAGGTCCATACTCACGGATTAACGTTGCGGTGAAAAGTTTGCGGAGCTCCGGTGGCTGCTGAGGCTTCATGACGCGGAGGAAGATCAGCTCCATGAAGAACAACATCTGAACAGAACCATCATCAGAAATATCCCGACGATCGAGTCCGAGTCCGAGTCCGAGTCTGAGTCACGGCGAGCCCGAGCCCAGAAGAGCGAGATCCGTACCGAGAGACCGAGAATACCGGAGATAACGGGGATGACGGGGATGACGAGAAAACGTGAATAATCCGAGCAGCACAAAGAGCTCAGCCTCCACAGCAGCGCCTCTCCCGCCGAGGAAACACGCACACGCACACACGCACGGAGGAAACACGCACATCATGAGCACTGACCCGCATCCTCTAGGGGGTATAATCTCTGTTCCTGTTTAATCCTGCTCGTCCTGGTTCAAAGACCATTTATTTTATTTTATTTTATATAATTCTAAAATAAAAACAGACACGGGACCGCCAGCCCTGATCAAAATTAAAGAATAATTGGTAAGCTTTTAATTAATCTGTTTGATGATGATATTCAGCTTCGTTTAAGAAAGTTTAAAGTTATTTAACCTTTTTATGTTTTGTAATGAATTTTCCCGTCAAATCTTCATTTTTAAAGCCACAGCGCCACCATGTGATCAAACCTGAACACCAAAAATGTTTGAAGATCAGAGACCTTGACTTTAAAAAAACAAACATATTTTATTGACTTTTTAAATCTCTTGGTGATCTGTGGTATTAACCTTAAACTGGATTATTTTAATTCTTTTTTAAAGTGTGCTGAGACAGTCGTGACAAGGGGATTTGGAGGTAATTGTTGTGGTTTCTGCTAGTTCTGCTTTAATTTGTATTATGTGCCATATTTAGACCTCTTGTGTTTCCTTTTTACTGTCATGATTCTGTCCTTAATCTTAGTTAAGTTACCCATTTTGTGTTCAGGTTTTGTGTCTTGTCATGTCTCCTGTTTTATTTTGAAATCCCTGTGTTCCTTGTGGTGTTTTCCTGCCCTCCCTTCTGTGTGCATCTGATTGTGATTCCCTTCATCTGTGTGATTGTCTCACCTGTGCTTGATGTTTCCCCAGTGTAGAGTTCCCCTTGTCGTTGTTGGGTCATTCTCCTTCCCTGTCTCACTCCATGTGGACGTCTTCAGCGTGTCTGTTTCCTCCAGTGTTCCTCCTGTTTTATAGGTAGTTTCTGTTTTTTGTTCTACTTTTTTGTTGAGAGTTTTTGGATTTGCCTTTTTGAGTTTTTGCCTCCAGTGTTTGTTCTTTGTTTGAGCCTGCTTTTCTTTGATTACTTTTTTTGAGTTTAGTTTTATGTTTGGACTTTCTTTTGTTGGACTGGTTTTTGAGTTTTGATCCCTTTTTGTTAGTTTTAAAATAAAGCTGTTAATCTGCTCTTGGGTCCTTTTCCTTGTTTTTTGGGTTTCAAACCCTGACAGTATTTTTACTTCAGTCATAAACAAAATTAATTTTGTTTTAATTAAATCATCAGGGCCCATCTCAACAAACAGATTTATAAATAGAAACATTTATCAATAACAAATCAATAAAAAAGTAAATTTATGTCTTAAATAAAAAAAAATCCTTAAAAACTTACTGAATAAAAACACTTTAATCAGCATATTTCATTGTTTATTTTGGCATGTTATTCACTGATTGAAGGTCAGGGGACCCAAACATCACCATGTGAATGACAGAGACCCTCTAGAAACACTTCTATGACCCACCTTTGGGGCCATTTACTGAGAACCACTTTTCCATGTGACAAATAAGTACAAAAATAAAGAAATAAAGGAAATAAATAAAATAAATAAACCAGCATGATGCAAAAATTCCTAAAGTTTAAAGATTCATGAGACAACAAGGGGATGGCCTGCTGAAGACGGTCAAACATCTGTGATAAAGTCTAACAAACATTTTATTACATTTTTATCTAGTTATTGTTCAGCGCCTAATATTCTCTGCCTAAAGAATATAAAGACAAGCAACCTACATAAGCCATAGACAACCTAAACAACATACCATCCAAAACATAAAGTGCCGGGTGTTGGGGGACTATCGGAATTACACACAATAAACTATAGAGTGCTGAAGTGCTAACGAAAGTATCATAGTGCTAAAGTGCCAAATGCTTAAGTGCAGAGTGATAGGTGCCTGGGAGCTCAGGTCTTCTTTGTATGGGAGTAGATTGTTGCTTTAACTAGAGCTGTCTTTGTGCTGTGATGAGCTCTAAATCCTGACTGAAAGTCCTCAAACAGGCTGTTGTTTTGAAGGAAGTCACAGAGCTGATTAGCCACTACTTTCTCCAGGATCTTTGAAGTAAAAGGAAGGTTTGATATAGGCCTGTAGTTAGAATGATTGATGTAGGCCCATAGTTAGAGGTTTTGTTATAGTCCTGTAGTTGAAAGGTTTGATATGGGCCTGTAGTTAGCTAATGTTCCTGAATGGAGGTTAGGTTTTTTATAAAGAGCTTTGATTACAGCTATTTTAAAAGACTGTGGCATGTAGCCTGTTGATAAAGATATATTTATTGTCTCCAACAAGGATGGACAAACTAAGGGAAAGACCTCCTTGAGCAGTTTAGTTGGGATTGGGTCTAAAAGGCTGATGGTTTGGAGGAGACAACAGAATTTAGTTCCTGAAGGCTAATTGTCAAAAATAGTCTAAATTATGTCTAACTACATTTAATGGTACGGCAGGTTCAGTTGAAAGCAGGGAGTTGCTAATTTTATCTCTAATTTTAAGAATTTTATCATTAAAAAAGCTCATAAAGTCCTCACAGCTGAGAGCTAGAGGAATCACAGGCTCAACAGAGCTCTGACTCTGTGTCAGCCTGGCTACAGTGCTGAAAAGGTACCTAGGGTTGTTTTTATTTTCTTCAATTAGTGAGGAGTAGTAGGCAGCTCGAGCATGTCGTAAGGCTGTCATGTAGTTTTTATGACTTATCTGCCAAAGTATGCACGACTCCTCTCTTTTATTGGAGCGCCATATTCTCTCTAATTTACGGGATGCTTGTTTAAGTTCACGAGTTTCAGAAGTAAACCAAGGAGCTGTACCCTGACGTTTAATAGTTTTTTGTCTCAGTGGGGCAATTGAGTCCAAAGTGGATCTTTGAAGACTGGCAGAGTCATCGACAAGCTGATCCAGCTGAGAGGGGCTATAGCTAACATGACAGTTATCAATTGGCCAATGCACTGAATTAAATTCATTAAACCAGCATCAAATTCCTTGTATGTCTAAAATACCTGGCAAATAAAGTTAATTCTGATTCTGATTCTGAGGAATGGCCTCTTTAATTTTAGCCACAGCACGATTGGACAGATTTCTACTCTTCACTGTTTTATTACAACAAGCAAAATCCTCTGATAAGAGGTTAAAAGTTACTAAGAAGTGATTGGATAACAGAGGATTTTCAGGAAGACTTTTAAGTTCATTAATATCGAGGCCGTATGCTAGAACAAGATCAAGAGTGTGGTTAAAATGATGGGTAGCTTCACAAACAGCCTGAATAAAACCAAGTGAATCTCTTCGGGACATAAAAGCTGAGCTAAGACTATCACTTTCTTTGTCAACATGGATATTAAAATCACCTACAATAAATATTTCATCAGAGCTAAGGACCAAGTTTGATAAAAACTCAGGAATGTGAATTCGAATAAATATGATGAAATGTTTAAGGGTTAGGGTAGCTGTGATGTAAAAAGTCAACAAAATGCCCTTCATAAAAACAAATTAATAAATAGGACATGGATGTAATATTCTGTGAGTCATGTGACCTGATGGGGAAGGGCTGGTCAGTCTCACCTGTGCAGGTGTTGAACTTTGACCCCTGGCGGTCAGCTGATCTCTGAGTTTGCTGCTGGGGCAGTGGAAACACCTACTGCTGCTGCTCTGCTCGGAGTAAACGGAGAGATGGTTCGGTGTTACTCGGCTCTGTTCGGCTGAGCTCGGCTCTGTTCGGTATGTTCGGTATGCTGAGCGGTCGAACCGGTTCAAACGTTTTTTATTTTTTTTTTAAATGACGTCATCACGTTGGTCTGCCAGAGCAGAGCGTCAGCAGGGAGCAACGCGGACTGCAGGATCACGGTAGGTACATCAAAACGTTTTTAATCGTGTTTTAACGAGAGTTTCCCGGTAACAGTTTAAAGTTTGTTGTTCTATGGAGGTGATGGAAATGTTAGTAAACTTTTTACGGCTCTGTTTGTTTCCGTTTTCTCTAATTTCCGCTCTGAGCGGCTCCGTCTGAACACGATGGAGAACTCCGTTTAAAAATGAACAGATTAAACGATTAACACAGTTTTTGCCCAAACTGAGCTCACGCTGACATTAACGTTAAGCCGTATGGGTTATTATGACTGCCTGGCAGTGTTCGGCTCCGTTTTTATTATGTTAAACTGTGGAATTAACCCGATAAACACCGAAAATACTCCGAAAACTAAAGCGCAGAAGAGCAAGGGAGAGAGGGTGTGTGCAGCAATGTTAACCTCCAGAGACCTCATAACATAGCAAAGACTTAAGAGTTGTGGTTTTAATATATATATATATATATATATATATATATATATATATGTATATATATGTATATATATATATATATATATACATATCTGTATATATATATGTATATATATATATATATATATATATATATATATATATATATATATGTATGTATGTATAATGGCCCACATTTTGTTGCTGTGTTAGTCTGTAATGATCTAAATGATATAACCAGAGTGGTAATGATTGTGTTTCAGTCAATATAGTCAGGATAGTTTCTAATTTAATAGTATATGACGATTTAATCAGAGTCTTAATGAGTCTGTGTGTTGTAATGTGAAAACACTGATTCATATTTTGATCCATCAGGGTTGAACTGAGGCTGTAAAGACCCTCGGTCTGTTTGAGGTCAATAATTAAATTGAAAAATATCTCAAAATGTAAATATAAAGATGTCAACAGGCTATATGTGAACAATTATCTTTGTTATAACTGTTAAATAACCCACTTACTGATCATCTCTGTGTGCAGATTAATGATTAAACACACCGAACATCCTGTTTATGCCTGCAGAGTGTGTGTGAGTTGAAACATGTCTCCCTGTTTAAATCAGCTGCAGGATTTACAACATGACACACACTCACTCAGTTATGTAAGAGCTGGAACAGAAACACACACATATACAGGAGAGAACACAGGGAACACACCCATGAGGTCCAACACGGATCCTAAAATACAGAAACAACCATCCGCACGTTTATTATGCGTGTGTGTATATATGTATCTATACATACACACACACATACACACAGTAAGGCTTAACAGACTAGGAAAAGGAGTATTCCAGTATTTTCTCCTTCTGCGATGTACATTGTGGTTGTTAAAGGAGGCTTTAACAGACTGAATTATTGTGTGTATCAAACTACCTTCTCCATGAGCCGCTCTTAGTTTGTTATTTGCAGAGATGGCAAGTAACAAAGTACAAATACTTCGTTACTGTACTTAAGTAGAAAGTACTTTGTACTTTTAGAAGTATTTATTTCTCTGACGACTTTTTATTTTTACTCAGTTACATTTTCAACATAAATATCTGTACTTTCTACTCTTTACATTTCCAAAAAAGGCTCGTTACTTTATTTGTTTAGCCTAAGCAGCGCTGCTGCTCCCTTTACGCAAAACACACACTGTGCGTAGGGCCCTGCGATCCATGGGAGGCCCCATTTTGCGCAAGAGGACGCATTCTCCGCTGTCCGATGCAGCCACGATCTGTGGACTACAGGCCTGATATTTTCCATTTAAAGCGTGGCTGTTCCCGTTGTTGTCTGTCAGTTATGTCATTTTGTAGTGCAGCCAATGTTCATGTGAACATTTGATCGAAATGCCTCCCGAACCGCTCAGCGTCTTTGCGCGCGCTCTTCCGTCTGCCGGTGAGCGTAAAGACGCAGACAGACGATCATCGCAGGACCAGTCACTTTGTGTGATTTTGATAGCTCATGTGCTCTGTTTAAATGAACACAAAGACTTAAAAAAGGCGAGTCCGCCTCTTTATGAATCAAAACTCAACATCCTTCATCAGTCCAGCTCTGAGCCGCTGTTTCACTCACTGTTTTCTAAATGATAAATTCATCCTGAGGTTTCCTGCATCACATATTGTCCATGATATAAGAACAATCTTTGAAGGATCAAGCTCCAAATACAGTCTACTAGTGCTGCGGTTCTCAACCTGTGGGTGGAGGCCCATAAGTGGGTCTCAGAGCTGTTTTTACTGGACGGTGTATAAATTAGGTGAAAATGTGTTAAAAATGTCTTCAGTGTATGGAGGTCCTAAGCGGACAAACATCCATCAGAGTATATCAGAGTATACCCACTAGAATAAACCAGACGCAGGAGGAGACACTGCTGTCTGTGTGTGCGTGCGTGCAAGCCTGTGTGTGTGTCAGAGCAGGTCTGCCACTCTGCACAGTGAGAAACAAATGCTGCCTGATTTGCTATTAAAAAAAGTGCTATTAAAAAGGTTGATTTAGAGTTGGGTCAATGAACATGATTTGTGACACCATAGTTTAGAAGCTAATCCTGGTCCAAAATTCAATGTTCAGAAGTGTGATGTGTTAACCTTAAGTGTACAATACAAATGTCCAAAGGACTATATAGTCAAGTACATTAGGATACTAGGCAGGTAGTTTTTGTTCAGACAATAACATTGCTAAAGTAGATTCCATATAAATTATCCAGTGTTTAATAGCTTTGCAGCCATTGAATTGTGCAATAGAAATACTTTTTACTTTTAAAAGTACTTTTGAGTACATTTCAGAGCCTGTACTTTTTACTTTTACTGAAGTCGTTTTTTTACATAGGTATTTTACTTTTACTCAAGTAAGGAATCTGGGTACTTTTGCCATCTGTGGTTATTTGGAAATGCTCCGTTTTGCACGTCAGAGTGGCTTTGGCCGCTGCTGACTGTTTTCCTTTAAGACAGACAGTGTCCTTATGTGTGTTTTAGTGGTCAAAAGACAGCCAGGTAATCACATTCAGAATCCCTCTACTGGTCCATAAAGCTCTTAGTAGGTCAGCTCCTGTGTTCATTTCTGACATGCTCACTGTTTACAATCCATCCTGACCCCTTAGGTCTTCAGGTCAAAGTCCACTCACTGTGCCTAGAGTTAAAACTAAAGCCAGACATGGGGGCTCTAGCTGCTGCGGGCCCTCTCTGGCAAAATTTCCTGCTGACCTGAGGTCCATCACAACCATGTCAACTCTCAAAAAGCAACTAAAAACCCAGTTTTTTGCTAAAGCATTTAACGTTAATCTTTTTTTATTTCATCTTTTGTATTGCTTGCTGGTGTGTACAACCATGCTTTTAACCGTGTTTTGTCACATTTTGTGTGCCGTTTTAATAATTATATTCTACACTTATTTTTGTTTTTGGAATATGCTTATATTTATATTTTGTTTGCAGCTTGTCTTCCTTCCCCCTCCATTTTTATCCACTGTCTCTGCACTGTCAGTGAAGGCATACCCACCCAATCGCACTAAAAAGAATTGGTTTATTTTCAGTTGTTTTTAGTTGTTCTGCATTATTTGATTATTTTAAAGTGATATTGTTAAGTTCGATTAAGTCATGTCATCCGAGTTGATATTTTGAGTTGTTGATTTAAAGCCTGTATTTCGAGTCCTTTATTTTGTCAGGTATTTTGAGTCAATTGCCTTGAAAAACTCGACACGATAGCACAAGCAGTGAACTGTGCCTTTAAGATTACAGTCATGTTGGCTTTTATTTGACAAATAAATATATTTTTGACCTTTGGCTCAATATGCACTGTTTTTCAAAATCCTCGCCTGACCATATTGTTATCAAACCTCCATAATTTTTCTCTACATCAGTTCATAACAATAATCCTTTGCAGAAATTATGTAAAAATATTTTATTATTCATTTTTAGAGTTTCACAGCCACTCCAGCATCATTTCTAAGAGAGATATTCACAATAAAAAAATGCTTTTGTTTTAGGCGAGGATGACATTTTCAAATTATTCTGACTTCTATCTACGTGTACTCTTTCTCAGTAAGACATCCTTCAAGTGTTTCTTTTATTATGACAGCAAAATTATTCAGATAGACCTTGTGGTTGCAGAGATACACTCTTTTCTTTTTGGGTATGGGTTTCGAGCAGAAGGCTTAAAAAAGGGGGTGGGGCTGAACAGGTTAAACTTAACGTTAATGAAGTCTGGCTAAATAGCCCTGGCTTTGGGGTCAAACATGATTAAATATGATCCACAGGGTTCAGTGTGAGCATGCTCTGAAAGGATTCAGTGTTTCTAATCCTCAGGGAAAGGTGGGACTTCAAACAGAGTGAACATCATCACACACACACCCCTCAGTCGTGTTGGGCCATGTTGTTCTGTTAACGACATTAAGGTTTAATGAGGAGGAAGAGTCTGCCCTGAGGGATGGGAGGAGAGCAGCAGACGATTATTAAACCAAAATAAAATCAAAACATTATTAAATAAAGATGGATATTAAAACACCAACAAGGGAATGATCCCATTTTGATGTTACATTTCCTTGTATTTATTTTTCTATCGATACATATACTGTATATATCCATAAATGTGTATACTGTATGTAAATTTAACTGTTTATATTTAATTAGTAATACTCTTATTTTCAATGTAACTTGTAATCTGTCATTTTAAAGCTAACTGAAATTATTTGTGTGTTTTTAGAGAGCAGCAGGATGATGGTTTTCAACAGGAGAGTCGTGCTCTCCATGAAACCACAATCAGACGAGAATATTTCCCATCAGCCCCCTCACAGGAAACAGGGCACACAGGTGAGACGGCGTGATGAAACATCAGTGATGCTCTTAGATCCAGTTACAGATTTACTTATTTTATTGAAGTTAAATAAATGTTTAAATTACAAATGTGTTTCAAAAGTAAAATAATGAAAAGAAAGACTTAAAACTAAAATGCTGTACTCAGAAATTAAAAAAATCTTGAAAATGTTTCTTTTTCTGAGATAGAGAGAAAGAATGAAAATGACTGACATCACCAACTTCTGTTTATCTTCTGTTTGTACTAAACTGACAGACGGATAGATCGATAGACAGATGGATGATAGACAGACAGACATAGATGGATGGATTGATGTACATAAATAGCCTGATAATGTTATAGCAGATGTTAATGAAATACTTGGTTTCTGTTAATTAAACATATGTCCTAAGTGTCCAGTGTTTTATATTCTAATCAAAGGTCAATTAGAAAGCAATCATTTTTCATTAATATCAAATCATCAATAAAATAAAGATAATCTGAAGTTATTTCTTCATGGTAAAACAACACTATAAATAAAACTTTACCAGATCAATAACTAAGAGTCTGTTTGTTGTTTGTTTAAAAAAAATCACAGTTCTTTTCGTAATCAACATCCAGTCAATGTATTTATAAGGTAACATTTTTCTTCAGCTCCGATCATAAAAGGACCAGACGACACCAAACTCATCAGACCAACCTTCAGCTCCAGCCTGTTTAAACGACTACGGACCCTCACAGCCAATCAGAACACAGAACAGAGCCTGCACAGGTAATGCATAAGCCGTAGCACAAGTGTGTGTTCTTGTTTTCCAGTCTAGACTCAGTTTTGGTTTCATACTCTCTAAAAGGGATGTGTCCCAACTTTTACCGCCTTAAACTAAAAATCACGTGAAGACCACGTTGTTCTAACCAAAACTGAATCTGTGTGGGCCTGTAAAGGCTGGAATATGAATTTAACAGCCTGTCCATGTGTGTCATTTATTCATTTATAAAGTCTTTGGTCGGCCTGCATATGCGGCAGGTTTGACGTTTGATACCCTTCAAAAAGGTCATTAAGAGAAGAACTCTCTTTGATTATTAACTTGTGTTTATTCTGCAAAACGTTATTTCATCTTATCTACAGAAGATTCCAGTCTGTTTGATAAATGATTTAAATGGTTCATTTTTATTCTATAAAATAAATGTTTATGTTCAGGCTACACAACAAAGATTACTTGCTGTTTTCACACCGTTGACTGACCAAGCAGAGAGACCCCCACCCCCACCACAATGAGGATCCATTTACATGAAGCAACATCTCCAACACCTGTTGCTCCCACGCTGATGGAGTAGAGTCTTAAATACCCTGACTGACCAAGCAGAAAGTGACGTTTCACTTCCACTGTGAATGTCCTGGAGGCAGAATGGGGAGAACGAGTTGATCCCGTCTTTGTTCCGTCTCCAGAGATTGTTACAGGCCTGATATTGGAGTGACTCAGTGGGTACAGGAGCCCTGCCAGGCAGCATCTCTGCTGTCGTCTGTATGTGGGGGAATGCGCTGCGTTGTGGGCATCCTAGCAATACTGCAGCGTGAATTAACACAGATATTACAGCTTTGCAGAATTGTTATGAATCTCTGTAGATGTAATATAGCGGGCCTTGTTGCAGCACTTTTGCATAAAGGCACTGTGAATTGGGCTAGTGACTGGAGTTCTAAGACCTACCTCCTGCTGAACATCTCCAAAGCCAAGGAGATGGTCATTGACTTTAAGAAGTCTAAGACCCCCCGCGTCACAGTCAGAGGGGTGGTCATTGATCGGGAGCAGACCTGTACGTACTTGGTTTTCATTAGTATTGCTATTGTATTGCTTAAATCTTCTATTTTAATTAAAAAACTGAGAAATTTCCACTTAGACGTAATGGTGAAAACATAGAACTTTACAGTTCAGTAGTTTATAAGTGCATTTTGAATATAATTAATGCTTTTGTAAATGTACTTTGTACCAGTGACCTGAAACAGCATTTGCATTATATAACTGTGTGTATTTGTATTTAAACATGGTGATCTATAATGTAGACACCCTATTCTTTAAAAAAAAAAAAAAACTTTCTTTCTGTACTCCTGTGATTTTAAGGCATTAATCTGTACTTTTCTGGAACAATTAAAGAAATCATTCTGTGTTTCTAAATCTTTTTGGACACATTTACGCTGATGTGGACTAGAATAGTTATTTTTGGCATTACTCAAACATTTATTATTTGTTATAGGTAGCATGTAGTTGTTTTTGTGAGGTTGTGACATATGCTTGTTGAAGTTAATATTTAGTTTTATTTTCTGTTTTCTTGCTCTTTTTAGAGGGGTTGGGCAGCATTTTGATGAACACAGAGTGGTTTGATGAGTAGAGTGGAGGAGGCTTTAGACAGCTGCTGCCCTGTGTGGGGCTCATATTTAAGATATATTAACCATGACACACTAAAATACACTCAGAGCATCAAACAGACTGCTGACAGCAGGCTTCTCTGTCTCTGTTCACCTACAGAGTCTTTATGAAGCAACGCTACAGCGTTATCTGTGAGCAGCGAGAGGAGAACGATTTCTTTTTACGGATCAGTTTGACTCCTGTCAGTCGTAAGCTGTCAGAAATGAAACGCGGTCGGCACATAAGCTGCTCGGTTCTCCTCGCTGTTATTAAAGAGTGAATTTTTTTCACAGCCTTGAGAGGAGTAAATATTCTCTTGGTGCCCCCCAAAGCTGAGGCACTAGCTGCTAGCTTCAGGGTACTGCAAGACTGCCCAGACCCCCTAACCCTAACCCTGGACTCACAGGAAACAGGTGTGCATTTTCTGAATTGTGTGGTTATGGTTTTTGTATTTATGTGGTTATATTTTGGGTTATTTGTGTTACATCAGAGAGGTCATTGGTCAAACTGGCACAACTTCACCTGCACACAGACAGAACCATATATGGGTGTGTAGCTCACTGTTTGTTGCTGTGGTAAAAGAGCCTTACTGTGTCAGGTAGCAGAGTGTGTTTTGGTCATGTGACTGTGGGAAAGTTGAGTTCAGAGGATCAGGGGAATGCTGACTGTCCGGTTCATCCTCAGAGACACTGCATAAGCCTGCATGACACTTGTTGTGGTGCTATACAAACAAAGATTGATTGATTGATTGATTTATTGAGCACAAAAGAAGACAAAAACAGCCTGAACAGGAAGCATATGGGAGTTAGAGTCTGATATGTAACATATTTTATTTCTGATTTTTGTTATCTGAAGGATTGAACAGATAATATTTTTATTCTTCATCTGTAAGAACATTAAACCAAAAACCTTCAAATAGCAAACAAAACCTGATATTTACAGACCATGTTTTGTCCATGTCAATCACATATATCGTCTTTAAAATTTTCAAAAATGTACAAATGAGCTATAATGATTTACCTCATCATCACTGGAATGTTCACTTTTTAAATCAACAGGATAATTTAATGAATAGTAAAATGTATTTGTTCTTGTTTATCTGTTTCTGTTACCATGAAAGAACAGCTCAGTTTTAGGGACAGGAGGCTTTGACCTTTGGCCTAAAGACATCTGTATTGATATCGGTGTCAGTGATAATGAGGAAATATCATCAGAGTAAGATCATTATTATTGTTGTTTACCTGAGGGGATAATTTCTATTTATCATCTAAAATGTGAAATTAACTGCTAATAGGTATTAAATAAAGCTAATGATGTGTTTTTTCTTTGTCAGGTTCACTCAGAAGGCTGAGGACAGCAGCTGCTGTTGGGTAAGTCAAAAATATTCTTGTATCAGAACTTGGGCTGTGATACATTAAACCAGATCATTTATGGATTTGATTTGATTGTTCATTGATTAAACATAGTATGTCATGGATTTATTGCTTGGCTAACATGCTGATAAGGCCAACTGTTTTTTTATTTTTACACTGACTGATTTTTCCATTTGTGCTGTACTTAAAACGTAAAATACCTGTTGTGAGGTGGTTTGGATCTGGTCATGCTTTGGTTCCGTGCTAACTAAGGTGGGGTTTGACAGAAGTTATGCTTTGTGGCGGGTTTAGGGCAGTTGCATTATACCGATATGGCGATTACCCATCTTTAATTATTATTATTAATGATTAATTATTAGTGCTATTACAAAGAAATAGTAATTATACTGAGCTGAAAATAGACGAGTGGTAATTAGGGATGGGTTTTTTTCCAGTAACCTCATGATATAATAAGTATTCCGATAAAGAGGCCATGAGATGATACCCTTTATATGCATCAACAGTGCTTAACTTACTTACTTAGACCACCTGTCATAAAAAGGGGAAAACATAAATATTTTAGAAATTTTTCAAAAACTTGTTTAAACTAAAATATTATTGTTATTGGACACACATTTTGAACAGAAATTAGGAATTTCAAAATAAAATACCCTTTTTATTCCCAAATCTGAGCTGCTCACTGGGCTTCTCTGAGACATCAGGAATTAAACAAGCAGAAGTTTAAACCTGTAAAACTGATTTATCTTCTCAGGAATGAAAGTAAATAATTATAATCTGAACTCTTAATCAAGAAACAATAATGTGCTTAAATATTATTTTGTTTTTTTTTGTTAAACAGTAATTTGAAAATTCTTGAATGACACTAATATTTATATTTCAGCACTGACGATTATAATTCTGGTTAAAGAGCTTTTACATACTGGTGTATTAAACATGAGAGAACTATAGAATTGATTTTGGTAATTAATGCTGTTAATTTAGGGTAGCTGTGGCATAAACCTTACATTGGGTGGTGATCTGATACATTTGTGAAGCACTACATGTACAGTATATGTGTAAAATGGAGAGCGGGGCTCCAGGTTGCTCTGTTTTAAAGTGTGTTAAGATAACATTTTGCTTGGCTGATGGTAAGGTCATGTTCAATACTGACTTTGGTAAGTTTAATGCTAATTTTGGATTCGTTTAATTGCTTACTTTGGTTATGTTAAATACTGGCTTTGGTTAGGTTTAATGATGGTTTTGGTTTGTTTTCGGCTGGTTCTGTTGGTTTAATGAGAACTCTGGTTAGGTTTTATGCTGAATTTTGTTTCGATTAGCTATGGTTATGGTTTGGTTTAATGGTGTTTTTTTAGGTTTAATGATGCCTTTGGTAAAGTTTAAAACTGATTTTTGTTTGGTTTAATGCCAACTTTGATTATGTTAAATGCTGATTTTGATTATTTTAATGCTGGTTTTGGTTAGGTTTAATGATGACTGGTTAGGTTATATGCTGTTTTTGGTAAAGTTTAAGTCTGATTTTTCTTAGGTTTAATGCCAACTATGGTTTAGTTTAATGATGACTGTCATTATGTATTTTACTGGTTTTGGGTAAGTGTTGTAAATAAGTTTACATTCTTAACTTGCTAGTTTAAATTATCTACGCAAGACTTGACATTTATCTGTGTTTATGTCGGCTAAATGAATACATTTCATGTAAAAAACATGAAGATAATCAATGTAGCATTACCAGTGTGAAAGCTTATTTTTCCCTCATATAGCAGGGCTGTACAGTGTGACATATATGTTGTAAATGCTACCAGAAAATCATCCTGTGCTACGATTTTTTATCTCATAGCACCAGTGCGATGAGTGCCAAAGAGCCGCTGTATATGTTTGTGTGTGTATGTGTGTGTGCGTTATTTTCATCAGTAGCTCCTCCTCAAATGCAGTGTGGTAGTCCTAGTTTATAATTTTGTTCTTTGCCTGGTTAAAGGATAAGTTCGTTTTTTTGACACCTAGACTTTATTTTTAGGATTAAATACGCTCGTAGACTCACCCAGACAATTTTGGCGGAGCTCGGAGCTGTTTTCGAGCAATTTAGATCCATCCGACGGCATTTTTCCTCATGCCGTAGTAGCAGACGGGGCCAGTAATCGAAGCCCCTAAATTAGACATTCTGCGAAACTCGCTCATTTCAGCTACATTTTATAAATGAATGGCCAGTGTTATCACCATGTCAGCTCAACTTTGTTGTTATGGTCATCCGGGGCTTTACAAGGATGAGTAACTTTTGGTGACGTCATAGATAAGAACATGAGTAGAGCCGCTGTTGTTGCTAGGCTACACGGCTACACGGCTATTTTTGTGCAACATGGCGGAATATTTATCCGATGTAGAAGTGTCTGACGATGACTTTGTGGACATTGCACGGCAATGGCAACAGAGGAGGAGTGAGTTTTTGCAGCAGATAATGTCTAATTTAGGGGCTTCAATTTCTGGCCCCATCTGCTACTATGGCATGAAAGAAAAACGCCGTCGGATGGATCTAAATTGCTCGAAAACGGCTCCGAGCTCCGCCAAAATTGTCTGGGTGAGTCTACGAGCGTATTTAACCCTAAAAGTAAGGTCCAGGTGTCAAAAAACCGAACTTATCCTTTAAAGACTACATATCGCACACCAGTTCGCACACCGTGACCTCTGTGTGACCTGCAGCAGCTCAGAGGGAGAGCAGGACGCTGCTGCATCTTTAGCTGTGAGCTCAACAGTGATATTGTGTTAAACTTATTATGCAGATATTTTGATGAACGTTATTACTTTTAAAACATTGATTGCTGCTGCAAAGGGATTCAAAGTTTTTACACGGAGGCGCGTTATCGATAAAGCTCTGTAAAAGATGAGTGAAACGGGGAGACGATAAATTCAGCGCAACTGTGACCTCGATTTTGAAGAGGAGGATTTTTACTCAAAGATATCAGGTGGATGTTTTTTATTGCCATGTCTGCTGTGTGTGATAGCTGTCAGTCTCTCCCCCCTCACGCTCTCTCTCATTCAGTAACTATAAAATCAGGTGTGTGAGTAAGTGTGTTATATGTTCATCTGAAATTGTTTTATAAGACGTCAAGATTGACATGAAACTAAAAATTGATTAATTATGAAGAATAAGCTTCTAAAACACTGTTGAGATTTCCAAAAGAACCTCAGAGATCACACGATGACCTCATGATTATTATAAAATTGTGCATAAAAATGATCAGAATGCAGGAAAGAAATTATTTAAGTTTAAACATGTCAGAGGAAGACCCTCTGACCCCCATATAACCTGATGATATCAAATAAATATTTATGATTTCTCCACTGCAGGTAAAACCTGATCCTGTGGGAAAAAAAATGAGTAACAACAATCGCAAAAAACATAATAACAGTGATAACACAGGCTAATATTAATTTATGCTTATTTTTGTTAACAAGCTTGACAATCAAACTAAACACGCCATTGTTGTCATTTTAGCTCTAAATTAATTATTGCAATATACGGTATAACTGTAATGCCAAGTTAAAGCAACAAAAGTACATGACCCGTTATAGAGCAGTCACATAGGTCTGATGTCATTATAATGATGGAGAGTGAACAGGTGCTGCTGTCTTCATTTTCAGTTTCAGATGTGTTTTGTGGCTCCAGACAGATTTTGTTTGTTGGGCGTGGTGGTCAAAATGTCTCTTTTGGTTGGAAAGGTTGTAGACCCCTGCTCTAGAAGATGATTCCAACTATAATTCAATTATCATGTCTAAGAACATTTATTAGGCCTACAGACATTTGTCACAACTTTTATTAGGCTATATTTCCAATAAAATGAAATACAACTTAAAAGATGAACTGCAAAATAATAGGCTAGTATAACTTGACATATAAAATATTGCATTTTAAAAATAACATCATCTTAGTCAAAGACATTGAGGAGGGCGACAGTAACAGTTAGAGCAGTGGTTCTCAAAGTTTTTCATGTCAAGGACCCCTAAACTGACACAAATTAGACCACATATCCCCATCTTTTAAGATTTTTCTTTTAGATGTTTTATTACAAAAAAGTGTATGAAACACGACCAAATAGTCATACATTCTATTACTGTGTTATTTATGGATGGAATTATAGTGAAAATAAATTACTCCCCTTTTTGCTGGGGACCTCTTGGGAAGTCATACAACCTGTTTCTTTATATTTTATATATTGTGCTACAAGTTTTTGCCTTATGTTACAAGATGGTCAACGCCTGTAGCACTAGTGCTATGGACAAAAAAAATGAACGTACAGCGCTACATAGTTCCCCTAAAATAAAGAAACCACGTTAATTTTCATTCTGTACATGAGTTTAAATGCCTCCATCGCTAATTCAGTACACGGCAAGCTGACATTATCACCATGACTGAGTCTCCGTGGTGGAACCGTGAAACAGGCCCATAATTACTAAAGAAGCTCTCAGGATGGTGGTGATTGTGTAACTTCAGCTTGGGGGCTGGTGGTGTTTAAACCGTAGAAAAAGTATGCAGATGTTTCTCTTCGACATTTACTAACACTAGTCCCCACACCTCGTGGCCTCTGTGCGCATCGCTGCTCCTTCTAGCACCCTGCTGCTGTGTTGATTGGCTCCTGGTTATGTGACGTTGAGCCAATCAGAAAATGCACAAGACAGGACTTTCAGTTAACCTTTGTATTGATAGGCTGCTACTTGTGTGTCATCCAACCAATCAGATCATGCTGTGGGTGGGACATTAGTTTAGAGTGTGGAAGAAAACATATATAACAAATAAAAACACACACATCTCTAAAATTACTCAATCACTCAAACAAAAGAGAAAAAAAAAATTGCCTTGATGATGTTTGGTAAGCTAATGATTTAGTGTTATTGTCTTCAGATTGTCTTCAGATGTAGCCTGTCTTCTTTCAAGTGTCTTTGTGTGGGAATCATTTCTGATATATTTAAAATAAAAAAAACATTTTTATTATCTTGAAACACTGATGATATTATTTTTAAGCATCAAAAAGTTAAATTACTGAATGAAGTCTTAAAACAGTCTGTTTTATATCAGATAACATGTTCCTTGTGTATTTGTCCATTTGTAAAATACAAATTAAATGTTAAGTTTGAGGCCTAAATGTCTGAATTCCAGCTGCAGGTAATAGGAAACTTATCTGCTCCAAAACTTTGCATCTCAAATTTCAGAGAGCTATTTAAACTTAATGTTAATGCACAAAAGCATTTGCCTTCAGTCTGATAATAATTTACATTTTTGATATGAGCTAAAGGTCACATAAAAATGAAACAACAGCTTTCTGAACAATGTTTATAACATTTTATAAAGACTTGTTCATACAGTGCATTAACATCAAATGATAATCTATTATAGGTCATGTATTCAAGTTTTAATCTCTCGTCTTCATGTTTGTGACACATCCATAACCTTCTCTGGGGTCCTGTAGTTGTCATTGCTGTCATTATGCTTCCCTTTTTTTTTTTTTTTTTTTAAATGGTGCCCCACAAAATTAATAGTTGTTATCGCTGATACTAATCAACTGTCTATTGACCCCATGCTCATCTTCAGATTGTCATCACTGCCCACTCAGATTCAGATTCAATTTTATTAGTGTCCCAGAGGGCAAATTGGGTTGCAGTGAGAAGCACAAAAAACACGTAAGACGTGGAGTTACAGTACAAACATATAACATGCACACAGATAGATGTTGCTGAGCAATATGCTAGTACATCTAAGTCATCGTTAAAATAATGCCAAAATAGTATTAAATTGCAGGGTCTGACACACAGTGACCAGTAAAGTGCACAAATTGATATTGAGACTCACAGCGTCCAGTAAGTGCCGTCTCTCAAAGTGTGATAAATAAAGTGCTTCTCATTGTAAGCACAGCAGTGAGAACAACAATATAACAACAGTAAGGCAGCAGCGAAAGCTATATGTACATTACGTCCTTCTCTCCGCAGCATTCAATGCTCGAATGGAGACAGGAACAAATAAGTGTTTATACCTTTTTTAGTGGCCCGTGGGACACACAGACGAAGACCAGAAGGAATGAGACCGTACTGATAATTAAGTGGGTGAGCATTGTCTGAGCGAATAGACAGAGCTTTCAAGATCAGCTGTCTGTTAAAGATGTGATCTCGGCTGTCCAATTGGATACCAGCTACTTTAGATGGCACCTTTACAATTTTCCCAAGGGAATTCTTATCCTTGATACAGAGATTACCATACCAACAGATAACAGAAAAGGAAATGAGAGACTCAATGTAAGCACAGTAAAACATTGTCATCAGAGTCTTGTTAACTTGGTATTTAGCTAATTTCCTCAAGCAGTAAAGGCATTGCTGACCCTTTTACACAGCATGTCAGTATTTAAGTCGAATTTCAGCTTGTCATCAATTGTAGTGCCCAGATATTTATATTTGGATACATTTAATCTGTTCATCTGCTTGTCTGCTGCTGTTTCCAGCCCATCAAGCCTGTCATTGTTCCTTTAAAAGTATAACCTAAGACAAAGACAAGAAACACAAGTAAAAATAAAGACAGATCAACTTGGATCAGTGTTTGATAAGCATGGACGACAGAGAACCTGTACAGACATGTTTGGTAGTTGTTCCTTCACTACTGACGTTTCTCATCAGACTCGGTTAGGATTAGGCCAGGAGCCAGTCCAGTCAGATCAGGATTATCTGTCTATACAGACACCAAAAAGAGCAAACTGTATGAAGCTGCCTGGCTTTTTAGGAGTGAGGGTACTTGAAGATAAATGGTGCAGAATGCTTTGTACCACAAACCTTCTTTCCTTAAAAGCAGAATATGTGGTCAATGGGCTGTGTGCTGCTCCAAAAAGGTCATCGTCAGACACAAGGACTGATTGATAAGTTTTTAGCCTCATATTTAAGGGTTTGACTTTTGGCAGACATATTGCCTTATTTTCAATATAATCCCCTTCAGTATCTATACACTTTTGCCAGCGGTGTTTAAGGGCTTCAGTGCCACTTTTAAAGAAGTCCTTTATCTTCTTCAATACAAGGCTAACAACTTATCAGCTCCCGTAATTTGTGAATGTGCAAGGTAACTTATTTAAAGAGCAAGGCATTACTTTAAACTACAGCCTTTTACACAAATTTAATTTATTTTACACATATTTTGGTCTACAAAGCTTTCTTTTACATTTGTTATTTTTCTGTTTACAGATTCTTGGACAAAGGTCTGGGGGAGACTTGTCGCCTTCCAGAGAAAAAACAATCAAGGACAGAATAAAGGACAACTCCATCTTGGATATTCCCTGTCAAACAGGGACTAACAGGGATAATGGTTTTAATCGAAGGTTTTCAAGTGGAGACTATCCAGACGTACGAGTGAAAGGCTTTAGTGAGAGTGATTCATGTGTAACAGCTCAGACAGGGTGTGATTATGCTGTAAATAAAGGTCAGACAGAGTTTGAAAGTAAGACTCACTCTGTGGAAACATCAGACCCGAACACAAGTATGTTGTCATCCAGCATGGTCACAGTCCTTGCTCCTCACTGGAACAGCAGACTCAGGCGGAACAAAAGATTGGAGGGAATGAATAATCCACAGGGCAGTTTACAAGATGTTACAAACACTGCAACAAACTGCTCACATGAACCTTTTCACAGGTTTGTAGAAAGGCCATTTACAGGTGGGATGCAGGAACCTTCAAAGTTTCCCTTTATTGGCACCAAAGGGGAAACTGACAACTGGTCAACCAAGAGTGGTCCTGCAAGTTTGGGGTCTGAATGTAAAAGGAGAATGATTCACACAGTCTCTGTGGATCTAAATTGTCAACGGATAGACAAGAGAAGAATGGCTGCAGGTGCTGTGAGTTCATCTCCTACAGCTCTTATTCCTATTGCTTCCGACGATCAGAAGAATAATCCAGAAAGTTTTACCAAAACTGGACTGTCATCGCTAAGTTCCAAACCTACAACTAGCAGTCTTCTTCTGTCTTTAAGAAGATTCAACTCCAACAGCAGGATCTCGAATGCACCCTCTCCTCTCCCTGACATAGACCAAGCACCAAGTGATCAAAATGCAAAACTATTCCCAGCATGCCCTTCTCAAAGCATCCACCGTAACAATGAAGACAAGTCAAAGCCACTCTTTTCTCCTTTCATTTCCTGTAAAACGAGTGAAGCTGGCCCCCTTCATTCACTGCCATCTTCCACCCACAGTGAGAGGCTGAAGTTTGAAACATGCTTCATTTCTGCATCATCGGAAGACAAAGATTTAGAAAATATGCCTTTTAACCAACAATCTCAGCCAACCCGGGCCCAGTCCAATCTCTTATGTTCCAAACCAACTCCTCCAATTCGAGGACTGACCAAAAAAGACCCAAACTTTAGGAGTTCAGACATAAATGTGTTGTCAGAGAACCTGAACTCTGCAGGCCTTGGCTCTCGTAGAACAACCCTGACATCCACTTCTTGGTGGAAACAAGTTTCTCAGGAAGGCGTTTCCCCCCTGAAGCTCAATGAAACATCAAGCTCCAAAGAAAAGCTGAACACACCCTCTGCTCCAACCACTAATGATAATAACAACAATAACAAAGATGACATGCCCTCTGCAAATCCACTGTACATAAAAAGATTCAACAGTCCCATTTCCAACAGAGACAACAAAAACGCCACAGCGTTCTTTCACAAAGACAGCATCAACTTAGTAACAAAGCCACAGGGAGGATCCCAAAAGCTCAAACAGAGAATCAGTGAGGATTCACATGAACCTGATTCAGACCTCCTCTCCAAACAGCAAAATGAATCCAAATCAAACCGCAACCAACCACAGACAACTCCAGGTGTTTTTCAGTATTCTAAAATTAGCAGAGCTTCAGCACAAACACTGAGTCATTCTGAAGATCTCACACAGGGTGTTGGAGGTTCATTTACACCAACGCCTATTCGGCGAAATCCAAAGAGAATAGATTCTCCCATTGAGAGTAGCAGTGCATACAAAACTTATCCCACTGCATTTCAAAACACCAGCTCGACCACATCTCCATTCTGCGTAGACGCTCCAATCAAACCTCCACTTCATATTCAAGCTATTACACCAAAAACAGCAAACAACCTCCTCCTAAGTAGCAATAAAACTGACCCCACTATCAACATCAAACCACTGTCACCTATGAACAACAGCCATACTCCCTCACACACCAGATCTTCTTCACAGAGATCCAGATTTACACCCAGAGGGAATGTCTCTCCTCTAGGCTTTGAGAGAAGTTATGACTCTATCCCAAAACCTCGTCCTAAAGTTGCTTTCAGTCCGATTCCCACAGTGAGAGCGTTTTGCAAAACAGACTCTGGTCCTGTATCCAACACTTCTGCTGTCCTCTCGACCACAGCTAACCAGCCAGAAAATGTCCCCAGCATGTCCCCCACTACCCACTCTGTCACCCCTGCCCTCATGTCTCACTCTTCGTCCATCCCCCTGTTGTCTCCTCTGACCCCCCCGACCACACCTAACATAACCAGCCCAAACTTGGAATCCTGTAGCACCCAGGAAGGGAAAGAATCCTCAGATGGCCAAGAAAGAGATTCAAAAAGGCACAGCTCAGAAGAAAATAGGCCAAGGAGAGTAACTTGGGAAGACTCTGTGGATCTGCAGAGCTCTGAGTCAACCATGGTGAAGATTTTAGAGTCACCTCAAGTCCCAACAAGCTCTTTATCCCCCTCCAGGTCCTCCCCAGCTATTAAAGCTCCGTCCATCTTCTCTATTCTGAGATCAAGCAGTCCAAGCACAAGCTTACATCTCTGTCCCCCCACTTCTAAAACCTCCAGCATACAGGTTTCAAAAGGAGAAAAATACCAGTCTTTTTCAACAGACTGCGCAGATCCAGGATCCAGAGGGAGTGATCAACCTAGACTAAGACCCAGTAGCCCACCAATCTTTAACTTAAAAACTAAGGAATTACCCTTGCCCAGACAGGACAGGACTGTATCATTGGAGTCTGGCATTGTCCAATCACGTCTGTCCTCTCCTTTGTCTCTCCCCCCCGATTTCCTAAGTGGCTACAAGCTTCGATATAGTTCTCCACCTTACTCAACCCTCATGTCTGCAAGGTCCACACAGGGAGAGAGTAAGCCTATGACACCCCGATCAGAAGTCTTCCAACAACCTGTAAGTTATAGTCTTCATCTTTGTAAACCGGCTGATTCGGCGCGAACATTACCTCCATCCAAACCCCCTCCATTGCCCGTCACCTCCCCTCATCCTCCAGCTCTTCAAAACAAAACCCCCCATGAAGATTTAAACTTTGGGGTTTCAGAAACCCATCAAATTAGCAACAATGACCAAAACAACAATCATGATGTCCAGGACAGAAATATATTCCTTGTCAAAAATAGAGTCCATATCAGCTCACCTTCTCTGCAGGGAACAAAGGCTCAGAGCTCACCCCCAAAATGTGTAACTGAGACTTTGGTTTACACGATTAACACCCCAAAGAGCAGCACTCCTAAACCTCCACAACAAGCTGAAAACACAACACTGACGGTGGAGACCAAGAACAGTAAGCAGTCGAACAAAGTACCGAGGAAGAAAGCCACCAGAGAGGTAGAAAGTTGTTCGAGTGGAAGCAGCTCAACAGACAGCCACTCCACTGATGAAAGAAGCACAAAAGTGAAGGATAGTGCACTTAGTAAAAGCAGATTTTTCACAGTACAAAGTAGCAATGAACAAAGTCCAAAGAAAAGTCGTTTTGCATTGAAGAGAAGTGTCAGCACACCAAACTCCAGTTTATTGCGGTCTGAGACAGAGAGAACCAACA
>JBAMNC010001971.1:0-40000 GCA_037902135.1 Cetoscarus ocellatus | reverse complement strand
TAAACTTTGATTTTCCACATTTTTATTGTCCCTTTTTTGGGATGTATGTTATGTGGAATGTTTTTGAGTGTATAGGTGAAGTGTCTGTAATTTAAGTTTATGTTTCCAGGTTTATGTTTTGAGTTGCTGTTTTAGAGTCTTTTCAACTTTATTTTTAGTGTCTGAGTGAGTGTTTTAGAGTAACTTTACTTTGCTGTACAGTGTATGCAACTGTAGTTAATGTTTTAGAGTGTATATTTCTGATCATTGGGACATCACTGACTTGCTGCTGTATGGTTCCATTCTTGAGCCAGACCAGAACCAGGCCTTTCGAGTTTTCAGGCGTTTCTCTCTTGAATTGATCACAGAATGATCTTCAGTCGAAGCTTTGGGCGTGGTGCTGTAACAGTTTGACATTATTCAACAGGGAGTTCCCTTTGTCTCCATGGAAACACCCTGTGTTTGCTTTGGTGAGGTAAATGTCCAATAACATGCCAGTGCTTCGATAAACATCCAGCAGGCTGGCTCTTCACTCTGTATGAAATGGACTTTGTCCTGTCTTACCACACACCGGTTTTTATATCATCAGACATGATATCAGGCTTTCATGGCAGCTTCAATTGTCCACATAGTTATGTGTTCTTTAGTCTCCACGTTTATGTCTTTAGTACAGTGTCCACATTAATGTCTTTAATGTAGTCTCCACATTAATGTCTGAAGTGTACTCTCCATATTAATCTCCTGAGCTTAGTCTCCATGTTAATGTCTTAAGTTTAGTTTCTACATTAATGTATTAATTTTAGTTTCTACATTAACATCTTGATTTTAGTTTCTACATTAATTTCTTAATTTTAGTCTCCATATGAATGTGTTAAGTTTAGTTTCCACCCTAATGTCTTAATAATTGCTTATTAACTTTTTGACCTGAGTTGTTTTTCTTCTTCACCTCTGTTTTTGCCTGGCAGGGCTTTGCAGCAAGCATCTCTGGCTCCCTCTGCTGGTGGTGTGGTGTTTGGAAATGAGGAAGACTTCATGGTAGCATATTATTGTAATCTTAGTCTGTTTTGGATACTGTTAGATAGCACATGCAGGAGGTGGTAGGTTTTGAGGGTTTGCTGGATATAAAGGGAACCTGATAGTGTTGGTAATAGGGGAAGTCCAGAGGGGATACCTGAGTCGGAGGGAGTATCCCCCCTTAGTTCTTCTTTCTGAAGATGTGAGACAGGCTTCTACACTGACAATGTTCAAATCTAGGCTCAAAACAGCTCTATTTAGCTGTGCATATGACTGAAAGGATCTTATCTGCACTCTTCTCTTTTTAAGTTCATTTTATAATGATTATTTTTGTTTTAATTTTGTATTGTGATTTTAATGCATTTTTCTTGTCCTGTAAAGCACTTTGAATTACCTTGTGTACGAATTGTGCTCTATAAATAAACTTGCCTTGCCTTGCCTTAGTTAATGGCCCTATGGCCAGCAGGTCCCTCTGGGTGGAAAGAGAGGAGGACATGAGTTTCCGCCTATATGTTACCGTCCCCCAATGGACAGCAGAGTCAAAAGAGTCCTGGTCCAACAGGGAGACATTCTCCAGCTCCACAGGAATGACTTAGTTGTAGCCTTCCCAGAGTATGGTTATGTTACTGTTCATCCAGGTTTTTGTGTTGTGTCAAATTAGATTGAGTGTTGTGTTGTTGGGCAAAGATGGTTTTATGAAGGAGAACAGCTGATGGACCTTATCATTATTCCCTGTGGAAAAGGGCCTTCACTGATGGAGTTATTTGAGTAATTCACTGATGGAGTTATTGATGTTACCAGAGTGATGGAAGGCTGCTTTCATAATGAAGTATTTCTTTGTTTTGAGGAGGAGATGTGGTTTAAGGTTATGTGAGCTGAGTGTATTCACAATTAGTCCTTGGACTTGATTAGCGCAATGATCACATCAGATTGTACCTACTGTCAAAATGAGTCATTAATGGGCGTTAACCAGTTGTACTGTGTTGGTGATGGCATCTCAGAGGATCCTGTCACTGTCACGAGGGTTGTGAGTCCCAGCCCTTAATGCCACAGAGCAGCCAAGACTCAGTCAAAGAAATTGAGTGCAGTTTAAGCAGCTCCATTTGTATAACTGTTAAAGGTCCCACATTGTGCTCCTTTTCTGCAGTTTAACATGGGTCCTTGATGTCTTCATGAATCGTTAGTAACATGCTTTGGTCCAAAAAGCCAGTAAATAAAGCACAGCAGCATTGTTTCCAGGCCCACATAGCCCCTCTGTTCAGAACGGTCTGATTTAGTGGGCGGGGACCTTAATATGTTAATGAGCCACTGCTGATACGCCCAGCTCTTCCGCATGGTCTGCCGAGGGGGAAGACGGCGTCACGTAACCATGACGACTGGGCCCTGAGAGAAAATGGCTGCAGGACAACAAACTGTGGTTCAGCCGTTCGTGTTTGAGCCCGAGCCAGACCCTGAATATGAAGAGGCACCAGAAGAAAGTCAAGAGCCAAGGTTAAACCAGGAGGTCTGTATGTAAAGTTTGTTACTTCAATGCTAATATGTAGATGAACTAAAGTTGTTCCACCGTTCTTGCTCCTCCCTCCCCCTCCGTGTGTTGTTTTTTAGTAGCTCCTCGACCGTGTAATTTGTGTTCATGCGGTGCTAACCAAAACTTAGACTGGTGCTAAATAGCGTTTAGTGAGGGATCGTGTAGAGTGAGCAGGTTACTACAGAGACATATAAACCCCGACGTGAGGCGGAATTAACTTTTATTGATATGTAACAGTAAACGGGCCGTTGCTACTGATAGTGAAGTAAGACCGAGGGAAGGTGACTTCTTTGTTGTTGTGAAATGTAAATAATGTCTGGGTTCTTCAGGGCCACAGTGTTTTACAGAAATAACATTAGTTATGTGACTGACCCATCAGAATACAGCATTTAATAGAGCCATATAGTGCATGGCAGTAACGTGCTGCCACTGAGCAAATGTTTGTAATAACCTGTAATTCTAAGCAATTTTCTGTGAACCGTATCTTTTATGTATGCCACACAGTAGCTGTCTTAAACACTTCTTTACTTGCAATATTGTTTATTATTACACAGACCTGTGTATACTAGCATTATATTGTCTTAAACAAAAACAAGACATCATGATTGCTTAACTAGTACATTTCCTCCATATAAAAATTTTACTGAACATCCTGTTTTTACTGTTCTCCTACAGAGGTGCTCCTGTGGCAACTGTGCAAAAACACATAGAGCCTGAAAATGTCTGTTGCATGGAGATAGCAAAGGTATTGTGAAAAGTGCAAAATAATAATTTCGTACAATACCTTTTTGTACCATGATGTCACTTATTTACCCTTTTTAATTAACTAGGTCAGAGGAAGACTACAGGAACTCCCAAACCCACCATCCTACATGGTGGACCATCCAGGACTCGGACCTCTATGCTTTAATGTATTTTTTCAGTGCAAAATGCCTTCAATATTTATAGAGCAGACTATGGGCCTTTACATCTAAGAGGAATAATGCAGAAGTATTTTGACATAAACGCTCCCATTACTGTTACACAAAATAGTACGGATTAAATGTACATCACCGTTTCCTCCATATTACATTTTTACAGTTTATCTTTTCTGTTCTTTACTTATTAACATAACATGTAACATAAGGAACACTGAAAACACACAAAACAGTTCATGTAATTATTTTATTGTGAAAAATATTTTTACATATAAAAACATCAAATGTACTGCAGGCATTTTTTTTTTTAATAAAGGAGGTAAAAAAGACATGAAAAAGATACAATTTAAACAGAAACTGTAAAACCATAATAACAAATATATAAGAAAAAAATATATACATAAAAATACCAATGAAAGTAACCCTTCAGTTCTGACAAAATCTGCACATCATGTCCAGCCGTTACAGATACCAGGCCTACAGACCCTCTGTGAGCTGGTGTTGGAGCTTCTGGGCTGAAGAATCAGGGTGGTGCTGCCTGCCTGCGTGGTGCTGCAGATAAGAGCGGAGTTTCCTGATGCAGAAGACCAGTATGAGGGGTTCAGAGCTCTCCTTGGTTGAACCTTGACACGTAGCTGGCTATCACATCCACCTTGTCAGGTCTGTCATATTGAGCAGAGAGGTCTTCTGGGTCTGGTATTTTCTGCAGCTCCTTCAGGTATGAGGCAGGGTCCTGGAAAACCTTCTCAAAGACAAGGTCCAACGGTGCATCTAATATAATCTGAAATGCAAGAAACAAAAATGTTTGATTACAAAAAGAAATTGCACTAAACTCAAAATACCTAACTTTTGTTAAACTTTTTTCATCGTCTTTTATTTACACAATTTCCTTATTTATTATTTATTCTCAATGTCATGTTAAAAGCATTTTTATTGAAGATTTCTTTGTTTTCCTTTTCATGTTATGCCTATTTGCCAATGTTTTTAAATTTGTGGATTTTTAATAAAGGCATGTGCATTTTACAGAAAGTTGGCTCTGCTTTCACTGGCTTTGCTGTGCAGTCTCCCATCTTGGATTTTAGGAAGCTGACTTTAAACAGGATTCACCATCAGAAGATGTTGGCTGAGGTCGACCAGCATAGACACAAGAAAGAAAAATGTTTAACCTTTTAAAGCAAGAAAAGACAAATTATAGCCACAAAATGTTATTATTTTGTGAAGCTTAAATGTTTGTTTCACTTTGTACTGAAATAAACAAAAAAAATCCATGAAATGTAAAATACAGTTTTTGAATCTCATTAGATACATTAGGTGTTTCTGGCAACTGATAATTCACTTGAGTACTTTTATTTTTATCATTTATCTGCTTGTATTCATATGTTTTTTTTTTAGATATTTGATGATCATATTAATCAGACAGAGGTATCATAAGGTATATCAAATATGATACAACAGGCTTTCAGGGGTTAGTGTGTTTTCACTTCCAAATGTCTCATTAAGTGATACATAACCAAATGTCTATGCCTTTATGTTTTTAGTAAATAAATCAGGAGGATAATCATCTCACAGATCTTATTTGACTGCCTCAGTTCCTCCTAACATACTAACGTGCTGTAGTGTTATGTGGCTGTAACTTTTCCTCACAGCTAAACTCCACACAGTCACACAGCTCGTATGACAGCATCCTGGGGGCATTTCTGAGTCTTTAAACTTACAAAAATCAGATTAAATTAATTTGGTGAAAACGACACTGTGGCCACAATCGCTGATGACGATGATAACATCTGCAGATACACTGATTTGAGCCGACGTTAGCGTTACATGTTATATAGTTTCCTCTGTTGTTAGTATTGATGTTTACATGACCTGCTGCAAAATGCACAGAAACACAGCCTCACCGATCGTTTCCCGTGTCCACAATTTTGACACAAAAATGAGTTTTGAGACCATCTGAGATAAATTACCGATTACATGCTTCAGTGAGTGCAGAGCAGTTGCCTCGTACTCAGACCTCTATACATTTAACAGCGGCCAGCACAGTAAACAACAGGGACTTCACATTACAGTCCTGAACAAACACGGAGTGTAAAGTCCTGCTGGATAGAAAACAGCGAAGACCGTTTCCTCCAAACATTACAGGCTAAAACAACAGGCTAACCGCAGGCTAAACTTAGCCTCCTAAAGCTAACACTGAGGGAGGGATGAGAGGAGGGGGTGTATGAGGAATAATTATATTCCTCCAACTGTTAAACTCCTCTTGACTAATGTAGGAATATCCATACATCTAAGTTTACACTACAGGTTTTCAGTGGAACTTTAACACAGACGAAAATCTTGAGCTCTTAAATCTGGTCCACTTCCCTCTGCTGTTAGCATTAGCTCATAGCAATAAGCTAAATAAATACCACACAGCATTAAAATACTCACATTTCCATGGTCCGAGGTTTGGTGGTAGACAGTTGGTGCTGAGCCTGGATTCAGGAAAAGTCTAGTTCCCAATCCTGTGTTGAACTGACTGAAGTTGAAGAAGCAGTCAGACGTGAAGTGACTGACACACACATACAGGTTTTAGCCGACTGTAGCTGCTCATTCCCTTCAAAAATAAAATTAATCCACTTGGTCTTCTGGTCTTCTGAGGCTGGTAGCCTACATGTAAAGAAATATGTGGCTGTTTACAGCCAACAACTGAGCAGTGGTAGCTTTTGAGCTTAGACATGCTGAACACAGATCTCTCACTAAGAGTGAAAACAACATGGCTGCTCTTCACAGAGGAATCTCCGCAACAGGGTGGGAGTGGAGATACTCAGGTGGACCAATCAGATTAGTTTATGCAAATAAAAATATACTGTTACGTAACAGTATATCCGCAGACTCAACAGCTCACTGAAGGACATGATTTTACATTCATGCAGCCTACTAAATACAGGTTTTGTTATAAAAGATAACATTTTGTGGGCTGGGAGGAAGGCCAAAGACCCAAAATTGTGTTCAAAAGACTTAAAAAAGTGGATTTTGCATAATATGGGACCTTTAATGTAAGGGAAGGATAGCACAGATGGAACTTTTGAAATGGCTGTCAGTGTTGTTGAATACATTTCTTTTGAAAGTGTTTATTTCCAGACTGGACAAATATGTAATTGTTATCTTGACTATCATTATAGTTAACTGTAATTTTTAATTCGTGATTCAGTATTCGGATCACTATGGAACAAGAGAAGTAAGGACTATCATCATGAACAGTTAAGAATGCACTAATTTGAGTATTTGCTTTAAATGAACCCTGATGTTTATTTTCAGGGTGGTTAATGATGGACTACTGTGCTACTGAAGTTTGATGAGATTGTTTATGTTGGAGAGGTTCAGTTTGTCTTTTCCAAACATGACCTTCATTTGGTTATACCTGCTGCCACTTTTGTCTGATACTTTATCAAAGATGCACCCACATGGTGTATGGATCATTACGTTCATCAGGATTGAAGAACTGCTTTTGGAGCAGGCACTGAGATACCACACAGAGTTCTTCAACATCAGTGAATCAGAGAAGAGTAAGTGGAATTTCAAAATATATCCCTGTAACCAAGGTCTGCTATGAATATAAATCTTTTTTTTTTTTTTTTTTTTTTTAATGTTCATTGTTGTTGTTATCCTACTTTTGATTGTTTTATTTATCTGTCATTTCCATGTCCATGGTTAGCTAAACTGAGCTGATTCTGCCCTCATATGGACCAAAATAGGGTAAAAAAAAGTTCAGTGCTGGGTGTAAATTGTAATGTTAATAAGTTTGTGCTGGAATTAGTCTAAATAAAATAGCGTTTGCTTACCAAAGATAGAAGTGATAATTCACATCAAGACGAAAGCTGAGAGCTGTTCGGCTCACAGGAGAAAGATCAGGTAATCCAGAGGTTGATTTAAACTGGTTTCCTTCAAACATTGCCAATATGCGTATCTATGGCACACGGTTTGTGTCACCTGAACATCGACAGAATTTGTGCCGTCAGTGTTGCTGGGTGATCAACTTATTGTCTTTTTTATATTTTTTGTTGGAATACCTTTGATAATGTGAGACATGTTGCAATGTTCATTGTCATCATGTTTGATAATAGAAGCAAAATTTTTATGACCCATTTTAAAATGCAGGAAAACAAACATCAGTTTTTATGGCTGGAGATTTGATCCTGTGTTAATTACTTTTAGATGGTTGATGACAGGGCTGGACTCAGGCACAGGCAGTATGGACAGTTGCCTAAAGCTTCATGCTTTGTAGAGGGAGCTGCTGTGGATCCCTTATTTCGGAAGATATATTCATGGTGATATGTATAGCTATTAGTCAATGAATTAATGTTTATTTGTCTTGTGCCAGTTCATAAGAAATCTTATCTCAGGATGTGTGTATGACGACATATGAGGTATGTCAGAAAAGTTCTAGGAGTGGTTTCACAAAAGATTTATTTCAAACTAACAGTCTTTCCCCTCAAAGTAATCCCAGCATGTCTACAAAGAGATACTGTGGCATTTGCTTCGTTCAGTGCGTGAGAAGATGTGAGAGTTGTGGCAGGACAAGTCGTGGCTGCTTCACCATGACAACGCGCCTGCTCACAATGCCCTGAACATCCGACAGTTCCTGGCCGAGAAGAACATCGCCGTGCTGAAGCAACCTCCCTACTCACCCGGCCTGACTCCGTGTGATTTTTTTCCTCTTCCCCAAGCTCAAGGGGGTCATCAAGGTGACCCGTATTGAAGACGTGGACGACATCAAAAAGGCCGCGGAGGATCCTGGAAGAATCCTTCAAGGAGTGCATGACAGCGTGGCAGATAAGGATGGGAAAGTTCATTAGACTCCAGGGGGATTACTTTGAAGGGGAAAACTTTGAGTTTGTAGTTTGGATTTCAAATAAATCTTTTGACACCAGTCCTGGGACTTTTCTGACACCTTGTAGTTAAAGTCTTTCTTGGCATAGGGTCTTTTACCAGAGTGGCAGATGTCTGATAATTCTTCCAATTAAAACTATTATAGGAGGACTTATGAATACAATGTTTGTATTATTTCAAAAGCAAGGAGCAAGGGCACTTTATAGAAATTATTTTATGTATGATTTTATGTTGTATCACATGGTTTAAAAATGTCATTGTAATTACACCAGTGTTATAAGACAGAACCGGTGACAAAGGGCAGCCCTGGGGGAGTCCAACCCTCACTGGAAACGGTTCTGATGTACTGCCGGAAATGCGGACCAGGCTCTGGCGCCGGTCATACAGAGAACGAACAGCTCGTATCAGGGTGTCCGCTACCCCATACTCCCGGAGCACCCCCCACAGAACCCCACCAGGAACACGGTCGAATGCCTTCTCCATGTCCACAAAACACATGTTGCCCAACCACATAGACTGGTTGGGCAAACTCCCATGCACCCTCGAGGACCCTGTGGAGGGTATAGAGCTGGTCTATAGTTCCACGGCCAGGACGAAAACCATATTGCTCCTCCTGAATCCGAGGTTTGACAATCTGGCGGACCCTCCTCTCCAATACCCCTGAATAGACCTTCCCAGGGAGGCTGAGGAGTGTGATCCCCCTGTAGTTGGAGCACACCCTCCGGTCCCCCTTCTTGAAAAGGGGGACCACCACCCCAGTCTGCCAATCCAGTGGTACTGTCCCCGATGTCCACGCGATGTTGCAGAGTCCTGTCAGCCATGACAGCCCCACAACATCCAGGGCCTTGAGGAACTCCGGGCGGATCTCATCCACACCCCGGAGCCCTGCCACCGAGGAGCTTTTTGACCACCTCGGCGACCTCAGCTCCAGAGATAGCAGAGTCCACCACAGAGTCCTCCAGGTCTGCTTCCACACTGGAAGACATGCTGGTAGGATTGAGGAGGTCTTCAAAGTATTCTTTCCACCGATCCAGGACGTCCCGAGTCGAGGTCAACAGCGCGCCATCCCCACCATAGACGGTGTAGACAGCACACTGCTTCCCCCTCCTGAGACGCCGGATGGTGGTCCAGAATCTCTTCGAAGTTGTCCGGAAGTCGTTCTCCATGGCCTCACCGAACTCCTCCCATGCCCGGGTTTTTGCCTTGGCAACTACCCAATTATCCTGATTGCCATTGTTGGGGTTAGTCAACCCTGGATAGATGTGAGTTACCCAGGGTAAGTTGACCGCGCTTCGTGATATAGGCCTCAGTCCTTCTAACCCAACCACAACCCTACAAGTGAACATATACAAATCACTTAATGTCAATGATTATTCAAGTGGGAAAAGTGGCAAAAATAAGTGTAAACTGACCTGTAGCTCGTTTCCCATACAGTCTCACAACTGCTCCTACTCAAACTACTTCTTCTTCTTTTAAGTGTTTTGATGGTTGGCAAACTAGCTGATAGGTGCATTACATCCACCTACTGAACTTAAGTGTGTTTTTGGATAAGACAGTTGATCTCAAAATTTTGTTAAAGAGATTTTTTTTCTTTAAGAAAATGATCTGTTTTTGTGTTTGTTGCACTCCTACTCATACTGAACAACAGCAGCATAATAACCACATCCAATTGGCTGCACCGACCCAAAAGACCACATGACGCCACCACAGAGATCAATCATGATTGGAAATACCGCTAGATTTGGAGACAGGAAAAATTATGAAAAGAAATAGGATTTGTCACCTTGGCTACAATGATCAAAATGAAGTCATTTTAGAATAATCACTATAACCCTAACCCTAACCCTAACCCTTGGAGAAGGGGGAAGGTAGCACAGCAGTGGAGACATGCAGAGGATGTCTGGATTCCAAAGGGGGAGAACTCAAGCACCATCGAGCAGTTCAGGATCATCTCACTCCTCAGTGTCGAGGGCAAGATATTCTTCAGTATCATTGCCCGGCGCATGACGGAGTTCCTCCTTAGAAACAGCTACATCGACACCTCTGTGCAGAAGGGGGGAGTTCCGAAGGTCCCAGGGTGCATCGAGCATACAGGAGTCGTCACCCAGCTGATCCGGGAGGCACGGGAAGGCAAAGGAGACCTGGCAGTCCTTTGGCTAGACCTCGCCAATGCCTACGGGTCCATTCCACACAAGCTGGTGGAAACTTCGCTTGACCGACACCACGTTCCAGGTAAGATCAAGGACCTCATACTGGACTACTACAGCTGTTTCAGCGTGAGAGTCACTTCTGGAACTGTAACATCTGCATTTCATCGGCTTGAGAAAGGCATTATCACTGGATGCACCGTTTCCATGATATTGTTCGCCTTGGCCATGAATATGCTGGTGAAGTCAGCAGAGGTGGAGTGCAGAGGCCCGCTCACCAACTCAAGTACGCGGCAGCCCCCCATCAGAGCATTTATGGATGATCTGACAGTGACTACAACATCAGTCCCGGGATATCGATGGATCCTTCAAGGCCTCGAGCGTGTCATTAACTGGGCCCGGATGACCTTCAAGCCAGCAAAGTCCAGGTCCCTGGTGGTGAAGAGGGGGAAGGTTACAGACCTGTTTCGAGAGAAGCCAGTCAAGAGCCTGGGCAAGATCTTTGTCTGCACCTTGAAGGACACTGCAGCACTCCAAGCAACATCAGAGGAGTTGGGAACCTGGCTGACAGCTGTGGATAAGTCAGGGCTACCAGGTAAGTTCAAAGCCTGGATTTACCAACATGGCATCTTGCCACGACTCCTCTGGCCTCTGCTGGTCTACAATGTGCCAATGACCACCGTTGAGGGCTTCGAGAGGAAGGTAAGTTGTTTCCTGCGGAAGTGGTTGGGTTTACCGCGATGTCTCAGCAGCATCGCTTTGTACGGGAGAAACAACAAACTGAAACTGCCCTTCAGTAGTGTGACGGGGGAGTTTATGGTTACCCGAGCAAGAGAGGTGCTGCTGTATAGGGACTCCAGTGACATCAAAGTCTCCTCGGCCGGCATAGAAGTAAGAACCGGCAGGAAGTGGAAGGCTCACGAGGCAGTGGACCAGGCTGAGTCCCGCCTGCGACACAGGAAGCTGGTGGGATCAGTGGCTTCCGGTCGTGCAGGCTTCGGGAGCAACCCAAGACCTCACTACATCAAGGCCCAGGGAAAGGAGAGGCGTCAGCTGATCCAGCAGGAGATCCGAGCCGGGGTGGAGGAAGCCCGCTGTAGTAGGACAGTAGGGATGCGGCAACAGGGGGCGTGGACCCGATGGGAGGAGGCAGCTGACCGGAAGATAACGTGGACAGAGCTATGGCGATCTGAGCCACACCGGATCAAGTTTCTGATCGAGTCGGTGTACGATGTCCTCCCAAGCCCAACCAACCTCTCCCGCTGGGGCTTGGCCGAGAATCCACTGTGCCCTCTCTGCCAGAGAAGTGCATAGCTGGAGCACATCTTGAGCTGCTGCCCAAGGGCACTAGGAGAAGGGCGCTACCGCTGGCGCCATGACCAAGTGCTGCGGGTTATCGCAGAGGTCATCAGCACAGGGATCTCCACCAGCAAGTACCAGCAACCATCAAGGCAGTCCATCGCCTTTGTTAGAGCCGGAGAGAAGCCACAGAAGAGCCAGAGCCAAGCAGGAGGGCTGCTGGCATCAGCTCGGGACTGGCAGCTGAAAGTCGACCTAGGGAAACAGCTCAGATTCCCAGAGAACATCGCAGTGACCACACTCAGGCCAGACATAGTCCTGGTGTCAGAAACAACAAGGCAAGTGGTCCTGTTGGAGTTGACTGTTCCCTGGGAAGACCAGATGGAGGAGGCCTTTGAGAGGAAGAGGGCTAAGTACGAGGAGCTGGCAGGCGAGTGCCGGAGCAGGGGATGGACCCGATGCAACCCCATCGAGGTCGGGTGCAGAGGATTCGTGGGCCAGTCTCTCGTCAGGGCACTCAAGATGCTGGGAGTGAAGGGACTGCAAAACAGAAGAGCCATCAAAAACACAACAGACGCAGCAGAGAAGGCGTCCAGATGGCTGTGGATCAAGAGGGGAGATCCGTGGACCATAACAGCTACTTAGACACAAGCCGGGGACTGATCAACCCCGGCTGGGTTACCTGGGCGAGGGTGTCTGATGTTGTGAGACCCGAAACACCCAATGAACCCAGGATACATCACTGATGGTGTGTATAAGTTGCACTTAAGTGTATATTAGAACTGCTATCGATGAAACTGGTTGTTCAGTCAATCAATCAGCCCATCAGTCTTGGTATAGTGCCATTTCAGCAAAACTGTGCACAGCACTTTAAATAAGTTGACAGTGGAGTCTTCATGTATTTCTTTATCCATCCACTTAGACATCGTTGTATTCCTTCAAAGGTTGCTTGGAGCCTCTTCCTACTGCCATTGCACAATATGAATTTGATTTTATTTAATATGATTTGATGCTATATCTGCTTAGTTGTGACTTCTTTTAAATTCATTGTTTTTTCATATGTGCTATTTGAATGAACTGGATTGGACTGAATTATAGTGAACCTGTAACACTTTTTTCCAAGTAGGCGTCACTTAATCAAGTGGTTCTTCTAAGAAATCAACAGAACAAAAGAAAACAAGAAAACAACAAAAACCTGGTAATTTCCCAAGGTCACTATCCAATGTAGGAGATAGACAAAGTCAGAGTTTCTTTTAAAGTTTCATAATTTTCTTTACTTTTGTTACCCCTTTTCCGAAAATACAATTTGACCGTTTCCCCAAATGAAAAAAATATTATGTAAAGATTACAGCTTAAAACCAAACATTAATAATTTGTAAATGAACTTAGAGTCTTAACCTAACGAAATGTAATTTGTTAGAGCGAGTAGTGCACTCCAAATAATACTTGAAATACTTACATCCCAGCAAGTCCTCGTGTTGGCGTCTTTTCTCCCGTCTGTTCGCACCAAAAAAACAATAATCCAACTTGAAAAGTGAAAGTACAGCAAACAAAAAACGAGCAATCGATCATCCAAAAAACACTGGTATACCAGAAAAAAAAAAGAACTTTCAAAAAGGGTGGATCTCACCAGTATCCAGTATCCTGGGGGAGATAATCCTTTAGTGAGCGATCCTTTTTCTCTGGGTCTGGTGCTGCGTCCACATCCGCACCAAGATGTGGACAGTCAAGAGGATAATCCACTTCGGTCTGGTAAGATCAGAGGTTACTTCACATTTTCCATAATCTTCTTTAACCCCACAGAACACCATAAGCCTTACATGGTTCATATTTTTCCTTTAACGACCCTTTTTCCTGACGTAGCCATCTACCGTTTCTCACACTCGCGTCGTGTCTCCCCCCTTTCCTCTACGCCACATCCTCTTTAAGTAACCTTTGTTTCTGACCTTTTAAAATTAATATTCTGGCCCACCTACCTGATTAATTAACAACACAGAGAATATCAACATGCACAATGACAAGAAAACTTTTATTTTTGTTTTCCACATATTATTTTATGCACTGTCTAAAGTCATTTATGTATTATTTTTTTATGATTAACATTTTATGTTCAATTTTGCAACAATTTAACATACAACAAACAAACAAAAAAAACCCTTGCAACATGCCTGCCCCCCCTCCCCCAAGTCACCACCACCTGTGCTGATTCCTTTCTGGCTTAGAACCCACGCCATTGTGCTCCTTCATAGCAGCTATGTCCACTGCATAGATGTAGACAGACATCATTATAACTAAATTTATCAGGCCTTGGATCAAAGAAACAGTTAATTATATAATAATATAATAGTAATACTAATAACACACACACAAAAAGCCTACACATGTACATATAAACAAATATGCTCATATATATATATATATATATATATATATATATATATATATATGTATATATATATATATATATATATATATATATGCCCACATAAAATAATGATACAAAAAGAAATAAAGTATATAATATTTTATAGTATATATCAATAAAATAACAATCACTAATGTATATATGTACATATACAAACATACACCTACAAACGTATACTCCTATATACATGTACAATGTAAATACCCAAAAAACAAAAAAGAAATTACTACATAGATAAAAGAGGCACTGTCATATATTCATCCACAATGGTTTAAGTATATCTATATATATATCTATATATCTATATATATATATATATATACATATATATACACATATACACATACATATATATATATATACATACACACAGATATACACATACCTATATATACATACATACACACAAACATACATACATAAATAAATAAAATTAAAAAGAATAATAATAAAGTAAAATAAAATAAAATAAAAATATTGCATCTCTCCACTATAAGACCCTCTTAGAACCCCTTTAAAAATTTAAGTATTTGTCCCACTTTGCTTCATATAAATCCAGTCTATCCAACTGTTTGTACGACATTTTCTCAAATGCCGCAACTCGGGCCATTTCCACCGCCTACTCCTGAAAAGAGGGTACCCCTTCTGTCTTCCAACTTCTGATAAGTATTTGTCTGCCGACCATAATACTAAAAATTTAGTTTGAACAAACCCTTTGACATGTTTATACTGTCCTGTCAAGATTGAGCTATCAACAAGAACAAACAATCTAGGGTTAAGTGGGACTTGTATCCCTATAACCTCACACAAATTATCATAAATATTAGTCCATAATTGTTGGACTTTACCACAAGACCATAGTACATGAACTAGATTACCCTCCTCAGATTTACATCGCCAACAATTTGTTATGGGTAATAATCCTAATCTAAATAATCTGGTAGGAGTCCAGTAAAAACGATGTATAATTTTAAATTGAAGGAGGCGTATTTTTGCATCCCTCGAAACTAGTTTTACATTTTTACAAATCCTGTTCCACTCCTCATCACTAAATGTCAGATTCAGATCTATCTCCCATGTCTTCTGCAGAGCGGAAATTGGCCCATTGCCAAGAGTCTGAATCAGCATAGAGTAATATCCTGCTGCCTCATGTCCCTTTCCATAACTCTTTATGATTTTTTCAAAGAGTTCTGCATTTCGGGGACCTGATGCAGATACAAAAGTCCCCACCAACATGTGTCGAAGTTGCATGTACCTAAAAAAATTAGATGTGGGGATTCTAAATTGTCTTACTATATCTCCAAAAGATTTTAAGGACCCATCATTATACAGATCCCCCAGAGTGATCACACCATTCTCTTGCCGTGACTTCCAATAAATGGGGTACTTACCAATTTGTAGTTTGGGATTTAATCAGATACTTGAAGAGACATTAAGATAGGGGTAAAATTTAAAAATTCGAGAAACCTTAGCCCAAATTAGTTTAAGATGAGAGATTATTGGGGGTGTTTTTGCTTGTTTGCTTAATCTAGTAGACAGGGCTTGTGTGGGTGACAGAGGGGCCATCACAGATTGTTCCATACAGAACCACGGGGGGGGCTCTTTCAGGGGGAAGAGACCGATGGGCCAAGTGCCTTAAATTAAAAGCATAGTAATAAAACAACATTTTCTGCAGCCCTAAGCCCCCTCTATCAAGTGGTCTTTGTGACTTGCTGTGGTTCAAACGAGGGCGTTTATCATTCCAAATAAACTTCTTGCATATCCAATTAAACCTATCAAAGTAGTAGTGGGGAATTTGTAAAGGGAGGGACTGAATCAAATAATGAAGTTTGGGAACACAATTCATTTTCAAAACGTTAACTTTACCCGCCATAGACAAATTAAGAGTTGCCCATCTCTCAATATCACAAGGTCCATCCATCCATCCATCTTCTTCCGCTTATTCGTAGTTGGGTCGCGGGGGCAGCAGCCTGAATAGGGAAGCCCAGACTTCCTTCTCCCCAGCTACTTCGTCCAGCTCCTCCCGGGGGATCCCGAGACGTTCCCAGGCCAGCTGAGAGACATAGTCCCTCCAGGGTGTCCTGGGTCTTCCCCGGGGCCGCCTACCAGTGGGACGTGCCCGGAACACCTCACCAGGGAGGCGTCCAGGAGGCATCCTAACCAGATGCCCGAGCTACTTCATCTGGCTCCTCTCAACGCGGAGGAGCAGCGGCTCTACTCCGAGCCCCTCCCGGATGACCGAGCTTCTGACCCTGTCTCTAAGGGAGAGTCCGGACACCCTGCGAAGGAAACTCATTTCGGCCGCTTGTACTCGCGATCGTGTTTTTTCGGTCACGACCCAAAGCTCGTGACCATATGTGAGGATAGGAGTGAAGATCGAGTGGTAAATCAAGAGCTTTGCCTTGCGGCTCAGTTCCCTTTTTATCACGACGGACCGGTGTAGAGTCCGCATCACTGCCGACGCCGTACCGATCCGCCTGTCGATCTCCCGGTCCATCCTTCCTCCGCTCGTGAACAAGACCCCGAGGTACTTGAACTCCTCCACTTGGGGTAGAATCTCATCCCCGACCCGGAGAGGGCACTCCACCCTCCCCCGGGTGAGGACCATGGACTCGGATTTGGAGGTGCTGATTCTCCTCCCAGCCGCTTCACACTCAGCTGCGAACCGATCCAGTGAGAGCTGTAGGTCTCGGTCTGACGAAGCCAACAGGACCACATCATCTGCAAAAAGCAGCAACCCGATCCTGAGGTCACCGAACCGGAACCCCTCAACACCCTGGCTGCGCCTAGAAATTCTGTCCATGAAAGTAATGAACAGAATCAGTGACAAAGGGCAGCCCTGGCGGAGTCCAACCCTCACTGGAAACGGTTCTGATGTACTGCCGGAAGATAATTTTTGTAATATTGGGTCAAAATTGACTTTGATCAAATCTTTAAGCTGTTTAGGAAACTGAATCCCTAGATACACCATGCCATGCTGAGGCCACTGAAAAGCACCAGGGTGGAAGGCCGTAGAAGGGCAATAAGCTGTTAAAGGGAGTGCCTCTGACTTCGACCAGTTCACCCTGCAACCAGAGAATTTTGAAAATGAGTTTATGATTCCAAGAATGCATGGTACAGATCTGCTGGGTTCAGAAACCAGTAATAAAATGTCCTCAGCATATAACATCAATTTATGTAGCTTCCCAGCTACAGTGACCCCCGGAAAATCGCTGCCCCCACGAATAGCTGCTGCAAGAGGCTCAATCGCCAAACAGAAGAGGAAAGGAGAGAGGGGCGATCCCTGCCTGGGAGTCCATTAGTCTGCACTGCTGTTCCTGGGTGCTTATATAATACATGAATCCATTTTATTAAGGTAGTGCCAAATCCAAACTCTTCCAAAACTTTAAAGAGAAACCCCCATTCGACAATGTCAAACGCCTTTTCGGCCTCCAGGGAGATTGCTGCAACTGGAGACTGGGTATCACCCACTGACCAGATGACATCTATGAGGCATCTTATATTATCAGAGGAACTTCGACCTCGAATGAATCCCACTTGGTCCGAATGGATCAATGATGTAATTATACTGTCTAATCTGTTCGCCAAAATTTTTGAGATTATTTCAACATCTATTTGCATGAATGATATAGGACGAGAATTTTTGCAATCATTCAAATCTTTACCCTTCTTCGGAATAAGATTAATAATGGCCTGTCTCAGAGTTGGTGGCAAATCACCCCTTTCCAGCGCCTCCTTATATACCTCTAGTAAAGGTGGAGCCAGCTCAGTAGCAAAACTCTTAAAAAAATTCCCCCGTAAAACCATCGGGCCCAGGTGCTTTGTTTGAAGGTAAGGCCTTAATTACCCCTTTAATCTCCTCAATAGTAATATCTGAATCTAGAAAAACCCTCTGTTCATCTGTCAATTTTGGAAGTCCAAGTGGCTGTATAAATGTATGAATTTCTTCTTCATTTGAAGAACATTCTGAACAATATAAATTACTATAAAAGTCCTTAAAGGTCTGATTAATGTCCACAGTTGCAGTAAGCAGGTCCCCAGCCATTGATCTAACAGCAGGAATAAAGGATGCCAACTCCCTCTGTTTTATATAATTGGCAAACAACTTTCCTGCTTTATCTCCTGACTCAAAATATGTTTGTCTCACCCTAAATAAATTAAATTCAGCCTTTTGGGTTATTATGTTATTATACTGGTATTTTAATTTTGTCAATTTTCTCATGCCTTCTTGTGTTATTTGTTTCTTCAGCCCTGTTTCAACCCGTTTTATAATATCATCTAATTCTAGCAGCTCCCGGGTTTTATTTTTCTTATGATAAGATGTGTGTTGGATAATTCGTCCCCTAATTACTGCTTTTAGGGCCTCCCATGCAACACCTGCTGATGATACAGATTGCCAGTTGATCTCTAAATAACTTTTTTGCTTCTCCCTTAGTCACTCTACATTTACTGGGTCCTGTACAAGCGAGGAGTTTAAATGCCATCTATATGACGTCCTTCTCTTGCTCTGGGGTAGCAAATCAAGATCAACCCAAGCGTGGTCTGAGATAAGAATAGTCCCTATTTGACAGGCCACTGCACAAGAGGTGAGTGCTTTGGATATTAAAAAAAAAATCAATTTGGCTATAAATCTTATGTACAGGTGAATAAAAAGTATAATCCCTTCCAGAGGGGTTCATGAGCCTCCAAATATCTGTTAATCCCAAAGATTTGCAAATTCTTTGCAATGTCAAAGCAGCCTTTGGCATTTTCTGCAACATTGGCCCACTATGGTCAAGAGCTGGGTCCATTAGAAGATTAAAATCCCCTACCAAAACAATAGCATGATCACCAGCTATTTGAAGCTTCCTTTCAAGATCAGTAAAAAAATTTTGATCATCCAAATTAGGAGCGTATATATTGGCCAAGATTATTTTATGTGATTGTATTCAGCCAGTACTATAATCAGCCTCCCTGCCTTATCCTTTATTTGTGTGAGACATTTAAACTGCGAGTGTTTACTTACTAAAATAATAACACCTTTGCTCTTGCTGGAAGCTATGCTGTAAAAAACATTCCCAACCCATCCTACACAGAGCTTCTCAGATTCCTCTTTTGAGATGTGCGTTTCCTGAAGAAACACCACGTCAAATTTTTTATTCTTAAGCCTAGTTATCACTTTTTTTCTCTTAACAGGGTTCCCTAACCCATTTACGTTCCAATTGGAGATACGCAACAAAGTCATTTGTGAGGACATGTCTGTCTATGTATTAATATCACACAAACCTTTATTGAGAACAGTATCATTACATGGTGGTGGTGACTAAACCCAAACCTTCCCATAAAACTAACAGGAAAAGGGGGTGTGCAACTTAACTTGAACCTTGCACATGTGACCCCCACAGAAGTCCCTCCAACAGAAATCTGACGGTCCGTGTCTGGTCCGCGAAGCTCCACTCTTCGTGATCCCCCACTCACCACTACCGTGAAGGAAATAAAAATCTACACCAGTGTCTAATGTTTTTTAGTATAACGTTTGGGTGCGTAGGGAGCAAATGTAGACAAAACAATCCATCAGTACTCACTGCAAAGCGTCTATGAAAGCCATGGCTTTCTGTGGACAATCAAAAGCCCTCTCCCCCTCATTGGTCTCGATCGTACGGAGCCCCTAAGGTGCCACGGAGAAAAAAAATAATAAATCGTGCGCATGATATATTAAAACGTGCGCACGTTTAAGATAAAACATGCGCTCGACTTAATTATACAGGCAAGCGGCAACAGACAGCCGGGCTCATCAGTAGATGGCGGTAATGCCCCATAATATTGCGGTCACCTGCCAGTAAAAACCAAGAAGAAGAAGAAGAAGAAGAAGACAGCTGGGCTAGGTTGAAGCATCGCAGTAACCAGCCTACGTTAGCTGTGTCTGTGAATGTAGGAGTGCAGGGTATGTAGAGTCCCTTAGGCTATTTATCAGTACCTTAAATAAAAGATGCACAACTTTCAAGACTCAAGCAAAGCTTGTGTCTTGCTGCCAACGGCTGAATAAGGTGGAGGGAGTTAGCCCCGAAGTTAGCTACAACTTCGCCTCTGTAGCAGCAAACAAGTCCCCCTGTGCATCCCAGGTCAGGACACTGACTGAATCTGAGTACTCCTTCCGCCGGCTGAGCCTGTTGTCTTTTAGTATGCACAGCAAAGTTCTCCAACTTGGGATTATTCCATCTCTCATGGCAAGAGCAGCAAGAATGTCATTCCGAGGTGGAAGTAAAAGTTAACTAGCTCACTTCTTCTCCCCATTGTGTGTGTCTGTAAACATCTGACATCAAAGTTCAAACGTGGTAAATAACTTTATTTCATGCGCACCTTTTACTATCTTGTGCGCACGATTTATATATTTTTTTCTCCGTGGCACCTTAGGGGCTCCGTACGATCGTCAGTTTAGCCAGGAATAGCATTGTGAAGTGAACTCCTCGGTCATGCAGTGTTTTCTTGCAGTCCTTGAATTTATTGCGCTTCATCTGGGTGGTTCTGGAGTAGTCGGGGAAAAGCATAACTGTAGCGTTTCCCCAGTTCAGCTTGCCTTTGTTTCTAGCTGCTCGCATCACTGCATCCCGGTCCGATGATCTCAAAAACCTGGCCAGTATTGGTCTGGGTCTATGTCCTGATGGAGGTTGCTGGGTAGGGACCCGATGGGCCCGCTCAATCTCCCGTCTCCCCCCGATGGCAATAGCTCCTCCAGAAATCTCACAACGTCACCTCCCTCTTTGCCCTCCAGGAGGCCGACGAAGCGAACATTTTTGCGCCTTGAGTGGTTCTCCATGTCTTCTAATTTGTCCCATATCTGTGCGACATCTGTCTTGCTAGCTGGTGGGTTAGCTTACCAGCCCTGCTCCGTCACTTCCAGATACTCCATTCTCCTGTCCATGTCGTCCATTCTTGTAATAAGAGATGAGAGTTTAGTCTCTACCGATACCGTAGCGCGACGTATTTCTGCAAGCCCTCCGAGATCTTCAGAAATCTTTGTAAGCTTTGTAAGCTTTGAGAAATTATTGCTGATATCTTGAGCTAGGTAGTTAGCTTGTTGCTGTTCCTGCTCGTTAGCTCCAACCTGCGTCATGGCGTCGGCCCCGTGAGATCGTAGAAGTCTTTTAATGTCTCCACAGGCCGAAGTTTTGGAAAATTTCGACATTTTAGTACCCCCCTCAACTAAATACAAGTAATTTAGATAGTTACATATCTGGTGTTAATATTTTAAAGGATAAAGGTAGCGATACAGTGGGAGCTCCCCTACTCCGTGGCTCTTGCTCGCATCGCATCACATGACTCTCATTTATTTATTATTAGTTTCTCCCTATTGTTTTCCTTTAATAACTTAGGTGACAACATCACAAACCTTAGACCAGTCACCAGCCAGTCACAGAATTTTAGTTTCATTTTCTTTAATGAGTATTTCACTGGTAATATAATATTAGTACAAGTCTTTCCAACATTTATCAGAGTGACAGTGCTCAGAAAAGTTATTGTTTTAGTCCAGCAGCAGATCTTGATCAGATCCAGACTCATGTTGGACTGGAGGTGTTTGGTGTGTTAAACAAAAAATATTATGTTTTTTTTGGTTATCCTGCCCTTCTGTATCTGTCTTCTCATCTGCTCCGTCATTCAACCTGTCCTCTGTCCTCTCTGCAGAACCAAGGACTTCAAGAGAAAAGGTCAAGAGAACCCTCATAGACCCTCAGAGCCTCTAGAGGAATCATGCTTTTCCTCAAAGTTAAACTCAGAACTATCACTGTCCTTGTGATCCTGCAGGGGGCAGCAGTGGTGCTGCTCGGCAGCTGGTACATGGACATTAATCCTGTTCTTCCTGAACATCCCTCAGAAAATCAAAAAGTTCATGTCCTGCTACTGTCAACCTACCGATCAGGCTCCTCCTTCATGGGTGAGGTGTTCAATCAGCACCCAGACGTTTTCTATCTGATGGAGCCTGCCAACCATGTGTGGGGAGGACTACGCTCAGTGGGTGCACACCGTCTCCGGATGGCAGTTCAGCATTTTTTACTGAACATATTCAAGTGTGATTTTTCTGTTATGGACTTCTACATTCTAGATCATTCCAAAGTGTCTTCGCTATTTTTTTGGTGGCGAAGTCGAGCATTGTGCTCGCCACCAGCCTGTACCCTCACGCCACGTAATGAGCTCAGTAATGAAACTGAGTGCATGAGGGTGTGTGGTAAAAAGGAGCTGCGTTTGGTACAGGACACATGTAGGACTTACAGCCACGTGGTTTTAAAAGAGGTCAGAGTTTTAGATCTGGAATCCCTTTATCCACTGTTACTCGACCCAAGTTTGGATCTACGCATCATCCACCTGGTACGAGACCCCCGAGCTGTTCTTCTATCAAGACAGAGGGTGTCAGTAGACCTTCAAATTGAAGGGCGAATGATTTTAGAACACAGGAACATATCAGAGGCTGAGTTTCAGTACGAAGTCATGAAGCAAATATGCCTAAGCCATGTAAACATCAGTGAGAGGGCCTTCCTGAATCCTCCTCCTTTTCTGAAAGGTTCTTATAAACTGGTTCGTTATGAAGATGTTGCCAGAAACCCACTCGAGGAGATAAAGCTCCTGTATGATTTTGCTGGTCTGAAGATGACTGCAAAGCTCCAGGACTGGATCTACCATCTAACCCGTGGGAAAAAGACAGAAGATCATCCCTTCAGCATAGCATCACGTAATGCATGTAATGTTGCGTGGTCTTGGCGTAAGAAGCTGCCACACAACCAAGTCAAACGAATCCAGGAAGTGTGTAAGAGGTCCATGAAGCTATTCGGGTACAGGACTGTAAACAGTGAAGAAGAACAGAAGAACCTCCATGTGAACCTTCTCATGGCTGGAGCAATATCATGAAATATAAAAAGGAAAGAGGGAAAATCTATTTCAAAAGAATTATCAAAAAACTAAAAAGATAAAAACAATATTTTTGTATTGTAATATTTGTCTGTAAAGACTTAATCAATCAGCTTGTTGAAATGTACAGTTGGGCAAAAAAGTATTTAGCCAGCCACTGATTTTGCAAGTTTTCCTACTTAGAAAGATGAGAGAGGTCTGTAGTTTTCATCACAGGTACACTACAACTATGAGAGATAAAGTGAGAAAAAAATCAAGGAAATCACATTGTAGGATTTTTAAAGAATTTATTTGTAAAATTATGGTGGAAAATAAGTATTTGGTCACCCACAAACAAGCAAGATTTCTGGCTCTCACAGACCTGTAACTTTTTCTTTAAGAAGCTCTTCTGTCCTCCACTCGTTACCTGTATTAATAGCACTTGTTATCTGTATAAAAGACACCTATCCACAGCCTCAAACAGTCAGACTCCAAACTCAACCATGGCCAAGACCAAAGAGCTATTGGAGTACACCAGGAAGAAAATTGTAGACCTGCACCAGGCTGGGAAGAGTGAATGTACAATAGGCAAGCAGGTTGGTGTGAATAAATCAACTGTGGGAGCATTTAAGAAAATGGAAGATATACAAGACCATTGATAATCTCCCTCGATCTCGGGCCCCAAGCAAGATCTCATCCCGTGGGGTCAAAATGATCATGAGAAAGGTGAGCAAAGATCCCAGAACTCCACGGAGGGAACCTAATGAATGACCTGCAGAGAGCTGGGACCAAAGTAACATAGGCTACCATCAGTATCACACTACGCCGAGAGGGACTCAAATCCTGCAGCGCCAGGCGTGTCCCCCTGCTTAAGTCAGTACATGTCCAGGCCCGTCTGAAGTTTGCCAGAGAGCATATGGATGATCCAGAAGAGGATTGGGAGAATATCATGTGGTCAGATGAAACCAAAGTAGAACTTTTTGGTAAAAACTCAACTCGTCGTGTTTGGAGGAAGAAGAATGCTGATTTGCATCCCAAGAACACCATACCTACTGTGAAGCTTGGGGGTGGAAACCTCATGCTTTGGTGCTGTTTTTCTGCAAAGGGGACAGGACGACTGATCCGTGTTAAGGGAATAATGAACGGGGCCATGTTTTGGGAGATTTTAAGCCAAAACCTCTTTCCAACAGTGAGAGCATTGAAGATGGAACGAGGCTGGGTCTTCCAGCATGACAATGATCCTAAACACACCGCTTGGGCAACGAAGGAGTGGGTCCGTAAAAAGCATTTCAAGGCCCTGGAGTGGCCTAGCCAGTCTCCAGACCTCAATCCCATAGAAAATTTTTGCAGGGAGTTGAAAGTCTGTGTTGCCCAGTGACAGCCCCAAAACATCACTGCTCTGGAGGAGATCTGCATGGAGGAGTGGGCCAAAATACCAGTTACAGTGTGTGCAAACCTGGTGAAGACTTACAGGAAATGTTTGACCTCTGTCATTGCCAACAGACGTTGTGTTACAAATTATTGAGTTAAACTTTTGTTATTGACCAAATACTTTTTTTCCACCATAATTTACAAATTAATTCTTTAAAAATCGTACAATGTGATTTCCTGGATTTTTTTTTCTCAGTTTGTGTCTCATAGTTGAAGTGTACCTCTGATGAAAAAAACAGACCTGTGTCATCTTTCAAAGTAGGAGAAGTTGCAAAATCAGTGGCTGACTAAATACTTTTTTGCCCCACTGTGAATGTTTTTTATATCTCAAAAAACTACCTTTTCAAGCATGTACACATGAAGACCCTGTTGAAAACCAGATGCCACATCTCAATTGGCTAACCTTTAATAAATTTATATTCAGCAGAGAGAAATTTGACCAGGACAGATCTATGATTGGTCCATGGATCAGTCTGTGCCTTCGGTTCTAACTTTAGTGTACTTGTCTCTCCCCAAGTCCCTTCCTTCTCTCAGACTCTCAACACAGCTTCAGCTGTTTAACACTAGACTGGATCTGCTCCAGAGCCCCAGCTGCTGATCAGGTTTTTACTGAGCCCTGTTACTGTGAGCCTCCTACAGACACACTGTACTTTAGGCTTGCTCAATGCTGAAGTCATGGTGGAATTATATTGGGTTTGTACATATTTTTGTATATGTCTGTATGTGTGTATCTATAACATGAAGAGTGTTCTGAGATAAGTGTTGTTATGAATTGGCACTATATAAATAAAGATAGATTCACTGAGTCAGTCACATATATGATGAATATATTATGAAATGTAAACCTGAAAAATAATTGCAACAAACAACAAGAAGGTGGTGTGTTGTAAGCTGTGGAGGAGTCTGTCGTGGTAAATAATATGAACAATATGAGGAAAAAAAGACTGGACGTGGGGGAGCTGGTGCCTGGTAGTCAGTGCAGATTTAAACAGCTTAAACATTCTGTATGACACCTTCAGAATGGGTGAGGGGAGTTGCTGTAGCTGCCTCATACGACAGTTGCAGCTCTGTCATACATCCACTAGATGGCATCATTCACCATCACATCCACACAGGCACACGGGCAGACAGCAGGAGGCCTCAGCGGCAGAATACCTGAGCACTGTGACTGACCCACAGATCAGGAGATCGCAACAGGTACAGATCCAGCACAACCTGGCCATCAAGAGAGGCTGGCACAGATAGGCCTGGCTCCCCCGAGAGGACAGACTGTGCCGCCACTGAACACAAGTTCAGGTGGAGACCGAGCTGCACTTCCTGACCTCCTGGCCTCCTGCACCAGGACCTCAGAGACATCTACTTCCCACTGACAACACACACACACACACACTTTGAGAACATGTCTGACGTCCACAAACTCCTGTACCTGCTTTGGGAAGTACAGCAATGTGCAAACACAGCAGCTGGATTCAGACACAGTTGTGATAGGAGAAGGACTTGTAACGGACTGAATCAGCATAAAACCTGATCAGGAGGACAAACCAGGACCAGGAACAGAGCCAGGACCCCCCCTTGAGTTATTGTAATTTTGTAATATGTCATATATAGAGAGAAATTTTGTTTTCGTTCTTACTGTTATTGTTATTTTATTCTTTTTGTCACTGCGTGTGTACATCTGCTCTCTGGTACTTTTGTTATTTTAAACTTGTAAAAGCTTCCTTGGGTGTCATGAAAGGCGCTTTAAAAATGAAATGTATTATTATTATCTGTAGTGTGGTGTTTAACTTTGTATACAATTTTTCAGTGTCACATTTGCTTTGGCAATGTAAATTTAATGCATATTTGTCATGGGCAAAAAGTTTTTTTTGTAATTCAATTGAATTTAATTAAGAGGGAGACAGAGAGAGATTGGGCAGGTCAGTTAAGAGCTGTGTAATGGGCCACCCTCAGCACAGGTCTTTGCAATGGAGGCGACATGGATTATTATACCTTTAACCCTTAAAAGATCCTTGGGACATTTAGTGCTACTTCAAGTTTTTATTTTTTAATAATTTTGGCTGTGTTGCATGAGTAGAGCTCAAATTTGCCAAAGGAGAATCATTTTCAAAAAATTAGAGAAATATTGTGTAATTTCATTAAAATTGCATAAAATGGCAGAGCAATAAAAAACCTGACGTATTTGATCTTTTGGACCAAATCAGTCCCATGTGGAACCATTATAAATGCTATTTTTGACCCCACATTTATCTTAAGAAAAACAAATGAAGTCCTTCATGTTAAAACTTCATTTTGAGGTAGAACCTTTGTAGTTGTAATTTTTATATTTGTCCACCAGCTGGATTAATTTTTCCGTCATAGATAAATATTTTTAATTATTTAACTTAAATCTGACACTGCAGAAAAATGAACAATGCATCAAAATCAATGTCGGTTCTAATCACTGAACCATCTCAGGGCCTAATAAAAATTATGACCTAATATTCAGTGAAATGTATATTATAAAAATTATTGATGTTTTTCCTTTGTTTAGAATAATAAATCAGTGGTTTTCAGTTAACAAAAAGGTATATGGGTGAATAAGGTAATCGGTACCCCTACCGATGTGGATAGAGTGTCATAACTCCACAGCTGAATGTGCTAGACTGTTGAAAGTTATATGTAGCCCCACTAAATCACACCTGCCCTTTGTCATGGTGCCAACCGGAAGTATGTGCGACGACCGGAGGTGGCCGTTTCCTATTGGCCAATAGGGTTTTTCGGCCGTATCTCAGGAACGGAAGGTCGTAGAGACTCGGGGAGAAGACTGTCGTGTTCAGAAGGGCCGAATTGTGGCAGATGGATCTAGGTTTGAAGTCTCTACGACGCACGGTTCGGGAGTTATAAGCGTTTAAAGTTCGCCATTGTAAGTGAATGGGAGTGAGCGGGTGGTGAAATTTGACTGTGTTGAAGGCAAAAAGTGTCCCGCAGAAAGTGTTTAGGAGTACGTTTCAGACCATTTTGAGTGTATTGGAGGTACTTTTGAAGGGAGATTTTTTGCAACTTGACTCCATGGTATTGAATGTGCTGAGAAATGGAAATCATTGTCAGTGTTGTGGGTTAGTCAGATGTGAGTGGCCGTGCCCCATTCCTTACCCTAAACCTAACCTATGTCCTAAAAGCTTGTCTAAACCTAACCATCCCTCCAAGCAATTTGGTATGTAAATTCAGCCCTCCAGTCAGTTGAAGGAGGGAGTGGTTAGGGTTAGTACAAGTGCCTTGGGAAGGGACTCAGTGTGGTAGGTAAAGGACTCTTTATTGTGGCGTCACTGGTCGTGGTTAGGGTTAGGGTTAGGGTAAGGGTTAGGGTTAGGTGAGGGGACTGAACCTGTCTCCGCTAGGGACGCCTGGGACTTATGGAGGCCCTCGTCCTCTAGGGATCCAGGAAATGCACGGGCCATACATCTCAGGCTGGGCCCGACAGCCATAAAAATTTATTTGTGTTTATGTAGAGACTGTCTTGTCTTCTTGTTTGTCCTTATTGTTGTTTGGTAGGTGACTGTCTTGTCTTGTCCTTTATTCTGTGTTTGTTTTTGGGTGACTATTTTGTCTTGGCCTGTTTTGTATCTGTTGTTATTCATAAGGTGACTGTCTTGTCCTATCCTTTGTCATTTGTTTATTCGTATTTTGTTTTGATCAGTGACTGTTTTGTCTTAACTGTTGTTCTGTGTTTGTTTATTGTTGTTGTTTTGTACGTGACTGTTTTGTCTTTTGTTTATAAGTGGCCACTAATTAAAGTGGGCTTTCCAAAAATTAACCAGCAGCTTGGGTTTATCGTTCTGTGTACTTGTCTTAGTCTTTCGTGTGCTTTTCTTAGCTTTCGTTCTTGTGTTTTGTTTAGCTTTTCTTAGCTTCTTTGTGTTTTTTGGCTTCAAGACTTTCGTTCGCGACGTTTCGACGTTTCTTTGTCTTCTTCAGGCGGTCTTGAGCCATCTTTTCTTTGCTTTGTTCGAGCTCAACTTGGCTTCGTTGTTGCGCTTCTTTGTTTATACTTTGCATCTCTGTGCTTTTTCTTTGTTTATTTGTGTGCATTTATTTGCTTCTTTCTGTGCATGTCTTTGCTTCTTGTGCATTTCTTTGCTTCTTTTCTATTGTTATTTTCCTTGTTGGCACCCCCTTTGTCTATCTTTCTTTCTTTGTCCATCTGTTTCTATCCTCTTTCTGTCTTTGTTTGTCCAAGCTGTGTGTTGTTCGTCCTTCGCTGGTCCAGACTGATCTGTAGCTCCAGGCCTGAGCTGTCCTATTTATATGGGTGGGTGGGTGGGCGGGGTTTAGTGGTTAAGGGGATAATTACCATTATTAGGTTTTATGATGTGACTCGTTTGTCTTTTTAATAAAGTTTTTAACCCATGAACTGATTTGTCCTTGTGTTTTTTTAGCCTTTTTAATGTTGTTTTTAACTTTTTATTCCGCTAAGTATGAATTGGGGTTGCTGATTTAGCTTAGGGGTGGGTTTAAGCGTCCAATCCAGAGTGGTTAGGGTTAGGGCAAGATATCCAGGTGAGGGTTATTATATCGGCTGTCGGAGCCTGAGAGCAGGCACAGGCTAGTTAGGTGAGGGGACTGAACCTGTCTCCGCTAGGGACGCCTGGGACTTATGGAGGCCCTCGTCCTCTAGGGATCCAGGAAATGCACGGGCCATACATCTCAGGCTGGGCCCGACAGCCATAAAAATTTATTTGTGTTTATGTAGAGACTGTCTTGTCTTCTTGTTTGTCCTTATTGTTGTTTGGTAGGTGACTGTCTTGTCTTGTCCTTTATTCTGTGTTTGTTTTTGGGTGACTATTTTGTCTTGGCCTGTTTTGTATCTGTTGTTATTCATAAGGTGACTGTCTTGTCCTATCCTTTGTCATTTGTTTATTCGTATTTTGTTTTGATCAGTGACTGTTTTGTCTTAACTGTTGTTCTGTGTTTGTTTATTGTTGTTGTTTTGTACGTGACTGTTTTGTCTTTTGTTTATAAGTGGCCACTAATTAAAGTGGGCTTTCCAAAAATTAACCAGCAGCTTGGGTTTATCGTTCTGTGTACTTGTCTTAGTCTTTCGTGTGCTTTTCTTAGCTTTCGTTCTTGTGTTTTGTTTAGCTTTTCTTAGCTTCTTTGTGTTTTTTGGCTTCAAGACTTTCGTTCGCGACGTTTCGACGTTTCTTTGTCTTCTTCAGGCGGTCTTGAGCCATCTTTTCTTTGCTTTGTTCGAGCTCAACTTGGCTTCGTTGTTGCGCTTCTTTGTTTATACTTTGCATCTCTGTGCTTTTTCTTTGTTTATTTGTGTGCATTTATTTGCTTCTTTCTGTGCATGTCTTTGCTTCTTGTGCATTTCTTTGCTTCTTTTCTATTGTTATTTTCCTTGTTGGCACCCCCTTTGTCTATCTTTCTTTCTTTGTCCATCTGTTTCTATCCTCTTTCTGTCTTTGTTTGTCCAAGCTGTGTGTTGTTCGTCCTTCGCTGGTCCAGACTGATCTGTAGCTCCAGGCCTGAGCTGTCCTATTTATATGGGTGGGTGGGTGGGCGGGGTTTAGTGGTTAAGGGGATAATTACCATTATTAGGTTTTATGATGTGACTCGTTTGTCTTTTTAATAAAGTTTTTAACCCATGAACTGATTTGTCCTTGTGTTTTTTTAGCCTTTTTAATGTTGTTTTTAACTTTTTATTCCGCTAAGTATGAATTGGGGTTGCTGATTTAGCTTAGGGGTGGGTTTAAGCGTCCAATCCAGAGTGGTTAGGGTTAGGGCAAGATATCCAGGTGAGGGTTATTATATCGGCTGTCGGAGCCTGAGAGCAGGCACAGGCTAGTTAGGTGAGGGGACTGAACCTGTCTCCGCTAGGGACGCCTGGGACTTATGGAGGCCCTCGTCCTCTAGGGATCCAGGAAATGCACGGGCCATACATCTCAGGCTGGGCCCGACAGCCATAAAAATTTATTTGTGTTTATGTAGAGACTGTCTTGTCTTCTTGTTTGTCCTTATTGTTGTTTGGTAGGTGACTGTCTTGTCTTGTCCTTTATTCTGTGTTTGTTTTTGGGTGACTATTTTGTCTTGGCCTGTTTTGTATCTGTTGTTATTCATAAGGTGACTGTCTTGTCCTATCCTTTGTCATTTGTTTATTCGTATTTTGTTTTGATCAGTGACTGTTTTGTCTTAACTGTTGTTCTGTGTTTGTTTATTGTTGTTGTTTTGTACGTGACTGTTTTGTCTTTTGTTTATAAGTGGCCACTAATTAAAGTGGGCTTTCCAAAAATTAACCAGCAGCTTGGGTTTATCGTTCTGTGTACTTGTCTTAGTCTTTCGTGTGCTTTTCTTAGCTTTCGTTCTTGTGTTTTGTTTAGCTTTTCTTAGCTTCTTTGTGTTTTTTGGCTTCAAGACTTTCGTTCGCGACGTTTCGACGTTTCTTTGTCTTCTTCAGGCGGTCTTGAGCCATCTTTTCTTTGCTTTGTTCGAGCTCAACTTGGCTTCGTTGTTGCGCTTCTTTGTTTATACTTTGCATCTCTGTGCTTTTTCTTTGTTTATTTGTGTGCATTTATTTGCTTCTTTCTGTGCATGTCTTTGCTTCTTGTGCATTTCTTTGCTTCTTTTCTATTGTTATTTTCCTTGTTGGCACCCCCTTTGTCTATCTTTCTTTCTTTGTCCATCTGTTTCTATCCTCTTTCTGTCTTTGTTTGTCCAAGCTGTGTGTTGTTCGTCCTTCGCTGGTCCAGACTGATCTGTAGCTCCAGGCCTGAGCTGTCCTATTTATATGGGTGGGTGGGTGGGCGGGGTTTAGTGGTTAAGGGGATAATTACCATTATTAGGTTTTATGATGTGACTCGTTTGTCTTTTTAATAAAGTTTTTAACCCATGAACTGATTTGTCCTTGTGTTTTTTTAGCCTTTTTAATGTTGTTTTTAACTTTTTATTCCGCTAAGTATGAATTGGGGTTGCTGATTTAGCTTAGGGGTGGGTTTAAGCGTCCAATCCAGAGTGGTTAGGGTTAGGGCAAGATATCCAGGTGAGGGTTATTATATCGGCTGTCGGAGCCTGAGAGCAGGCACAGGCTAGTTAGGTGAGGGGACTGAACCTGTCTCCGCTAGGGACGCCTGGGACTTATGGAGGCCCTCGTCCTCTAGGGATCCAGGAAATGCACGGGCCATACATCTCAGGCTGGGCCCGACAGCCATAAAAATTTATTTGTGTTTATGTAGAGACTGTCTTGTCTTCTTGTTTGTCCTTATTGTTGTTTGGTAGGTGACTGTCTTGTCTTGTCCTTTATTCTGTGTTTGTTTTTGGGTGACTATTTTGTCTTGGCCTGTTTTGTATCTGTTGTTATTCATAAGGTGACTGTCTTGTCCTATCCTTTGTCATTTGTTTATTCGTATTTTGTTTTGATCAGTGACTGTTTTGTCTTAACTGTTGTTCTGTGTTTGTTTATTGTTGTTGTTTTGTACGTGACTGTTTTGTCTTTTGTTTATAAGTGGCCACTAATTAAAGTGGGCTTTCCAAAAATTAACCAGCAGCTTGGGTTTATCGTTCTGTGTACTTGTCTTAGTCTTTCGTGTGCTTTTCTTAGCTTTCGTTCTTGTGTTTTGTTTAGCTTTTCTTAGCTTCTTTGTGTTTTTTGGCTTCAAGACTTTCGTTCGCGACGTTTCGACGTTTCTTTGTCTTCTTCAGGCGGTCTTGAGCCATCTTTTCTTTGCTTTGTTCGAGCTCAACTTGGCTTCGTTGTTGCGCTTCTTTGTTTATACTTTGCATCTCTGTGCTTTTTCTTTGTTTATTTGTGTGCATTTATTTGCTTCTTTCTGTGCATGTCTTTGCTTCTTGTGCATTTCTTTGCTTCTTTTCTATTGTTATTTTCCTTGTTGGCACCCCCTTTGTCTATCTTTCTTTCTTTGTCCATCTGTTTCTATCCTCTTTCTGTCTTTGTTTGTCCAAGCTGTGTGTTGTTCGTCCTTCGCTGGTCCAGACTGATCTGTAGCTCCAGGCCTGAGCTGTCCTATTTATATGGGTGGGTGGGTGGGCGGGGTTTAGTGGTTAAGGGGATAATTACCATTATTAGGTTTTATGATGTGACTCGTTTGTCTTTTTAATAAAGTTTTTAACCCATGAACTGATTTGTCCTTGTGTTTTTTTAGCCTTTTTAATGTTGTTTTTAACTTTTTATTCCGCTAAGTATGAATTGGGGTTGCTGATTTAGCTTAGGGGTGGGTTTAAGCGTCCAATCCAGAGTGGTTAGGGTTAGGGCAAGATATCCAGGTGAGGGTTATTATATCGGCTGTCGGAGCCTGAGAGCAGGCACAGGCTAGTTAGGTGAGGGGACTGAACCTGTCTCCGCTAGGGACGCCTGGGACTTATGGAGGCCCTCGTCCTCTAGGGATCCAGGAAATGCACGGGCCATACATCTCAGGCTGGGCCCGACAGCCATAAAAATTTATTTGTGTTTATGTAGAGACTGTCTTGTCTTCTTGTTTGTCCTTATTGTTGTTTGGTAGGTGACTGTCTTGTCTTGTCCTTTATTCTGTGTTTGTTTTTGGGTGACTATTTTGTCTTGGCCTGTTTTGTATCTGTTGTTATTCATAAGGTGACTGTCTTGTCCTATCCTTTGTCATTTGTTTATTCGTATTTTGTTTTGATCAGTGACTGTTTTGTCTTAACTGTTGTTCTGTGTTTGTTTATTGTTGTTGTTTTGTACGTGACTGTTTTGTCTTTTGTTTATAAGTGGCCACTAATTAAAGTGGGCTTTCCAAAAATTAACCAGCAGCTTGGGTTTATCGTTCTGTGTACTTGTCTTAGTCTTTCGTGTGCTTTTCTTAGCTTTCGTTCTTGTGTTTTGTTTAGCTTTTCTTAGCTTCTTTGTGTTTTTTGGCTTCAAGACTTTCGTTCGCGACGTTTCGACGTTTCTTTGTCTTCTTCAGGCGGTCTTGAGCCATCTTTTCTTTGCTTTGTTCGAGCTCAACTTGGCTTCGTTGTTGCGCTTCTTTGTTTATACTTTGCATCTCTGTGCTTTTTCTTTGTTTATTTGTGTGCATTTATTTGCTTCTTTCTGTGCATGTCTTTGCTTCTTGTGCATTTCTTTGCTTCTTTTCTATTGTTATTTTCCTTGTTGGCACCCCCCTTTGTCTATCTTTCTTTCTTTGTCCATCTGTTTCTATCCTCTTTCTGTCTTTGTTTGTCCAAGCTGTGTGTTGTTCGTCCTTCGCTGGTCCAGACTGATCTGTAGCTCCAGGCCTGAGCTGTCCTATTTATATGGGTGGGTGGGTGGGCGGGGTTTAGTGGTTAAGGGGATAATTACCATTATTAGGTTTTATGATGTGACTCGTTTGTCTTTTTAATAAAGTTTTTAACCCATGAACTGATTTGTCCTTGTGTTTTTTTAGCCTTTTTAATGTTGTTTTTAACTTTTTATTCCGCTAAGTATGAATTGGGGTTGCTGATTTAGCTTAGGGGTGGGTTTAAGCGTCCAATCCAGAGTGGTTAGGGTTAGGGCAAGATATCCAGGTGAGGGTTATTATATCGGCTGTCGGAGCCTGAGAGCAGGCACAGGCTAGTTAGGTGAGGGGACTGAACCTGTCTCCGCTAGGGACGCCTGGGACTTATGGAGGCCCTCGTCCTCTAGGGATCCAGGAAATGCACGGGCCATACATCTCAGGCTGGGGCCCGACAGCCATAAAAAATTTATTTGTGTTTATGTAGAGACTGTCTTGTCTTCTTGTTTGTCCTTATTGTTGTTTGGTAGGTGACTGTCTTGTCTTGTCCTTTATTCTGTGTTTGTTTTTGGGTGACTATTTTGTCTTGGCCTGTTTTGTATCTGTTGTTATTCATAAGGTGACTGTCTTGTCCTATCCTTTGTCATTTGTTTATTCGTATTTTGTTTTGATCAGTGACTGTTTTGTCTTAACTGTTGTTCTGTGTTTGTTTATTGTTGTTGTTTTGTACGTGACTGTTTTGTCTTTTGTTTATAAGTGGCCACTAATTAAAGTGGGCTTTCCAAAAATTAACCAGCAGCTTGGGTTTATCGTTCTGTGTACTTGTCTTAGTCTTTCGTGTGCTTTTCTTAGCTTTCGTTCTTGTGTTTTGTTTAGCTTTTCTTAGCTTCTTTGTGTTTTTTGGCTTCAAGACTTTCGTTCGCGACGTTTCGACGTTTCTTTGTCTTCTTCAGGCGGTCTTGAGCCATCTTTTCTTTGCTTTGTTCGAGCTCAACTTGGCTTCGTTGTTGCGCTTCTTTGTTTATACTTTGCATCTCTGTGCTTTTTCTTTGTTTATTTGTGTGCATTTATTTGCTTCTTTCTGTGCATGTCTTTGCTTCTTGTGCATTTCTTTGCTTCTTTTCTATTGTTATTTTCCTTGTTGGCACCCCCTTTGTCTATCTTTCTTTCTTTGTCCATCTGTTTCTATCCTCTTTCTGTCTTTGTTTGTCCAAGCTGTGTGTTGTTCGTCCTTCGCTGTCCAGACTGATCTGTAGCTCCAGGCCTGAGCTGTCCTATTTATATGGTGGGTGGGTGGGCGGGGTTTAGTGGTTAAGGGGATAATTACCATTATTAGGTTTTATGATGTGACTCGTTTGTCTTTTTAATAAAGTTTTTAACCCATGAACTGATTTGTCCTTGTGTTTTTTTAGCCTTTTTAATGTTGTTTTTAACTTTTTATTCCGCTAAGTATGAATTGGGGTTGCTGATTTAGCTTAGGGGGTGGGTTTAAGCGTCCAATCCAGAGTGGTTAGGGTTAGGGGCAAGATATCCAGGTGAGGGTTATTATATCGGCTGTCGGAGCCTGAGAGCAGGCACAGGCTAGTTAGGTGAGGGGACTGAACCTGTCTCCGCTAGGGACCCTGGGACTTATGGAGGCCCTCGTCCTCTAGGGATCCAGGAAATGCACGGGCCATACATCTCAGCTGGGCCCGACAGCCATAAAAAATTTATTTGTGTTTATGTAGAGACTGTCTTGTCTTCTTGTTTGTCCTTATTGTTGTTTGGTAGGTGACTGTCTTGTCTTGTCCTTTATTCTGTGTTTGTTTTTGGGTGACTATTTTGTCTTGGGCCTGTTTTGGTATCTGTTGTTATTCATAAGGGTGACTGTCTTGTCCTATCCTTTGTCATTTGTTTATTCGTATTTTGTTTTGATCAGTGACTGTTTTGTCTTAACTGTTGTTCTGTGTTTGTTTATTGTTGTTGTTTTGTACGTGACTGTTTTGTCTTTTGTTTATAAGTGGCCACTAATTAAAGTGGGCTTTCCAAAAATTAACCAGCAGCTTGGGTTTATCGTTCTGTGTACTTGTCTTAGTCTTTCGTGTGCTTTTCTTAGCTTTCGTTCTTGTGTTTTGTTTAGCTTTTCTTAGCTTCTTTGTGTTTTTTTGGCTTCAAGACTTTCGTTCGCGACGTTTCGACGTTTCTTTGTCTTCTTCAGGCGGTCTTGAGCCATCTTTTCTTTGCTTTGTTCGAGCTCAACTTGGCTTCGTTGTTGCGCTTCTTTGTTTATACTTTGCATCTCTGTGCTTTTTCTTTGTTTATTTGTGTGCATTTATTTGCTTCTTTCGGTGCATGTCTTTGCTTCTTGTGCATTTCTTTGCTTCTTTTCTATTGTTATTTTCCTTGTTGGCACCCCCTTTGTCTATCTTTCTTTCTTTGTCCATCTGTTTCTATCCTCTTTCTGTCTTTGTTTGTCCAAGCTGTGTGGTTGTTCGTCCTTCGCTGGTCCAGACTGATCTGTAGCTCCAGGCCTGAGCTGTCCTATTTATATGGGTGGGTGGGTGGGCGGGGTTTAGTGGTTAAGGGGATAATTACCATTATTAGGTTTTATGATGTGACTCGTTTGTCTTTTTAATTAAAGTTTGTAACCCATGAACTGATTTGTCCTTGTGTTTTTTTTAGCCTTTTTAATGTTGTTTTTAACTTTTTATTCCGCTAAGTATGAATTGGGGGTTGCTGATTTAGCTTAGGGGGTGGGTTAAGCGTCCAAATCCAGAGTGGTTAGGGTTAGGGGCAAGATATCCAGGTGAGGGTTATTATATCGGCTGTCGGAGCCTGAGAGCAGGCACAGGCTAGTTAGGTGAGGGGACTGAACCTGTCTCCGCTAGGGACGCCTGGGACTTATGGAGGCCCTCGTCCTCTAGGGATCCAGGAAATGCACGGGCCATACATCTCAGGCTGGGCCCGACAGCCATAAAAAATTTATTTGTGTTTATGTAGAGACTGTCTTTGTCTTCTTGTTTGTCCTTATTGTTGTTTGGTAGGTGACTGTCTTGTCTTGTCCTTTATTCTGTGTTTGTTTTTGGGTGACTATTTTGTCTTGGCCTGTTTTGTATCTGTTGTTATTCATAAGGTGACTGTCTTGTCCTATCCTTTGTCATTTGTTTATTCGTATTTTGTTTTGATCAGTGACTGTTTTGTCTTAACTGTTGTTCTGTGTTTGTTTATTGTTGTTGTTTTGTACGTGACTGTTTTGTCTTTTGTTTATAAGTGGCCACTAATTAAAGTGGGCTTTCCAAAAATTAACCAGCAGCTTGGGTTTATCGTTCTGTGTACTTGTCTTAGTCTTTCGTGTGCTTTTCTTAGCTTTCGTTCTTGTGTTTTGTTTAGCTTTTCTTAGCTTCTTTGTGTTTTTTTGGCTTCAAGACTTTCGTTCGCTGACGTTTCGACGTTTCTTTGTCTTCTTCAGGCGGGTCTTGAGCCATCTTTTCTTTGCTTTGTTCGAGCTCAACTTGGCTTCGTTGTTGCGCTTCTTTGTTTATACTTTGCATCTCTGTGCTTTTTCTTTGTTTATTTGTGTGCATTTATTTGCTTCTTTCTGTGCATGTCTTTGCTTCTTGTGCATTTCTTTGCTTCTTTTCTATTGTTATTTTCCTTGTTGGCACCCCCTTTGTCTATCTTTCTTTCTTTGTCCATCTGTTTCTATCCTCTTTCTGTCTTTGTTTGTCCAAGCTGTGTGTTGTTCGTCCTTCGCTGGTCCAGACTGATCTGTAGCTCCAGGCCTGAGCTGTCCTATTTATATGGGTGGGGTGGGTGGGCGGGGTTTAGTGGTTAAGGGGATAATTACCATTATTAGGTTTTATGATGTGAGCTCGTTTGTCTTTTTAATAAAGTTTTTAACCCATGAACTGATTTGTCCTTGTGTTTTTTTAGGCCTTTTTAATGTTGTTTTTAACTTTTTATTCCGCTAAGTATGAATTGGGGTTGCTGATTTAGCTTAGGGGTGGGTTTAAGCGTCCAATCCAGAGTGGTTAGGGTTAGGGCAAGATATACCAGGTGAGGGTTATTATATCGGTCTGTCGGAGCCTGAGAGCAGGCACAGGCTAGTTAGGTGAGGGGGGACTGAACCTGTCTCCGCTAGGGACGCCTGGGACTTATGGAGGCCCTCGTCCTCTAGGGGATCCAGGAAATGCACGGGCCATACATCTCAGGCTGGGCCCGACAGCCATAAAAAATTTATTTGTGTTTATGTAGAGACTGTCTTGTCTTCTTGTTTTGTCCTTATTGGTGTTTGGTAGGTGACTGTCTTGTCTTGTCCTTTATTCTGTGTTTGTTTTTGGGTGACTATTTGTCTTGGCCTGTTTTGTATCTGTTGTTATTCATAAGGTGACTGTCTTGTCCTATCCTTTGTCATTTGTTTATTCGTATTTTGTTTTGATCAGTGACTGTTTTGTCTTAACTGTTGTTCTGTGTTTGTTTATTGTTGTTGTTTTGTACGTGACTGTTTTTGTCTTTTGTTTATAAGTGGCCACTAATTAAAGTGGGCTTTCCAAAAATTAACCAGCAGCTTGGGAGTTTAATCGTTCTGTGTACTTGTCTTAGTCTTTCCGTGTGCTTTTCTTAGCTTTCGTTCTTGTGTTTTTGTTTAGCTTTTCTTAGCTTCTTTGTGTTTTTTTGGCTTCAAGACTTTCGTTCGCGACGTTTCGACGTTTCTTTGTCTTCTTCAGGCGTCTTTGAGCCATCTTTTCTTTGCTTTGGTTCGAGCTCAACTGGCTTCGTTGTTGCGCTTCTTTGTTTTATACTTTGCATCTCTGTGCTTTTTCTTTGTTTATTTTGTGGTGCATTTATTTGCTTCTTCTGTGGCATGTCTTTGCTTCTTGTGCATTTCTTTGCTTCTTTTCTATTGTTATTTCACTGTTGGCACCCCCCTTTGTCTATCTTTCTTTTCTTTGTCCATCTGTTTTCTATCCTCTTTCTGTCTTTGTTTGTCCAAGCGGTGTGTTGTTCGTCCTTCGCTGGTCCAGAACTGATCTGTAGCTCCAGGCCTGAGCTGTCCTATTTATATGGGTGGGGTGGGTGGGCGGGGTTGAGTGGTTAAGGGGATAATTACCATTATTAGGTTTTATGATGTGACTCGTTTGTCTTTTTAATAAAGTTTTTAACCCATGAACTGATTTGTCCTTGTGTTTTTTTAGCCTTTTTAATGTTGTTTTTACTTTTTATTCCGCTAAGTATGAATTGGGGTTGCTGATTTAGCTTAGGGGTGGGTTTAAGCGTCCAATCCAGAGTGGTTAGGGTTAGGGCAAGATATCCAGGTGAGGGTTATTATATTCGGCTGTCGGAGCCTGAGAGCAGGCACAGGCTAGTTAGGTGAGGGGACGAACCTGTCTTCCGCTAGGGACGCCTGGGACTTATGGAGGCCCTCGTCCTCTAGGGATCCAGGAAATGCACGGGCCATACATCTCAGGCTGGGCCCGACAGCCATAAAAAATTTATTTGTGTTTATGTAGAGACTGTCTTGTCTTCTTGTTTGTCCTTATTGTTGTTTGGTAGGTGACTGTCTTGTCTTGTCCTTTATTCTGTGTTTTTTTTGGGTGACTATTTTTGTCTTGGCCTGTTTTTGTATCTGTTTGGTTATTCATAAGGGTGACTGTCTTGTCCTATCCTTTGTCATTTGTTTATTCGTATTTTGTTTTGATCAGTGACTGTTTTGTCTTAACTGTTTGTTCTGTGTTTGTTTATTGTTGTTGTTTTTGTACGTGACTGTTTTGTCTTTTGTTTATAAGTGGCCACTAATTAAAGTGGGCTTTCCAAAAATTAACCAGCAGCTTGGGTTTATCGTTCTGTGTACTTGTCTTAGTCTTTCGTGTGCTTTTCTTAGCTTTCGTTCTTGTGTTTTGTTTAGCTTTTCTTAGCTTCTTTGTGTTTTTTGGCTTCAAGACTTTCGTTCGCGACGTTTCGACGTTTCTTTGTCTTCTTCAGGCGGTCTTGAGCCATCTTTTCTTTGCTTTGTTCGAGCTCAACTTGGCTTCGTTGTTGCGCTTCTTTGTTTATACTTTGCATCTCTGTGCTTTTTCTTTGTTTATTTGTGTGCATTTTATTTGCTTCTTTCTGTGCATGTCTTTGCTTCTTGTGCATTTCTTTGCTTCTTTTCTATTGTTATTTTCCTTGTTGGCACCCCCTTTGTCTAGTCTTTCTTTCTTTGTCCATCTGTTTCTATCCTCTTTCTGTCTTTGTTTGTCCAAGCTGTGTGTTGTTCGTCCTTCGCTGGTCCAGACTGATCTGTAGCTCCAGGCCTGAGCTGTCCTATTTATATGGGTGGGTGGGTGGGCGGGGGTTTAGTG
>JBAMNC010001970.1:410000-618775 GCA_037902135.1 Cetoscarus ocellatus | reverse complement strand
GAAGTACTATTTGTCTATTTGAAAAAATTCAATCAAGACTGTAGTTTGACCCTTACACTGCCGGGACACACGGGCTGTGCCCTGTCTCAAAATAGTGCCTAACCAAAGATTAGCTTCTGTCCCGAATTTTTCTTGAAAGAGATAGAACTGAGCTGTGACACTATGGCACATGTTCAGGCTCATGCCATGTATTTCACACAACCCCACTTCAATAAACCTGAACCATGTCATAAAAGTAGAGAGGGCATCTGCTTCCCGAACCTTGAGTGTTAAATTATTCCAAAGAATATCAGTCCTGATAATTGAAGGCTCTGCCTCTCATAGACCTTTTAAGGACTGATGTTACCATGAGCAGGCCAACATTTTAGGAACAAAATGTTCTACAGGGGTTATACAGCACTGCTTACAAAAATCCAATCTAAAGGTAACAAAAGCATGGACAAGATTTTCAGCATCACCCTGAGCCAGGATGGGCCAATCTTTGCAATTTTCCGAATATAAAAAGAGGCATTTTATGTAGGAATTAAAGGACAAATCCTGATCAAATAGAATCCCAAGATCTCTAGCAGGGGTGCTGGGTGCCAGGTTGATGCCATCAATGCAGTTATATCATCAGAAAAGTTTTCTCTAAGGTGTTGGGGGCCAATCATGTTAACCCTAATGTCCCTCAGACACGCTTCTAGTTTTGATAACTGATTTGTTTCATCTGGCTTCATTGATACTTACAGTTGAGTATCATTGGCATAACAATGAATTAGCAACAAGTTTCCTCATGGTATTACCGAGGGGAAACATATATAAAGAGAAAAGAACTGGACCCTGGCAGAGGACCTTGCAGAACTCCATGGCTAACTTTGGTGTACACAGAAGACAAACTGGTGTCATTCTGATAAACAAGATTTCAACCAATTTAAAGCAGTCCCTGTAACCCCAAACAATTCCTGTAATCTCTGTAGAGGGATATGGGGATCAATGGTGTCAAAAACTGCACGGTGAGCATGCAAGACCAGCACATAAAGAAGTTCACTGTCTGCTAAAACTAAGAGTAAACCATTTGTTACTAGCTGGAGCAGTCTCTATGCTTAATTCTAACTGAAAGTCTCTACACAAGCTGCTGCTTTGAAGGAAGTCACATAGCTGATTCACCACTACTTTCTCAAGGATCTTAGCAGAAAAATGTAATGTTTGATATATGCCCGTAGTTAGCCAATGTGCCTGATGGGGGAGGTAAGGTTTTTAGGATGAGGGTTTGATTACTGCTACTTTGAAAGACTTTGACATGTAGCCTGTCGATAAAGATATACTGATTGTCTCCAACGAGGATGAAAAAACTAAGGGCAAGACCTTATACAGTTTAGACTGGAATGGGTCTGAAAGGCAGGTTGAGGGATTTTGCGCAATTGCAGCCTTTTCTGGATAGTAATGGCACTCAAGACCCATTTCAGTCTGGGTACAAGGCACTTCACAGCAGTGAGTCTGCACTTTTAAAGATTTTTAATGATGTCTTTTTAACGACTGATTTGGGTAGTTCCGCCATTTTAGTGCTTTTAGACCTGACAGCTGCCTTTGACGTGGTCGACCACAAAATTCTTTTGGACTGCATGAGGGACTGTGTGGGTGTCAGGGGGACCACCTTGGAGTGGTTCAGGTCCTGCCTGTCAGAGAGGTCTTTCTCTGTCAGCCTGGGGGACTCTACTCCGTCCTCTACCCCACTTCATTGTGGGGTCCCCCAGGGATCTATCCTGGGACCTATCCATTTTGCATTATATCTCCGCCCACTTGGAGAGATTTGTCAGAGACACGGCATGTTCTATCATCTTTACACTGAAGACTGCCAGATTTACATGCCAATCTCTAAGAACAGCCACTGCCCCCTGACACCCCTATTTGACTGTCTATGTCTATGTCAAACCTTGGTTAGCCCAGAATTTTTCAACGAGGAAAAAAACAGAGGTTATGGTGTTTGGCAGTGCCCTCTTCGACCTGGGACCCCTCACAGAGAATGAGCATCCTAAAGTCACCTGCCTTGGCATCACCATGGACAGTGATTTTAAATTTGATAAACAGATTAACAGCGTTTTAAAATCGTGTTTTTATCAACTTCGTCTTTTATCAAAAGTGAAACCGTTTTTATCTTTTACCCTTTCTGAACAGATCATGCATGCTTTTATTTCAAGTCGACTGGACTACTGCAACGCACTTAACTCAGGTGTCAGCTACAAAGCCCTCTCTCGTCTGCAGTTAGGTCCAGAACGCTGCGGCACAACTTTTAAGAGGGGTCAAAAAGCGGGAACACATTACCCCAATCCTTGAGTCTTTGCACTGGCTCCCTGTTAATTTTCGTATTGATTTTGAGAGTTTATTGTTTGTTTTTAAAGCTTTGAATGGACTGGCCCCACAGTAAATCAAGGACCTCATCCAAATCTATACTCCAGTGCGCAAAGGTACAGCTCCAGCTCGTGCAGGGTTGCCAGGTGTTCGATAATTATCAATAATTTGGCCCTCTGTACGATGTACAATCAATAATTCAAAAAAAGGCTAAATGTACGATAATTTGACAGTTTTGCGAACTGCGCAGTATATATGCTGATATAGTAACCTACTGTAACGTCCATCCGGACACCATAATGATGACGATTGAGTCTGTTCATGAACACTATGGGCTCTAATTTCCTGGCGCAACTCAGTGTGGCGCAGCCTGGTGAAGCCTGGTGCACCCCCCGCAGTGGTAATTTCGTCCGGCGCACCGCCGTGCGCAGCCAATTTGGCAATTTGGTAGACCGGCTGCGCCAAGATGGGTGTGACGGCGCACCAGGGGGAGGTGTCCACAGATTCAGCTTGGTGCAGTGACAATTTCGTGCCAAAAAAACGCGCAGAAGGTGCGCTGAAAGCCCTCTATCTCCAACCTGGTCTATTCTCGGTGCGGAGGAGAGGCACACTCGGGGCAGTGGTAATTTGGCTGACAGGCGCATAGTGCACACATTTCACCAAAACCTCACAGGCAGGTATCCACAGTGTCAGGCACATTTCAATGCAGTAAACAATCACAGCAACCACTATTTAATGTAACCGTCTGAACCAGCACATACATTTGCATCTATATTTATTGTCACGTCACATCTGATGTCAGATCAGATAAGTTTGTCATAACTAACGAGTTCATATCTCTCAGCCAACCACAAACAGCCACATCATCCGATACGGAGTATCCGGCTTCTCTCATCTCATGAAATTAAATAGAGAAGAAAAAAGAGAGAGACGCTCGCTGAATAAATAACTCTGTGTCTTAAGGATTTACCTGTGATTGCCCATATTTCTCTGTTTTAATCTTTATTCTTAACATGATCTAAAAGGATTGAGTAGCCTACATTATTGCAAGGAGGACGAGGAGGAGATATAATTTCACCTAAGGCGCTGCTTTTTGGCGATGACAGACCAGGAATGCGGGTGGATCACAAGCGTGATGAATGGATTAGCCTGTTGCTGTGTTTAAATGTAGGCTAATTATCACTTAATTTTGTACTCATATTTATGAGACAGGAACAGATTACATCTGTCCCGTGAGGTGGTCCACACGGTGACGTGCGTCGTGTCCTCCGATGCGCAGCCCGGTGGCCCCTGCCATCTCCCAGCTGCTGTAAAAGTGACAGCGGCTCTGACCTTCTTTGCCACCGAGGTGAAATTGTCACTGCGCCTCGCCCGCGGTGCATTTAAAGGCGAGGAGAGGCGTTCATTTGATTGGTAAAGATTGTACTCGGCTGTGTTAAACCCACTCAAGCCTACTCTCCTCCCTCTCTGCCATTTGCGCCAGTGGGAGAGACGGAGGCGTGGGTGTGTCTCCCTGCGCCAGACTGCGCCGTGAACGAAACTTGCAAAATGCCCTGGACACACCCCGTTGGCGTGGCGCAGCCGCGGCGCAGGACAGGTGCGCCGTGCGCCTGGTCTACGAAATTAGAGCCCTATGTCTTTTATTCGCCGGGCATTGTCGGCCATGACCACGCCAACTCCAAAACAAGGAACAAACAGAAGACATTGAATGAATCGATCAACTTTCCTTTGCTCTCTCCTCCCAAGATCTCCCCAGCTCCCTCACTCTCTTACTCAAACACACAACTCCGCCTCTCCCTCCTGCTGCACTTTCACCCATTCACAGCTTCCTGACACCTACACAGTGACCATCAATCCTGTAGAAACCGCTAACATCTACACTAAACACAAAACAAACAGCAGAGCTGTTATAGCACTACTGTTCAGTAGGGATGGGGCTGCCCTATTGAGCAGTCGTAGGCTACTGTAACAGCTGTGATGTTTGTTTTAGTGTGAATGGGTGAAAGTGCAGCAGGTGGGAGAGGCCAAGGTGTGTGTTTGAGTGAGAGAGTGAGGGAGCTGGGGAGAGGAGAAAGCACAGGGGAGTTGATGATTGATTCATTCATTGTCTTCTGTTTGTTGTTTTGGAGTTGGCGTGGTCACGGCCATCAGTAACCGGCACATAAAAGACACTAGTGTTCACGAACAGACTCGTCTTCATTACGGCGTCCAGACGGATGTTACGGTACAATACCAGCATACATACTGCCCAGTTGAAAGTAAAATTCAATGAGCTGCACTGGGAGCGGCTGAATGGATCAGCTCAGAAGGGAGAAAAAGTATTTTAAGGGGATGCATTTTGCAAGGGAACACAGAAGTCTTCCTAAAAAAACTCTCACCGTGAAAATTAGGGGCTCCGTATATGTTATGAAGTATTCTTGAAGAAAAAATGTTCATTTCAAGACTACTCCTTTGAGGAAAAGTTAATGTTGCTATCTAAAATAAATTTCACCAAGTGAAGTCTGATTGCTCTTCATCTCATTGTCAGTTATTCTGAATAGCCTACTGTTTCAAAAAAATAGCCTCGGGGTCTCAGGATTCGGCTCATTAGTTCCGACCTGTTATTTGTTTAAAGGGGACGCTTGAATGTAACACAGCTGAGTTGGAGCCTGGTTGGAGGCTGGAGCTGCTGGAGCTGCTGATGTGGGGTGGGGCCTCGCGGTGAATGACCACAAAAGCGCCTGTAGGACACTAAACAGAGTGACCAAATGTGACTTTCACGCAACAATAAGACTGTTATTTTGATTATGACGAGTGTACGATAATTTCCCCCAAAATACGATAATTTTGAGTCTCGGGTACAATAATTCTATATTTCCCATCCGGCAAAACTGAGCTTGTGGTGCCTAGGGCGAGACTTAAAACCAGGGGGGACAGGGCTTTCTCTGTGGTCGGCCCCAGACTTTGGAACACCCTCCCCCTCCACAACCAAACAGCCCCCACTATGGAGAGTTTTGAGTCTTGTCTCAAGACCCATTTTTATTCCCTGGCTTTTTAAATTTGCATGAGTTTTGTGGTCCTCTGTGTCTTTTATTTATTTTACTACGCTTAACTACGTCTTTAATTTATTTCACTATGTTTAACTGCTTGATTTTATTATTTTATTTATAGCATTGTTTTAGATTTATGCACTTATTTCATTATTTATTGCTGATTGTTATATGGAAACATTTGTTTTATTGTTTTTATGATTCTATGTACAGCACTTTGGAGATGTGTCTGTTGTTTAAATGTGCTAAACAAATAAAGTGGATTGGATTGGATTGGATTGATGGTTTGTGGGGAAGAGAAAACAGAATTTAGTTCCTGAAGGTCAATTGGAGAAAACCAGGCTTAAGCCCTTTTCACACATGCAACCCTGATATTATCAGAATAATATCTGGGCAGCATGCCCAGGTTATTTACTGACATGGTTGTTTCACACTTGCTCCTCTCAGCAGGGATGTCCTGCTGGACGGGAGGAGTGGTGTTGGCAGTACACAACGTCAAATATACACAGAAGAAGTCAGTGTTCATAATATGATAACAGAGGAACAATATATATCCTAACTTAAATGTTACATTTTAGAAAGGCATTGATTAAAGAGTTGAGAGGAGCACGGAAGAAAACAGAAGTGAATATGAAGCAGCGTCACTACATGCACAGCGATTACAATGTAAAAAGAAAGCTACAGTGTTTTTGCTCTGTATTCAACAGCAGTGTGATACTGCTCTTTGGATGCACAGAGACCCACTGGTGATCGTTTTGGAGCAGATGCATTACAGAACCTTGATGATATGCAGTGGAAACAACACTTTCATTGTCCAGTCACGCATTTGAGTTTGTGTTATCCTTGTTTTTTTGGTTCTAGCCGGTTGCAAAGGATGATGTCATCAGCCCTCCCCACTCACCTCTGTGAATTTCCCTGATAATTCACTGCTGTGTTCAGACATGAGCGTACTTGGACTTTTTGTGGATAAAATACTAGGGTGGTGCGAGGAAATGATCAGTGTAAAGTCCAACTGAAAAGCTTTCTTGTGTGTGTTCACACATATGGCTTGCCCAGGGAATGTCCAGATAATTTCAGTTTTTCAGGGTTTTTTTTTGCATGTTTATCAAAATATAAGGGCACAATCAGGCTCAGGTAAGGGCAGGTGGTTACTAATTTTATCTCCAATTTAAAGAATTTTATAGTTAAAGAAGCTCTTAAAGTCCTCACAGTTGAGGACTAGGGGAAAAATAGCCTATGTTAAGCTGGATTTTTTTGACTGCTGTCTGTGAGTTCTGCTTTGGGGTCCTTTTGGTTCAGTTGTGACAGTACAATCTGGTCAAGAATGGACCCAGTCAACTCTGATCCCATGCAAAATGCCATCAAAGTGCAAGGTCATGGACTACCTCAACAGGCCAAACAGGTAAGCACGTGCAAGATTTATCTGAGCGTCAGGAGTCACTGATGCCCAGCTTTAGATTGTAGCTGCACTTAATTTATAATAGCCATCAAAACGATCAAAACCATCAGCTCTTTTGTGACTAATTTCTACAGAATTATACCTGGATTTTTGTTGTAAAATGCTTTACTATTCTTGGAAGCAATTTTGAAATTTAGAACAATTTAAATGCAACTATTTGCTTCTCTTTACTACTGTATGCATATGAGCTTTCTTTCCAATGCCCTGTGATGACAACCACTACATCATAAGAATTTGGGTTGAAATCAACAAGGAGTCAGAAAACATCACAACAAGACTTCGAAATGTTTTTTTTTTTCAGTTGTGTTTTTTTTTAATCTGACAAAACAAATAACCCATAAAACAAGAACTTGCTGGGTATTCTATTCAATGTATACACTGCCATAAGTGACAATTTGGGGCGTCGGTGGCGCAGCTGGATAGTGCGCTTGGTCAGTGATCGGGAGGTTGCAGGTTCAAGCCAAGCTCCAGGCGACACATGGCGATGTGTCCTTGGGCAAGACACTTAACCCCAAGTTGCTCCCATTGCTGCATCAGTTGCGTGTAAATGGGCATGAAAGGGTGTGAATGTGTTAGCTGATACTGATAGATAACTAACATAGAAACTCTGAACCATCAGTGAGTGAATGTGAGTGCGAATGGGTGTGAATGGGTAAGTGTGACCTGCGGTGTAAAGCAGCTTTGAGTAGTCAAAAGACTAGAAAGGCGCTATATAAGCTCAAGTCCATTACCATTTACAATTGGGTGCCAAGTAAGAGCCCATTTCTCAACAAACATAATTCTTATTGTCATCAGTGCCTTTATTAGCAAATCTGTGTTCAGAGTCTAAGCATTATTACCGGTAGTCACATCCTTTATTTTGCCTGTGATCAAGCTTCTCTTGATAACAGCAGGCTTGAATAGGGTCATGACATGCAGAGCTCATGTCCCTCTGCTTACATCATTAAACCTACTCGTCTTCCCTCTTTAATCATCTCTGAGGTCTGAGTACATACAGCCTACCGATCAGGGGCGGAGCTACCATGGTGACACGGGGGACAGCTGCCCCCAGTGAAAACTGATTGACTCCCGATGTGCCCCCCCCCCCCCCCCCCCCACCCCCCACCCCCAAAACTCTCACTGGCCCTGTTAGAGCCTGATATCTAACAATGACCAAAAGGTTCCACAAAAAAAATGTAATAAAACCCGAAATTTAATAATTGGTCAATAATGTAACAAAGTATTGAGCCCAAAATGTATTAAAAAAATATGAAATAAAACCCAAAATGTAATAACTGGTCAATTATGTAACAAGATGCTGAGCCCAAAACGTAATAACTTTTTGACCAAAATGCAACAACTCGTTACATTTTGGGTCAATTATTACATTATGGGGCAGCCAAAATATTTTTCTCCTAATATCCATCCATCCATCCATCTTCTTCCGCTTATCCGTGGTCCGGTCGCGGGGGGCAGCAGCCTGAGCAGGGAAGCCAAGACTTCCCTTTCCCCAGCCACTTTGTCCAGCTCTTCCTAGGGGAGCCCAAGGCGTTCCCAAGCAAGCTGCGAGACATAGTCCCTCCAGCGTGTCCTGGGTCTTCCCTGGGGCCACCTACCGGTGGCACATGCCTGGAACACCCCACCAGGGAGGCGTCCAGGAGGCATCCTAACCAGATGCCAGAGGCACCTCATCTGGCTCCTCTCAGCACGGAGGAGCAGCTGCTCGACTCTGAACCCCTCCCTGATGGCTGAGCTTCTGAGCTTCTGTCTCTAAGGGAGAGCCCGGCCACCCTGTGAAGGAAACTCATTTCGACCGCTTGGGCCCGTGGTCTTGTTTTGTCGGTCACTACCCACAGCTCGTGACCCTATGTGAGGATAGGAAAGAAGATCGAGTGGTAAATCGAGAGCTTTGCCTTTCCGCTCAGTTCCCTCTTTACCACGACAGACCAGTGCAGAGTCCGCATCACTGCCGATGCTGCACCAATCCACCTCTCAATCTCCTGGTCCATCCTTCCTCCGCTCATGAACAAGACCCAGAGGTACTTAACTCCTCCACTTGGGGTAGAATCTCATCCTCAACCTGGAGAGGACACTCCATCCTACCCCGGGCGAGGACCATGGACTCAGATTTGGAATTCCTGATTCTCATCCCAGCCGCTTCACACTTGGCTGTGAACCAATCCAGTGAGAGCTGCAGGTCATGGTCCAATGAAGACAACAGGACCACATCATATGCAAAAAGCAGCAACCCGATCCTGATGTCGCCAAACCGGAACCCCTCAACACCCTGGCTGCGCCTAGTATTTCTGTCCATAAAAATTATGAACAGAATCGGTGACAAAGGGCAGCCCTGGCAGAGTCCAAACCTCACTGGAAACGATTCTGATTTACTGCTGGCAATGCGGACCAGGCTCTGGCACCGGTCGTACAGAGAACGGACAGCCTGTATCAGGGGTCCGCTACCCCATACTCCCGGAGCACCCCCCACAGGACCCCACGAGGGACACAGTCAAATGCCTTCTCCAAGTCCACAAAACTCATGTAGACTGGTTTTGCAAACTCCCATGCACCTCAAGGGCCCTATGGAGGGTATAGAGCTGGTCCACAGTTCCACGAGCAGGACAAAAACCACATTGCTCCTCCTGAATCCAAGGTTCGACTATCCAGCGGACCCTCCTCTCCAGTACCCCTGAATAGACCTTACCAGGGAGACTGAGGAGTGTGATTCCCCTGTAGTTGAAAAGGGGAACCACCACCACAGTCTGCCAATCCAGTGGCACTGCCCCCGATTTCCACGTGATGTTGCAGACTTGTGTCAACCATGACAGCCCCACAACATCGAGGGCCTTGAGGAACTCTGAGTGGATCTCATCCACCCCTGGAGCCCTGCCACCGAGGAGCTTTTTGACCACCTCAGCGACCTCAGCTCGAGAGATAGGAGAGCCCACCACAGAGCCCCCCAGGTCTGCTTCCGCACTGAAAGACATGCTGGTGGGATAAAGGAGGTCTTCGAAGTATTCCTTCCACCGATCCACAATGTCCCGAGTCGAGGTCTGCAGCGCACCATCCCCACCACAGACAGTGTTGACAGCACACTGCTTCCCCCTCCTGAGTCGCTGGATGGTGGTCCAGAATCTCTTCAAAGCCGTCCGGAAGTTGTTCTCCATGGCCCCACCGAACTCCTCCCATGCCCGGGTTTTTGCCTTGGCAACCACTGAAGCTGCATTCCGCTTGGCCAGCTGGTACCTGTCAGCTGTCTCTGGAGTCCCACTGGCCAAAAAGGCCCAATAGGACTCCTTCTTCAGCTTGACAGCATCCCTCACCACTGGTGCCATCCAGCGGGTATTGCCGCCACGACAGGCACCGACCACCTTAAGGCCACAGTTCCAATCAGCCGCCTCAACAATAGAGGCCCAGAACAAGGCCCACTTGGACTCAATGTCCCCTGCCTCCCCCGCGACATGGTCGAACTTCCCCCGGAGGTGGGAGTTGAAACTCTTTCTGATGGGAGACTCTGCCAGACGTTCACAGCAGACCCGCATGACACACTTGAGCCTGCCAGGTCTGATGGGCATTCTCCCAAACCATCAGAGCAGACTCACTACCAGGTGGTGATCAGTTGACAGCCCCGCCCCTCTCTTCACCCGAGTGTCCAAGAAATGCGGCAACAAGTCCAATGGCACAACTACAAAGTGGATCATCGAACTGCGGCCTAGGGTGTCCTGGTGCCAAGTGCAAATTTGGACACCCTTATGCTTGAACATGGTGTTGAATCTGTGACAAGCAATCCTCTCAATCACACCTCTCCAGGTCGCACTGTCATTGCCAATGTGAGCGTGGAAGTCTCCCAGCAGAACGAGGGAGTCCCCTGTTGGGATCTCTACTCCATGTGAGCCTGAGAACAAAGGAGAGGCCTACATGGAACTTTAAAAGCCTGACCTAGAGTTTTTCCAACCATTAGGGAAAGGCGCCACAACCCCCAGCTTTCCCCACCTAGGTGTGAATTTCAGTTCAAATCGAAACTCTGCACGGACATTGGCCCAAGCCAGGTAAACCCCACTGGGATCCCCGATGATGTCACTCAGGCGATAAAGGCAACAACGCAGCTTCTCCTCGTGGCTAATCCCAAGTGCCGCGTTACAGTAGAGAGCTATTCCAGGCTTTCTCCACGACCTGGCCGCCAAAAGGGAGCAAACACCAAACGTTTGGCTCGTTCTCTTTTTCTTTTCTTTTCAACTTAAACCTAGGCCACAGTCTTCAACTCGCGGGACGAGCACCCAGACTGCTGTTCGTTTTTTTTTTTGTTTTTCCCCTTTTCATCCCTTTGGACCCGATGCAGATCACTGTGAAATCAGCTGATCGCTCGTCTGTGAGGACGAGCACGCCAACTTTGTTAGAGGCCTAACAAAGCATTTCGTCCTCCGTCTACAGTTTTTCTCCGCTGCCACCGGACAAACCATCACCTCGCCACCATCAGAAGGACGCGAGGCGGACCGCCTGAATCCAGCTGAGGAGCTCACCATGGACCCAGAGCATAACAGGAGAGCACAGCCAACCCAGCGCGCAGCAGCGGACTCAGCGCGCCACTGACACTCAGAGCGGACTCTCTTTTTATTCCAACCCTTCCAAAGTAACAGGCTTATGTCTGGGCAGAGACAATTAGTTAAGTGTGTAGTTCATTCTTTTGTGCTTATGAGACCTGTTTTTGATTTGTGCTGCTTTCTTTTCCTTTATTGCCGATCGTCTACCGCAGATCAATCCATAAGCCATAAGCAGAATATCACTGGTTAAACGACCAATACCAGACCAGTTAGACTTCGGTTTTACTGGCTCTGCTATTGTGTCGTGATATTCTAATTATCAGTTGTATGTGACGATCTTTCTTGGGGTCTCTCTCTCTCTTTCTCTCCCTCTATTTTCTGAACACATATACACACACAGACTCACACCACACAGACATTAAAGGTGCCGTCCGGTGAGCGCCTAATTATGTTGAAATGCTGAGTCAGCATTTCAACATATTGTTATCCGACTTTATTCTTCTTCTTCTTTATCTTCTTCTTCTTATTCTTCCCTCAACTATTTGGACCTTTTCACAGCTTTCAAATTTGCACAGATTTTCACAGAAAAAAATTGAGCAGTGCAGCATGTTCAGGAGAGGTAGGCTTGTATTTTCACATGTTTAACTGTTTCAGTTTTTACAGTAAAAATGATTTTCTGCAGATTTTTTGCATTGAAGTCAATGGGAGATTTTTGCAGGTCTGCTGAAAAGTGCTTCAACTTTCAGGCTGTACAGCTTCGGCATACTTCCACCTACAGACTTCATTCTTGCTTTGACAGATTCACTGATCTCTCAACTATTTTTACATGTGTTCAGCTTTTTGCTGTCTTGTACAGTTTTTGAGATATCACTGTTTAAGCAACACTAAGTTTGGAGGATTTCTCTGTTCTTAGAGCGTGTCACGTGACCTGTTAGAGCGTGAGCTTCGTCTAAAAATTCCAAAATTTGTAGTGGATAAACTGCAATAAAAGATTCAAACTTTGTTCCACAGATATGATTTATACATCAAAATGAAGCTTCACTTCTCCTCTTTCAGCTGAAATTTGTTTCAACCTCGACATTGACATTGATTTGTCTCAGTGAGCTTCAGAGCCACCGGTATCCCGCAAAGTCCCCCATCTCCTCCAATTGAAACTGTCTTTCCCAGAGAGCTGATCGCTTCACTTTGAAGCCCGTTTTTAAACTGCTCTCGTGTCAACATTTTCCACAGTACAGACATGAAACTTACATCAATCTTTTCAGGACATTCTTGTGATGCTCACGGTGCAGTCCTTTTTTTGATAGCTATCACGGTTTTGGCACAGCATTAGCCCGTATACCCGGAAGTCCCCAGCTTAACTTCACTGCTCTGTACAAGCTTACAGCATCAGTACATAGTCTGCTAGTGTATGGGCGGGTGTGTCACTGTAAATTAGCTGACCTGTTGGTTGAGTGGTTAACACATTTGCCATTTCATCTGGAGACTGGGGTTCGATTCCTGGTATAGACTATTTTACACTATCATGCATATTTCAGAAAATACGTAAACACGCATGCTACTCATTACAGTCTTTGCCATTTTACTCCTCAAAAATTCACGCCTGCCAGCTGTCACGCATTGCTCGTCAGACCCACACATTTCATTGGCGTATCACCACCTTCGTCTGCTCATCTTCTCAGTGTACAGCGTCATGACACAGACATGCGAAAAGGATTCTGGGAAATCTAGGCTGATGTACGCCGACACCATACGACAGCGCCGAGTCTGCTCCAAGCACTGCTGTCACACAAAACACTGCTCGCCATGTATTTTCACATCGACATTAAATGTGACACGAGATCCGTTTCTTCATGTTACTGCTTTGCAAAGTCAGCTGGCCCTCGTCCTCAATGTACAGCCTAATGACACAGACATGCACAAAGGATTGTGGGAAATGTAGGCTGACGTAGGTGACAGCTTCACTTTCAAGCCTGTTTTTAAACTGCTCTCGTCATTTTCTACAGTACAGACACAAAGCTTACATCAATCGTTTCAGCTGATTCTTGTGATGCTCACGATGCAGTCCTTTTTTTGATAGCTATCACGGTTTTGGCACAGCATTAGGTCGTATACCCGGAAGTCCCCAGCTTTATCATCGACCCACATTAAATGTCACACTGCCTCCGCCTCTTCATGTTAGCACTTTGCAAAGTCAGCAGGCAGAGCAGCTCCTCTTCCTAGTCCTCAGTCTACAGCGTCATGACAGAGGAATGGAAAACAATGCGCAAGGTTAGTGAGAAATGTAGGCTTTCACATTCATTTCACAAGAAAATACTACGCGGCAGTGCGCTCGACTATGACAGCTCTGACACCCGCGGACATTCCTCTCTGCTCTACAGTCCGCCAGACTCTGGCTGCATACGCAGGTATACACCATATACCCACTAGAAAATCCCCCGAAATACCATATAACCACTACAAAACGCGCAAGGATACGTATAGCAGCATGCTTGTGTGACTTTCACTTTCTCTCAGCCTGTGTGTGTGCGCTCCTCCGTCTGCCGGTGGGCGTAAAGACGCAGATAGACATGCATCGCGGGGACAGTGAGGGATCATCAGTCACTCTGTGTGATTTTATCATTCACACAGTGTCTTGACAGCTCATGTGCCCGGTTTAAGTGAACACAAAGACTTCAAAAACTGACGAGTCAGCCTTTCATTCATCAAAACTCTACATTCTTCAGCAGTCCAGCTCTTGTTTTCACTCACTCACTCACTGTTTCTAAATAACAAATTAATCCTGAGGGATCCTCCATCACTTATTCTCCATGATATCAGAACAATCCTTGAAGGATCAAGCTTCAAATACAGTCTACTAGTGGAGCGGTTCCCAACCTGTAGGTGGAGGCCCATTATGGGTCTCAGAGCTGTTTTCAGTGGACGGTGTATTAATCTGGTCAAATTGTGGTAAAAATGTCTTCAGTGTATGGAGGCCCTAAGAGGACAAACATCATCAGAGTATGTCAGATTATACCCACTAGAATAAACCAGACTACGCACAAATATTACACTGTTTTACATTTCTCTACTCAGATATTCCTGTCCAGATTTACAAATTCATGTATGTAGGATATTATTACTTTGAGTTTGATGTTCAAGTATACATTTGTTGATTTAAAAATGAAGTAGTGACAACTTTGACTTAGATGTTAACTTGAGCAGATCCAGTTTCTAATGACATTCTGACTGTTAATGTTCACTCCTTATTGTCCTCCAATGAAAATCACCTCTGTTTACATTAATTTTCACGTCAGATGCTTTTATACTGGATAGTTCATAGTGTTGTGGACTTGTAGCCTACAAATTGATGCCAGAACATTTTTCATTTACTTTAGGAAAATTTAATCTAGGCTTATTATGCATATTCAATTGTACTTCATAATTTCACCCTTTAAAGCCTGAATGCACAAATAATAGCCAGAACATTCTTTTTTTGTGGAGCTGAAATGTTTATTTCACTGTCTACTGAGATCCAACAAAATCACAATTTCCACAACATTTAACATATATATATTTTTAGCGGCAAAGTTGCTGACTCTCCTTCCAGAGGCCCGGGTTCAAATTCTGGTGAAGTCAGTTGTACTTTTCAACTGTGTGTCCAATACAGACTGCTGATTACTACAGCTCCTTGATGTATGCATCTGGCTGCTGTCCTCTCAGTCTGGATGTCACAGGCTGTCAGTGATTCAACCTTTCACTTCCATACAACTTTATTCTTTTCCTGTCTTTACAATGCACATTTGTTAACATATTTCACACTTCTGCTACTGATTACAGTCTTTGTCATTTTAGCACTAACAAATTTTACTCTTTTGATCATAGTTTACAACTTCTTCATGATGGCCAAACATTTCTACAGCTTTCTGCAATTTCCTTTCACATTTATTCATTTTCAGCTTTCTTTCACAACTGTAACCATTTTTATGACACATTTCCCACATTTGCAGCGGTACTTTACTGCTTCCAACTATTTTATGTCGCATTTTCACATTTTCAGCTATGTTTGCATTGCTTTTAGCCATTTCATTTCACATTTCCAGCATTCAGACTCAGCATTTCAACGCATTTGCTGCAAGGAAATGCAATTTTTCTAGTTTTGAATGAGGTTGCCTCAGTAACACGTGGGGCTCAAAGATCTCCCCCATTGTTTCCCTTTTGTTCACGTGGTGAGTCACCATCTTGGCTCTGTCGAAGATAGACACGCCACTCTGTTGCCATTTTGGTTCAAAATACGCTCTCACGTGACCTCTTCGCCACTCCCTCTCTCTCTCTCCCTCTCCTCCTCTTGCTCCACCTTCACATACCTACACACACACACACACGTGCTGAATCATTGGTGATTGCTTTTATTGCTGCTGCTGTGATTGGTTGTTGATCATTTCTGGTGATACTGTTGGTTGCTGCTGCAGTCATTGCACTCATTGATGTTTTAGTTATTACACATTAATTAGTTTGTAATTAGTAATTAATGTCTTACTTTTATTAGTTAAATTATAATAGTTTTGTGATAAGTAATGTTATTCTAAATAATTATTACTTTAAGTTATTATAATTTAATCTGTCGTTTGTGTTTATTGTGGTTATACAATTGTGATATTTGCTGGAATCATAACAGTCAGTGCTCGAACAATATTCTTTGGTTTTCACCCTTTCTGAGACTTCATTTTAATTTTGTCAATTTGGTTATCGGTCCCTGGTGACAGGGTGGTGCCCCTCAATTTATTGATTATAATCAATATTTATAATTTTTAATAATTATTTTTAATACAATAGCCAATAGCCAAATTGCCCCCTACTAGCGCACAACACCCCAGAAGGGGCACTCTCCAGCACCCTCTCTAGGGAGTCTAAAAAAGGTGGATACTCTGAACTGCTATTTGGTGCATAAGCACAAACAACAGTCAGGTTCCATCCCTCCAGAGGCTACTCTCTAGTCTACTGGGGTAAACCCCAATGTACAGGCGCCAAGCCTTGGAGCAACAAGTACTGCCACCCCAGCCCGATGCCTCTCGGCATCGGCAACTCCACTCTCGAGAGGACTGGTTCCAGAGCCCAAGCTATGTGTTAAGGTGAGTCCAACCATATCTAGTCGGAACCGCTCAACCTCGCACACCAACTCATGCTCCTTCCACATACCTAGAGCTAGCTGTTTCAGCCGGGGATCAGACCGCCAAGGTCCCCGCCTTTGGCTGCCACCCAGCTCACACCGTACCTGACCCTTATGGCCCCTCCCATGGATGGTGAGTCCATTAGAGGGTGGTCCCATGTCCCTTTTTCGGGCTGTGCCTGGCTGGGCCCCATGGGCGCAGGCCCGGCCACCAGGTGCTCGCCTGCACACCCCACCCCCAGGCCTGGCTCCGGGGGGGGGCCCTGGTGGCCCACATCCGGGCAAGGGAGAACAAGGTCCTTTGGCGTGTCTCTACATAAGGGTCTTTGAGCCATGCTTTGGTTGGCCCCTCCTCCAGGACCTGTTTACCCTGGGTGACCCTACCAGGGGCATAAAGCCCCTGACAACATAGCCCCTGGGCTCATTATGACACGCAAACCCCCCCACCACAATAAGGTGGTGGCTTGGGGGGGGATTTTTCTCCTCATCGTGTAATAATTTCATTATATGAGTGAGTCAATAATTTATTAATTAAAGGGCTCATTGCTTCAATGTACAGTGTAGTATCACACAAAAATGTCCCATCCTACATATTTATATTTAAAAAAAAGCCTTTTAGAGATCTAAACTTTTTCTTTAACCTCTGGTGAGTTTATCTCTTACCTAAGTTCAATTTCAGCTCATTCACTGGACTTGAACTGCTTCATAATACAATGCTTGTATTATTTTTATGTCTCCATAATTGACCTCTTAATATCTTGTGTCTTATCTTCTCACTTTCCTCATTTTTGGAGAACAGGAGAATATAAATGACTTGGGCAACAGCAATCATACATAAATACCACAGACCATATATAAACTAAAGGTCCAAAGTGTAGATCAGCCCCATTCTTTCAGTGTTATTGAAATTGAAGCAGTTCAAGTCCAGTGACTGAGCTGAAATTGAATATAGGTAAGAGGTAAACTCACCAGAGATTAAAGAAAAAATTTAGGTCTCCAAAAGGCTTTTTTTAAGTGAAGAATCTGTAACAATCTGGGATTGTTAAATTACATTTTAGTCAACTTAAATATACAATTATTAAAAAATAACTTATTTTATGATGTTCTTTAAATTTAGAAAAAAATTACAATGATTAATACAATTTTTTTAACTAAGGGCTAGTTCAAAATTTAATTTCATTTAAGGAAATTTACAGAAAATTATTTTGAGTTCAAATAACTTTTTAACTGTTTAACTTTTAGTTAAGGAAAATTAAATTCTATGTACTTTTGCTTAAGTTTCACTCTTACTTAATGTTATTTTAACTTAACTCAAATATCAGGGTTAAAGTAGGTGTAACAGAAAAATAATTCAATTAAATAACCATGGTTCATCCCAAGAAGCTCAAAAAAACTTGAATTTGTGAAATCAAGACAGACAAATAATGAGTTCAAGTAAGTAAATTATATTATACTTAAGGTGCAAATAAAATAAATACAATTCAAACAATCAAAACAAAACAATAAATAAGTTCATTAAAGGAATATCGGGGAAAAGAGTCCTACAAAAGTCTGTGGTCTAGCTCGCCATCATTGTCTTCATTTTTCTTTTTGTGGGGTGATAAGAAAACCCTGACAGTTGTAATGAATCGTTACATGTTTGGAGTTTGCTCACAGTCTCTCCCTCGCTGCCTCTGTTGCTTCATCAGAGAAGTGGATGGGGCATTTTTGTGTGATACTACATTGTACATTGAGGCAAAGAGCCCTTTAATCCATAAATCACTGACTCACTCTATGATGTAATAAAATTATTACACTATTAGGAGAAAAATATTTTGCCTGCCACATAATGTAATAACTGACCCAAAATGTAACAAGTTGTTACATTTTGGGCAAAAAGTTATTATGTTTTGGGCTCAATATCTTGTTACATTATTGACCAGTTATTACATATTGTGTTCTATTACATTTATTTTTATTACATTTCGGGCTCAACACTTTAGTTACATTATTGACCTATTATTACATTCAGGTTTTATTACATTTTTTTGTATAAAATTTTGGTTCATTGTTACTCCAAAGACTCCAAATCTGTGCAGGGCCATAGTACCCCACAGGCTGATCCAGACACACCTCTTTTTATTTCATTGAACACTTAACAGAGTTTATATTTATATTTCACTCTAAATAGTAGCATTTTTGGCCAATAGCTTCCAGGTCATGTGACCCAAAGACTCAAAATCAGTGTTGAATAACAGGATTACACAGGCTGATCAAGACACACCTCTTTTTGTTCCATTTGAATTATTTGCAGATTTTTTATTAATTAATATTCATATGAGTTCAGGACTATAGAACTCCACTGCTTGATTAAGATACAACTCTTTCATTCCATTTTATTGAAACTCATATTTTTATCTATTTAAAAAATGCACTGATGTAATACTGGATCACACAGAAAGCTCTCTTTCAAACCCAAATGTTTTTTTTTTTTTGAAAAGTTGATATATGCTGTAGTATCTTGGCACTGACTTTCTCATGTATTGCCATAAAGCCTGCAATACGGGCACATTGAAAATGTTGAAGTGGCTGGCTTGACTACTCGAGAATGAAAGGCAGTTGGCTTGACTGCAGTCTTTATTCGCATGCTTAATAACTCTGTCTGGGGTGAAGGCAAAAGTCCTTAAAGTTTCTCTCTTGGAAGCCAAAACCACTTGCTACAGTACCCTTAAGAGCCAAAACGCACTCTAAAGTGCCCTCTTAGGAGGCAAAACACATGCAACAGTACCCATGAGAGCCAACACACGCTCTTAAGTGTCCTCTTGGGAGCTAAACGTGTGCTAAAGTTCCCTCTGTGCCCTCTTGGCCATCTAAACACATACTAACGTGTCCTCCTGGTTGGCAAAACACACTAAATTACCCTCTTAAGTGGAAAAGTACACTAAACTACAGAAGACCATTAGGACTAAGAAATTAATACGGAACATTACTGTTGCAGTGACTTATGTTGGGCCCTTTTTTGATCTATATTGATCTAGAACTATCTCACAGAACAATTTTGGATTTTATTCTGGTGCTAATATGGTGTTAAAATAACAGGCATGAAAATCCCTCACCTTTCAGAGAAATTTACCAGTTTGAAATCAAAATAGGTGACCTACAGTGTAGATCCGATGGAAAGTTTTTTTTCTTTGGGGGGAGGGGGGTAATCTACATGGAGGTATACCAGAGCTTATCAGTGAACTGCAAATATGTGCACGTGCCTGAAGGGAGCCTTGAATTGGACAAAAACATTCACTCTACAAGCGCAAGAGCATGGAAATATAAGCACGAAGGGCTTCACATCAGCAGTGTTTTCTCTGGGAAGGTGGGGGGATAGTGCTGCCTGATTGGTCTGAGAAGCATTTGGAAGCTGAAGATGCCTCGCTGATCCAAGTGGAATATAGCTAGCAATAGTTTAATATTAGCTACGGGTAATATATCACCAGAAGAATTAAAGCTTGCTGAAAGAGGCATCGTGTCATTGATGAATAGTAGAAAGTAGAAAAGTAGAAAATTAATTAACGCATTTCATGAAAGAAGTTATCAGTATCTTATATAGCATAATGGGACCATGTATAGATAGATACTTTATTATACATTCATACTGTCCTGTAATTCTGCTTGAATTTTGTGTCAAAATGCATCAGATTGATGCTTTTAAATATCAAATATTCAAAATTTTCTTACAGGGGAGCATGCCCCCCCACCCCCCTAGAGGGGTCATATCTTTCTCACCTTTTTCACCCCTGACCCGTTATCATGCCTGAATGCACTGGAATAAAGGAAAGGGCATCTTCTTAATCGAAAAATGTCTGGGGTAAGGCCCCCAGACTACTTAGGATTTAAATATTTATTTATTTATTTATTTATTTATGTGTGTTCTTCATAGTCCAACATTAAATCAACACAGTTCTTGTGGATGCTGATCTTAACTACAAACTAACTTGAGTAATCTGACTAGTCTGTTTTGGGGCTATATAATGTGCCATTTGTATAACATATAAACATGTCTTCAGCGGTGAAAACGTGCTGTACGTGCCCTTTTTTTCTTTTTCGCCCCTGCCCTTGAAATAGTCTGTGCACGCCATTGGAGTACAGGCCTGATATTTTCCATTTAAAGTGTGGCTGTTACCGTTGTTGTCCATCAGTAATGTCATTTTGCAGTGCAGCTGATGTACATGTGAACATTTGATCTAAATGCCTCCTGAATCGTTCAGCGTCTTTGGGCGCTCTTCCGTGTGCCGGTGAGCGTAAAGACGCAGACAGACGCGCATCGCAGGGACAGTGAAGGATCATCAGTCATTTTGTGTGACGCAGGAGGAGACACTGCTGTCTGTATGTGTGTGTGTGTGTGTGTGCATGCAAGCCTGCGTGTGTGGTGTGTGTGTCAGAGCAGGTCTGCCACTCCACACAGTGAGAAACAGCTGTTGCCTGATGTGCTATTAAAAAGGTTGATTAAGAGTTGAGCCTTTGAGCATGATTTGTGACACCATAGTTTAGAAGCTACTCCTGGTCCAAAATTCAATGTTCAGAAGTGTGATGTGTTAACCTTAAGTGTACAATACAAATGCCTAAAGGACTATATAGTGAAGTACATTAGAATGCTAGGCAGGTAGTTTTTGTTCAAACAATAACATTGCTAAAGTACATTCCATATAAATTATCCTGTGTTTAATAGCTTTGCAACTAGTGAATCGTGCAATAGAAATCTTTTTTACTTCTAAAAGTACTTTTGAGTACATTTTAGAGCCTGTACTTTTTATAGTAGGTATTTGGATCAGTACTTTTGACATTTACTCAAGTCGTTTTTTTACATAGGTATTTTACTTATACTCAAGTAAAGAATCTGGGATCGTCACTTCCTGGTGAGCGTATTAGTCATTTCCTCTTTTCATACTGTAGAGCTGTTTGTAGTGTGCTCTTTCTCTGCTCTGCTAACACTAATTATAACTGCTAAATATTTGACATTTAAGCCTTGAACACACTTGTGTTTGATTAACGTTCGATTGAACGTACTAAGGTTTAGCAAAAGCACTCTCGCTTCTCTGAGGCGGTGTAATTCAGATCGACTCTATCCTGCTCCTAGCTTAGCTTAGCCTAGTCTAGCATTTAGCCGTTAAGTTTGGCTTCTCTCTCGTCTCCTGTCCTGCCCTATGTGTCAGATGTTTAGCTACATCTCGTCCTCCTTTAGCGATAGTAGTAATTGTCTGAAGTGTAGCATGTTCTTAGTTCTGGAGGCGAGGGTCACTGATCTGGAGAAGCGGCTCCACACTGAACCTAATCCCTCTAATGTAGCCGTAGCTACTAGCCAGCAGGATGTAGCCAGTGCGGGTCATGCTAGCGCTAGCTTAGCTTCTCCCCCGGCTTGTAATGACTGGGTCACTGTCCGTGGCAAGCATGGCCGTAAGTCGAAGACCCACTCGGTACCCCACCATGCAGTTCATGTTTCGAACAGGTTTTCTCCCCTCGGTGACGGCGATGCGCCCGCTGGGGAACAAACTCTGATAATTGGTGACTCCATAGTCAGAAACGTGAAGATAACGAAGTCAGCGGGCATAGTTAGGTGCATCCCAGGGGCCAGAGCGGGCGACATTGAGTCAAATTTGAAGTTGCTGGCAAGAAGTAAACGGAAGTTTGATAGGATAGTCCTCCATGTTGGCATGAATGACTCCCGACGTCGCAAGTCGGAAGTGACTAAAGTAAACATCGAATCAGTGTGTGCATTTGCCAAAACAATGTCAGACTCCGTAATTTTCTCTGGCCCCTTACCAAATCTGACCAGTGATGACATGTATAGCCGCATGTCATCATTCAACCGCTGGCTATCGAGGTGGTGTCCAGCAAACGATGTGGGCTTCATTGATAATTGGACATCCTTCTGGGGAAAACCTGGTCTGATAGGAAGAGATGGCATCCATCCTACTTTGGCTGGTCCATCTCTCCTATCTAAAAACATGGCAGAGTCATACTTATGACCTCTCAGAGATGAGACCATGTTGCAGAGCTTCAGTCCTCCATGCTCCTCTGCGCTTACTTTAGGACAGTTTTCCACCCATTACTGTTATGACAGTTGTGTTCATCACTATGATAACTGCTATGACAGTTGTCATAGTGATGAATATTATTCTATAGAGACTGTGTCTGTCCCCCGACCCAAATGCCACATAGATGTTAGCACAAAAACAAATAAAAAAGGTGTCAATCATAGAAATCTGATTAAAATCAAAACCTCAAATGTAGAAGCTTCAAAACATCAAATAATTAGATGTGGTCTCTTAAATATTAGATCACTGAGATCCAAATCTTTACTAGTGAATGACCTTGTATCAGAAAATCACATTGATTTACTCTGTCTAACAGAAACGTGGCTGTGCCAGGAGGAATATGTCAGTTTAAATGAATCCACTCCTCCCAGTCACTCAAATACTCATATACCCCGCGATACAGGCCGTGGTGGTGGTGTAGCAGCTATTTATCATCCTTCAATCCTAGACCAAAAGCTAATTACTCTTCTTTCGAAAGCCTTGTTCTAAATTTATCTCATACTGACTCAAAAAGCTGCCAGCCTGTCCTATTTGTGATAATTTACAGGCCCTCATTCTGAATTCTTATCAGAATTTTCTGAGTTCATATCAAAATTGGTCCTTAGCTCTGATAAAATACTTATTGTAGGTAATTTTAATATCCATGTTGACAAAGAAAGTGATAGCCTTAGCTCAGCTTTTATGTCCTTAATAGACTCAGTTGGTTTTATTCAGGCTGTTCATGAAGCTACTCATCATTTCAATCACACTCTTGATTTGGTTCTAGCATATGGCCTTGATGTTAATAGACTAAAAGTTTTTCCTGAAAATCCTTTATTATCCGATCACTTCTTAGTAACTTTTAACATCTTCTTAGAGGGTTTTGTGTTTTGCAACAAAATTGTGAAGAGTAGAAATCCGTCCAATGGTGCCGTGGCTAAATTTAAAGAAGCCATTCCTGCTGCCTTAAACTCAACAAATTGGCCAACTGATAACTGTGATATTAGCTATAACCCCTCTCAGCTGGATCAGCTTGTTGATGATTCTGCCAGTCTACTAAGATCCACTTTGGACTCAATTGCCCCACTGAGAGAAAAAACTATTAAACGTCAGAGGACGGCTCCTTGGTTTACTTCTGAAACTTGTGCACTTAAACAAGCATCCCTTAAATTAGAGAGAATGTGGCGCTCCAATAAAAGGGAGGAGTCACATATACTTTGGCGGGAAAGTCATAATAACTACATGACAGCCTTACGACATGCCTGAGCAGCCTACTACCCCTCACTAATTGAAGAAAATAAAAACAACTCTAGGTACCTTTTCAGCACTGTAGCCAGGCTGACACAGAGTCAGAGCTCAAATGAGCCTGTGATTCCTCTAGCTCTCCGCTGTGAGGACTTTATGAGCTTTTTTAATGATAAAATTCTTAAAATTAGAGATAAAATTAACAACTCCCTGCTTTCACCCGATCCTACCGTACCATTAATTGTAGTCAGACTTGAGTTAGATTGTTTTTCTACAATTAGCCTTCAGGAGCTAAATTCTCTTGTCTCCTCCTCCAAACCATCAACCTGCCTTTTAGACCCGATCCCAACTAAGCTGTTCAAGGAGGTCTTTCCCCTAGTTTGTCCATCCCTGCTGGAGACAATAATTATATCTCTATCAACAGGCTACATGCCACAGTCTTTTAAAGAAGCTGTAATCAAACCTCTCCTTAAAAAACCTAACCTCGATTCAGGAACATTAGCTAACTACAGGCCTATATCAAACCTTCCATTTACTTCAAAGATCCTGGAGAAAGTAGTAGCTAATCAGCTATGTGACTTCCTTCAAGACAACAGCCTTTTTAAGGACTTTCAGTCAGGATTTAGAGCTCATCACAGCACAGAGACTGCTCTAGTTAAAGTAACTAACGACCTACTCTCAGCTTCAGATGAGGGACTTCTCTCGGTACAGAGATTAGAGGTATTACTCGGGATTACAGGGACTGCCCTAAATTGGTTTAAGTCCTACTTCTCTGATAGATACCAGTTTGTACACGTGAACAACAAGTCCTCTGTGTACACTAAAGTAAGTTACAGAGTTCCTCAAGGCTCCTTGCTAGGTCTAATTCTCTTCTCCATATATATGCTTCCCCTCGGTGATATCATGAGGAAATACTCCGTTAATTTTCATTGTTATGCTGATGATACTCAGCTGTATGTATCAATGAAGCCAGGTGAGACAAATCAGTTATCTAAACTAGACGCGTGTCTAAAGGACATTAGGACCTGGATGGCCAAAAATGTTCTTCTTCTTAACTCAGAGAAGACAAAGATCATTGTGCTGGGCCATCGACACCTTAGAGAAACCTTTTCTAATGATTTAACTGCCATAGATGGCATTAGCCTGACGCCAAGCACAACTGTTAGAAATCTTGGGGTTCTATTTGATCAGGATTTATCCATGAACTCTCACATAAAGCAAATTTCAAGAACAGCCTTTTTTCATCTTCATGACATCGTTAAAATTAGGCCTATCCTGTCCCAGAACAATGCTGAAAAGCTAGTCCATGCTTTTGTTACCTCTAGACTGGACTATTGTAATTCTCTTCTTTCAGGCTGTCCCAGTAAGTCGCTTAAGACGCTTCAGCTGGTTCAAAATGCTGCAGCACGTGTACTGACTAGAACTAGGAGAAGAGACCACATTACTCCTGTATTAGCTCCTCTGCATTGGCTTCCCATAAAATATAGAATAGAATCCAAGATTCTTCTTCTCACGTATAAAGCTCTCAGTGGACAGGCACCAATATATGTCAAAGAGCTTGTAGTGCCGTACAACCCCTCTAGAACATTATGCTCACAAAATGCTGGCCTGCTCGTGGTACCATCAGTCTCTAGAAGTAATATGGGAGGTAGAGCCTTCAGTTATCAGGCTCCTCTTCTCTGTAACCATTTACCGACCATGGTTCGGGAGGCAGACACCCTCTCTACCTTTAAGGTTAGACTTAACACATTCCTCTTTGATAAAACTTTCAGTTAGGGACCAGCTCATAGTCCATAGTTTAGACACATAGTTAAGATGCAATAGGCTTAGACTGCCGGGGGGATCTGGCACATTGGGCTCTATCCCTCTCTCTCTCACACTCTCTCTCCATATATCCCTCTGCCCCTTTCTGTTTGCTCCTGTACTCGTCTCTGGCTCTTGTCTTGTCGTTGGCCTGGGATCCTTGGTGGAGACTGCCTGCTGCTGCGGAGTCACGAAGCCTCAATAACTACAATTACAGACATAACACATATTTGGCCATCTCATTCCAGTTCATAATCATTATAGCAGTTAATGTAGATATTAGCATGATCTTTCTATCCATGGTTGATACATCTATAGTAACTATCTCTAGCTCCACATGGGCATGAGGTCCCTCTTGAAAATGAGGTGTCACATCTCAAGAGGTCTACCATTAATACATTTATACTTAACAGAGACAAATATGGTAGGGATGCACTTGTGGTCTGGGCACCCATGAGTTTGTCACTACCATAAATTCTTATTTTCAGTATGACTTTCATTGATTATACTCCTATAAAATTATCGCCACAACCATACAGACATGAGGACCCTCCTGAAAACAAGATGTAGCATCCAACCTCTAATAAATTTGTTTCCAGCAGAAACAAATTTGACGACGACAGGTCTATGATTGGTCCATTGATCTGTCACTAACTTTAGTTCTTACTTTAGTCCACTTGTCTCCGCTTACCTCCCTTCCTTTGCCCACACACCCAACACAGCATCGTGTGGATTTGCTGTTCATCATGAGACTGGGGTCCACATTCAAGATTTCTTGCTGCTTAACAGAAGATTTTTTCTTGCCGCCATGATGGAGGGATTCATGATTGGCTATATGCATTCATGTTGGGGGTTGGATGTATATATTTGTATATATATGTATATGTGTATTTTATATATGTATATATGTATCTATGCGTATATGTGTAACCATAATATGAAGAGCTTTGTGCTCTATTGTAAAGTGTCTTGAGATAACACTTGTTATGAATCGGCGCTATACAAATAAAGATTGATTGATTGATTGATTGGGCAGATACTGATGCACCTGTTTATCTAGCTATAAACTGAGTAGGTCAGAGCTGGAGGAAGAAATACAAGACATTTATTGTCATTGTAAAATAGTTTACTCTTGTGAAAATGTTCTGCTCAACACATACATTACTCATTAGAAAACACATCAATTTTTCAAATTGACAGATTATAACAAAAACAAATGAATTTTTATGCTTTTAATATCAACAACTGATTATAATATGTGTATTAAAACAAATATAATTCTGCAATAACATTTAATTCTAATAAACATCTAACTCTGCAACAACATTTAACTCAAATAAACATTTAACTCTGAGAAACTGATTAAAGTTAATTAATTAGAACTATTAAAGAAAAACCTATTTACACTCAGTAGCCTGAACATGACTCCCATCTACAGTGTGTTTTATTTCTTTATGAGCAAGAACATGTCCTGACTTTCAACAGGCTGCTGACACTGAGTGACAATGACCAAAGGATACTGCAGGCACGGGTAGCCTCCATCGGCCAAGAGAAAAAACTCAACTGGTGGATAGAGGGCCTGCTGGAATAAAGGGGATCTTCTCAGGACCAGGGGTCTCATTTATAAAACATTGCGTAGTGAACGTGGTAAAACGTAGTAAAAGTGAACGTGCGCCCAAAAGCTGAAAATGGCGTTCAGCAAAAAATAATCCGATTTATAAAACAGTGCGTGCACACTCCTGCAAGCACTTTTCCCTTTATAAATCACAGTCCACCCGGAAAGTTGTGCAGGTGGATTCACCTCACATCCTGCCCTCTACATACTCACATGTGACCATGAATGGTCAATGCAAAGTACGTCATGAATGTTTTTGCATCGCCTGCCTGCAGTCTGTTCCTGTCACTGCTGTGCGTCAGAGGGGGCAGCGATACGCCTTGGATGCGTATGGTCTGCCAAAACCAAAGAAGATAAAAGCTGTGCGTCAGGATGAATGAGTCATGTGTTGACCCAGGCCACCATGCCACTAAATTTCTGAAAACCATGTTTGAGGAGCAAATAATTTCTACACTAATTGGATGCACATTTTTTTTGGTTCACATTAACAAATTTATTTGCACTCTGAGCTCTTATAGCAAAGTGAGTGCAGACTGTCATTTGTGCCGATTACATTTGGGAAACCGGACATTGCTGCAAATGACCTTTTCATGTTGCCTGTTTACCCACAGTGTAAGAAACCCTAATGTATTGACTGGTCATGTATATAATGCCATCCAAAACGGCTGACATTATTGTGCTTAGGGATGGCTGCAATATCCCAGACCTAAGGACAGAATTTAAGTACATTATATCATACCCAAAAGGGGCTTTAGACAGAAAATGTAACATTATATATTGTTAATCATGTCAAACATACCTGACGGCTAATTCCCGCTGGAAGGAGCCGGTTGCCAGAAACCCAAGAGTGCTCTGCACCTGTGTAAGTACCGGGATGGTGGTTTAGTCTAACACTGGGCCCAGGCCAGCGTATAGATCCAAAAGCACAGCTCTAGGAAGTCTAAATCAGCTTATTAGCCAGTCATCATTATGGGCCAGGAAATCTTCATGGTCTCTAAAGCAGGGGTCTCAAACTCAAACTAGAAAAATTGCATTTCCTTGCAGCAAATGCGTTGAAATGCTGAGTCTGAATGCTGGAACTGTGAAATGAAATGGCCAAAAGCAATGCAAACAAAGCTGACAATGGGACATAAAATAGTTGGAAGCAGTAAAGCACAGCTGCAAATGTGGGAAATGTGTAAAAAAAATGGTTACAGTTGTGAAAGAAAGCTGAAAATGAATAAATGTGAAAGGAAATTGCAGAAAGCTGTAGAAATGTTTGGCCACCATGAAGAAGTTGTAATCTATGATTAAAAGAGTAAAATCTGTTAAGGCTAAAATGACAAAGATTGTAATCAGTAGCAGAAGTGTGAAATACATTATCAAATTTGCATTGTAAAGTCAGGAAAAGAATAAAGTTGTATGGAAGTGAAAGGTTGAATCACTGACAGCCTGTGATATCCAGACTGAAAGGACAGCAGCCAGATGCATACAGCAAGGAGCTGTAGTAATCAGCAGTCTGTATTGGACACACAGTTGAAAAGTACAACTGCCTTCGCCAGAATTTGAACCCGGGCCGCTGGAGGGAGAGTCAGCAACTCTGCCGCTAAAAATATATATATGTCAAATGTTATGGAAATTGTGGCTTTGTTGGATTTCAGTAGGAAGTGAAATAAACATTTCAGCTCCAAAAAGAAAAGAATGTTCTGGCTATTATTTGTGCATTCAGGCTTTAAAGGGTGAAATTATGAAGTGCAACTGAATATGCATAATGAGCCTAGATTAAATTTTACTTTAGTACATAAAAAATGTTTTGGCATCAACTTGTAGGCTACAAGTCGACAACATTAAGAACTATCCAGTATAAAAGCATCTGACCTGAAAATTAATGTAAACAGAGGTGATTTTCATTGGAGAACAATAAGGAGTGGACATTAACGGTCAGAATGTCATTAGAAACTGGATCTGCTCAAGTTAACATCTAAGTCAAAGTTGTCACTACTTCATTTCTAAATCAACAAATCTATACTCGAACATCAAACTCAAAGTAATAATAGCCTACATAAATGAATTTGTAAATCTGGACAGGAATATCTGAGTAGAGAAATGTAAAACAGTGTAATATTTGTGCGTAGTCTGGTTTATTCTAGTGGGTATAATCTGACATACTCTGATGATGTTTGTCCTCTTAGGGCCTCCATACACTGAAGACATTTTTACCACAATTTGACCAGATTAATACACCGTCCACTGAAAACAGCTCTGAGACCCATAATGGGCCTCCACCTACAGGTTGGGAACCGCTCCACTAGTAGACTGTATTTGAAGCTTGATCCTTCAAAGATTGTTCTGATATCATGGAGAATAAGTGATGGAGGATCCCTCAGGATGAATTTATTATTTAGAAAACAGTGAGTGAGTGAAAACAAGAGCTGGACTGATGAAGAATGTTGAGTTTTGATGAATGAAAGGCTGACTTGTCAGTTTTTGAAGTCTTTGTGTTCACTTAAACCGGGCACATGAGCTGTCAAGACACCGTGTGAATGATAAAATCACACAGACTGACTGATGATCCCTCACTGTCCCTGCGATGTGCGTCTATGTACGCTCACCGGCAGACGGAGGAGCGCACACACACACGCTGAGAGAAAGTGAAAGTCACACAAGCATGCTGCTATACATATCCTTGCACATTTTGTAGTGGTTATATGGTATTTCGGGGCGTTTTCTAGTGGGTATATGGCGTATACCTGCGTATGCAGCCAGAGTCTGGAGGACTGTAGAGCAGACTCAGCGGGCGTCAGAGCTGTCATAGTCATAGGCGCACTGCCGCGTAGTATTTTCCTGAGAAATGAATGTGAAAGCCTACATTTCCCACTAACCTTGCGCATTGTTTTCCATTTCGCTGTCATGACGCTGTAGACTGAGGACTAGGAAGAGGAGCTGCTCTGCCTGCTGACTTTGCAAAGCACTAACATGAAGAGACGGACACAGTGTGACATTTAATGTGGGTCGATGATAAAGCTGGGGACTTCCGGGTATACGACCTAATGCTGTGCCAAAACCGTGATAGCTATCAAAAAAAGGACTGCACCGTGAGCATCACAAGAATCAGCTGAAACGATTGATGTAAGCTTCGTGTCTGTACTGTACAAAATGTTGACACGAGAGTTTAAAAACAGGCTTGAAAGTGGAACTGTCGCCTACGTCAGCCTACATTTCCCACAATCCTTTGCGCATGTCTGTGTCATTAGGCTGTACAGTGAAGACGAAGACCAGCTGACTTTGCAAAGCAGTAACATGAAGAGATGGAGCTCGTGTCACATTTATTATCGATGAGAAAATACATGGCGAGCAGTGTTTTGTGTGACAGCAGCGCTTGGAGCGGACTCGGCGCTGTCGTATGGTGTCGGCGTACATCTGCCTATATTTCCCAGAATCCTTTTCGCATGTCTGTGTCATGACGCTGTACACTGAGAAGATGAGGAGATGGGGAGTGGTGATACGCCAATGAAACGTGTGGGTCTCACGAGCAATGCGTGACAGCTGGCAGGCGTGAGTTTTAAGGACTAAAATGGCAAAGACTGTAATGAATAGCATGCGTGTTTATGTATGTTCTGAAATATGCCTGATAGTGTAAAATAGTCTATACCAAGAATTGAACCCCAATCTGTCAGTTTAACAACAACTGTGCTAACCACTCAGCCAACAACTCAGATACATCACTGTGACACACCCGCCGATACAGCAGCAAACTACGCAATGATGCTGTTTGCTTGTACAGAGCGGTGAAGTTAAGCTGGGTACTTCCAGGGTATACGGGCTAATGCTGTGCCAAAACCGTGATAGCTATCAAAAAAAGGACTGCACCGTGAGCATCACAAGAATCAGCTGAAAAGATTGATGTAAGTTTCATGTCTGTACTGTAGAAAGTGTTGCCAGGAGAGCAGTTTAAAAACGGGCTTGAAAGTGAAGCGATCAGCTCTCCGGGGAAGAAAAATTCAATTGGAGTAGACGGAGGACTTTGCGGGATACCCGTGGCTCTGAAGCTCACTGAGACAAAACGATGTCAATGTCGAGGTTGAAACGAATTTCAGCTGAAAGAGGAGAAGTGTAGCTTCATTTTGATGTATAAATCATATCTGTGGAACAAAGTTTGAATCTTTTATTGCAGTTTATCCGCTAGAAATTTTGGACTTTTTAGGCGAAGCTCACGCTCTAACAGGTCACGTGACACGCTCTAAGAACAGAGAAATCCTCCAAACTTAGTGTTGCTTAAACAGTGATATCTCAAAAACTGTACAAGACAGCAAAAAGCTGAACACATGTAAAAATAGTCGACAAGTCAATGAATCTGCCAAAGCAAGAATGAAGTCTGTAGGTGGAAGTATGCCGAAGCCGTACAGCCTGAAAGTTCAAGCACTTTTCAGCAGACCTGCAAAAATCTCCCATTGACTTCAATGCAAAAAATCTGCAGAAAATCATTTTTACTGTAAAAACTGTAACAGTTACACATGTGAAAAATACAAGCCCACCTCTCCTGAACATGCTGCACTGCTCAATTTTTTTCTGTGAAAATCTGTGCAAATTTGAAAGCTGTGAAAAGGTCCAAATAGTTGAGGGAAGAAGAAGAAAAAGAAGAAGAAGAATAAAGTCGGATAACAATATGTTGAAATGCTGACTCAGCATTTCAACATAATTATTGGGGGGCCACTGGAACTACAGTCTGGGTGAGGCTGGGCCGCACAAAGTATTCCGCAAAAAAGGGTCCCAAGTATTCAAAAAATGAGAAGAAAGATCCATTTTATTAACATCCATATTATTAACTCTTCCCCTGCCAGCATTTGTCAAAAAAAGTTGACAGCCAGCACCAGCATTTTCACTAAAATGTTGTAGATTTGAACTGCCTACTTTTTTTTCTGTTTTGTTCCCAACCCAGCCCACCCCTATCAGCCAATGTTTAGCTTTGTTTAGCTTTGCTGTTTAAGCAAAGTTGTCTGAATTAGAAAGAAAGAAATGCATTACATTTGCCTGAGAGAGAAGAGTTTCAGTCACAGCAAGTCTTAGAACTAAGCAAAATGTAGTACATTTCTTGTTTAACATTATTTTCTTAGTAAAGTCCACACGCAACAGTTTCTAGCCTTGACAGCCCCTATATATGATCAGGGAGGAAAAAATGAAATCACCATGTGACCCCTATCTTATACCTGACAGGAGAAAACTGTTGTGTTTAAACTCTTCTAGTGTTACAACCATCCCCAGTCTCCCCTAAATCATTAAAAATAAATCAGTAGTGGGCCTATTTGAATAACTAGTGTTTGATTTTTTTCTTACATAAAAACTTGAGGGAAACACTTTTATCTGTGTAGTTATGGACAGAGTCAGACCTGTCCACACAGACCTGAAGGTGTGTGCAGAGGCCGGAGCTTGTCAACAGGCAAGGCAGGCAGCCCCAGACCACTAGGGGGCCCCCAAGGGCTGACAAATTTTACTCCACAGTAATGTCTTACAGTATAGCATCTGCAGTGACCTACCCCATTAACCCCATCAAACAACCAGTGGTCAAATTGCAATGACATCTTTGACAGATACCTCCCTAAAGGGGCCCCATAGTCATCCCTGTGGTAAAAACACACCAGAGCTGCAGCTACTTTTGGCTGATTGTATTCTGGATCACTACACACACTTTCACACTACAACATTTAAATAAACCTTATCCTAAGTATTTTAATAACTTATATGTGTTGAGTGCTATGGAGACAGCCAGTCAGTTAATATGAGGTGGACCCCATTAACTGATTTGTGTGGTGGGATTTCAACCCAGTGTTGGCACCGTTATGTTTCCAGCTGAAATCAGGTCACCAGAGACAACTGTCTGTGTAATGTTATGTGAGTGTAATGTGTGTGCTGGGTGTACAATTTCAAAAGTTGAGTCCTTTAGCATTTGTTGCACACTTAGTTTAGGGAAAAGTGTGATCTGAAGGTCTGTTGTCACTGCCCAAGGCACGCAAAGCCTTGTAAGAACAGTATTGGCCGTCTTCAGCGTGTTTCTTCAGTCACTCGTCAGTGAACCAGCTTATTGAGGCATTATTATGGCCTCTAAGTGTCAGCCTTAGGCTGAGGAGTTGGATTGATGTTTCCAGGGAGCGCTCCTTTCAGTTATTTTGAGTCTTTGTCCATATTTGTCTGTGTCTAAGTCTGTGTCTCTGTCTCAGTCTGTGGGGGTCTTTAGTCAGTTATTCTTCCAGATTGTCAATAGTCGCTTTTTAGATGTGATGGTGATGGATCCAAGGTGCTTTTCCGTCTCCAGTTCTTTACCCATATGTAGTCATCTGGCACCAGGTCATGTAGGGGTCCCGAATCAGCTCTGGTCAGGTCAAGTCTGGGCAAAGAGAAGATATCTGCCAGCATCTCATAGTATTTCCCCAATCATAAATCATGCATTGATTGTTAGTGAATCAAGCCACCCTGTAGCTGAACACCCCATTGTTAATACATATTTAGTTCCTTGACATGCATGTGATTCAATAAAAGCCATCAGTAAATTATGGCTTGAACTCTGAGCTCTTTTTATTTTTTGCAACTTCCCCTGTGCAGTTTTCACATTGTGCCCAGCACAAATACCACACTTAAGGCAGACTCCTGCCACTTACCTGCTGTATTCCTGAGCAGTGCCAAACTCTTCTAATTGAATTTATCATTTTATTTTATCCATCATGAGTTTTATGTGCTATTTCTGCAGCTTTCTATACCAGGGCCGTAGAAAACATGATTCCCTTTCAGATTCCTATATTCCATTTATTAGGGTAGCATATTTTTCAGTGTTTTGAGTTCAGTTTTTTTTTTTTTTTGCTTGATTTGAATGTCTTGTACTGAGGTTCCAAAATAGTCCTTAGTTGATACAGTGTCTATGCTTTCAGTATTTATTAGCTTTTTACTTTCAGCTGCCTTTTTTGTGTGCTATACATTTTATCACTGTTATTCTTCTGGGTAAAAGGATTGCATCTAGCAGGTTTTGAACTTTTTCGCTATTTTAGATGTGTTTGCCCATGGCCATTTAAAATATTTTAAAACAATTTTCAGCGGTCGCTACAGCATACCCTACCTCTTTACCACCCTTTTGATTCTGTTTAGCATCAACCATCTACAAACACCGTGCTGCCTGCATCCAGAGGGATGTCAGAAAGGTCACAACAGGGCTTACTCCTGTACATAATATACCCACTGTGTCTCTTTTTTTGTTTTTCTCTCCTTCTCTACTCTGGCCTGGTGCTCCTCCCAATGTTGAGCCTGAGTTACAAGGTCATCCCACCCCATAGTTCTCCATCCCACTTTGTGTCGCATGATTAAGGCCTGAGTTTCTTGATTTAATCTGCCAAGCCCAAGTGCTACACAAGCTGCCTCAAAAGATCCTATAGGGCTGGAACCAAACTGACTTTTATCCTGTCCTGTCTGCTGCTCATATGCTTTGAGGAATTTAGCCAAAAACAAAGGAGCACTGTTCCCAGGTCCCTGGGTCATTTGCATAACACTCTGAAGTCCTGAATATTTACCCCAGGTTTCTTTAGCAAAGTGAATTATTGCTTTTACCATTTCCTGGTAATGATCATCTACTTCCCACTGTACATGTCTGGAAACAATTTTCTCCACCCATTTATAATCATCAAACAACTTATCCCATTTGTAGCCTTCATCTTTACTTATCATACATAACAACTTTCTGCATTCCTCTCCTGTCGGCCTCCACTGTTTACACAATGAAACCCAATTCTTCTCAAATCCATTAATTCCATCTCTAGGGTCTGGCACTGTCCTAGCAGCTTCCTTCATCTCTGTCCTGTCCCATGGTCTGAAAACCTGTTGTATGCAATCACCTCCTGCAACCTGATACATTGGAAACTGCCCTACTGGTCGCATTAACTCTATCTGATCTATCAGTCTGGCTGGTGGCTGAGCTGCATGTCCTGTGTCTGCCCTTGTCACTGGTTTAGTTGGAGGTGATAGTTCAGTTGAGCGATTTATGTCCCAGGAGTTGTCTGGGGGTAATGGAGGATAAAGGCTTGCTGCTAGTGTTAACTGTTTTTGTTTAATAGGTGTTGAAGTGATTACTGCATCTGTCTTTTGTCTGCTAATCTGTTTATATAAGCAATCCTGCTCACATTTTATCCCTGCATTGCTGTCTTGTAAATTTGGTGTTATCACTTTTTGAACCTGTAGTGATTCTGGCTTCAATTCTTTTTCTTTTTGGATTCATTTAACCTGTGATTTGCTTCTCGCTCCCACTGTGTTAAACAGATAAAGTCCTGTATAGTTAGTTTTACTCTTTTTGGTTTCTTTTTATGTGTAGGCCATTTACCTTTATGCAAATCTTCCATATTTTTCCTCAGTTGTTGTAACTGTTGTATACTCAAACTACCCCCTTCTGGAAATCCTAATTTCTTCTCCCACATAGGAACCCTTTCAGAACTGCCTGGATATTTTTTCTCCATAATGTCACATATTGCAGAAACGTGTTTACCTTTACTTTTATGCTTAGACCTACTTAGACCCATTCTAATTACTCAAAGAGGTTGGCACTCTCCAGGAAAACGACTCAGGAAGGCTGTGGTTCGGGTCACAGAGGACTCCAGGAGCAGTGCCTCGAGCCGCGCTGACTGGCAAGGAAGTCTCAATCCCACACCTCTTCTTCACAGCAGCTGGTCTGTCTATGGAAGGACTGAAATGTGCGCGCAAAGTGGAGATTTAATTCCGTTGTTCAGCCCGCGGTCGGATGACAATGCTCTGAAATCCCACTTCTGACACCAGAATGGATTCATTATATTAATCCTCCATTAGGCCTAGCCTAAATAGGTGTGAGCCTAGCTCACATCTTCGGTGTGGGCCAAGCCCACATATTCAGTGCAGGCCCGGCCTGCATCCTTGATCAAGGGGAGAGAAGGAAGACACAGCAAACCAGTGCGTACTAGAGTCAGTCCTTTCTCTCAGTTTATTTCAGAAAACACAAGACATATATACAGTATGATAGACAATGATGTGTTACAGACCTCCGTACTCCCCCCTGTTCTGACACGTTGACTAATGACCAGAGTGAAATTGCATAAAATTGCTTTCTAAACAAGAAAAACACATGAATGGTCTATTGATGGCGTCCTGAGCACACACATATACATAGTGCATAGGACTATTATGCAATAAGCCAATTCAGCAATGACACGCCGTGCAAATGACCACTATACAGTTATTCAACTCTATCAATGAGTTTCTATACTTGAGCAAACACATGATGAATTCTTATTCTTAAGCACACACATGAGTTCTTATTCTTAGCACACACATGATGCATATGGCCAGTGTCTGATCTGGTTGCAGGGTTACAAAACAACTTTTTTATACCAATTACCTGTATTGCTGTATCGCAATATGTGCACGGATTAAAGTTCTCCGTCGCCACGACGGATTTCTGTCATTTGGAAAATAACAGGGGGGGAAATGGACGGGACATAGAGGTATACCAGAGCCTTTGTCCGGAGCTTATCTCCACCACCTCAAAGCTGAGCTCCGCCTTAGTCAAATAATGATGGGTGTGGATGGGACATGGAGGTTTACCAGAGATTATCAGTGAACTGCGAACATGTGCGCGCCTGAAGGGAGCCTTGTGTGCCAGTAAGCGTAAAGACGCACAGCGCACGGGACAGGGATCCTGAATCACTTTGTGTGTTTATTGTAATTCAAACAGTGTCTCGTTGGCTCGTGTGCACGGTTTAAGTGAAGACGATTTAAAAAATGATGAGTCAGCCTTCTGGTTAATTGAAACACAACATTCCTGAGCAGTGCAGCTCTTCTTTTCACTTTTTCTAAATGATTAATTCATCCCGAGGTTCCTGCATCACTTATTCTCCATGATATAAGATCAGTCTGTAAAGGATCAAGCTCCCAATGCAGTCAACTAGTGCAGCTGAGATGATAAATGTCAGGATAGAGCTGTAAGAGCCATCCCTTCAGTGTATGTTTTATCTAAAAAGTGAAAATATCACTGTTTCCTTCCAATTCCCAAATTCACTAATGATAAAAGCTTTTATGCATTTCCAGCTAAAGGACATTGTCACCCCCAGAATTTAATAGGTACTTTATTATATATTCATACTGTCCTGTAATTCTGCTTGATTTTTCTCTCAAAATGAATCAGATCAATGCCTCTGTCAGGTATGTATTAACTGCAGCTTGTAACTGCATTATATAATTTAATGTAGTGGCACTCAGAGCATGTGACAAATCCAAGATGGCAGCCAACCCAACTCTTTGTTTGTCAGGTCTTAATGTGAGGGCTCAATTCTAATGTTTTAAGTTATTATATTTCCTCGATATTATAAAAAGTGCACTTGAATGTGAGATGTTTTACAAGTTCTTCTTTATTTTCCCATTCTGAGATCTCTGGAGCTTATTTTTGGACACTTTAGTATTCATTGCCTTGGATCTGTTTGAGGCTTGGTCTTGGTTATGGACTGTTTGAAGCCTGGAGTTTTTCTGGAATCAACCTGGAGGTGCATGGCCCAGCACTAGACTGTTCAAACTATTTGGACTTGCAGCAGCTAGCCTCCAGGAGCTAGCTTCAACCAGCCAGGCAGCAGCTGGCCTCCAGGAGCTAGCTTCAACCAGCCTTACAACAGCTAGCCTCCACTAGCCCTGCAGCAGCTAGCCTCCAGGAGCTAGCTTAAACCAGCCTTACAGCAGCTAGCCTTCAGGAGCTAGCTTCAACCAGCCTTGCAGCAGCTAGCCTCCAGGAGCTAGCTTCAACCAGCCCTGCAGCAGCTAGCTTCAGCAGCCTTGTAGCAACTAGCCTCCAGGAGCCAGCTTCAATCGGCCCTTCAGCTGCTAGCTTCCATCAGTTCTGCAGCAGCTAGCCTCCATCAGTCCTGTTTCAACTAGTTGCACTCAGCCATTGAACCTCATCATGTTAAATATAGTGCTTGCTCTTCTGGCTTTTTTTTCTCTGCCTACCATCAGTGAACTTGAAGTGGTTGGGAATAGCTGGCGTCCTATTGAATGCGGGGGTGACTATGCTGTCCCTTGTTATTATTTGTTTCCCAGAAAAAGCACCGACTGGGATACTATCTTCTCCAAGTTCTGTCCCACCTGGACCATGCATTGTTCTGATGATGTCATTTTGCCCCACTTGTCGTATTATTTAGTGCATATGACTGGTTGCTATCATTTGATTCTTATTCCCCATGTCCTGGTCATCCAAGGTGCAGCATAGTTCTGTTCAGGCAGTACCTACACACTCAGTGAGGAAGAAATGTTTTATTTTTCTTCTACTTTTACTGTCTGTTAACGTTGAACTCAAACCCGGCCCTGATATAAACTGTCTGAGTACTCCAGCTGATTTTAAATCTAGATCAGGGCTTGGTGTTATACACCTAAATGTTAGAAGTCTATTGCCAAAACTTGACCTAATTAAAATCTGGGCTAAATCAACTGATACTGACATTCTTGTCTTATCTGAAACTTGGCTAAAATAATCCATCGCAGACAAAGACATTGCTATTAAAGGTTACAATGTTTATCGTTGTGACTGGCCTAGAAAAGGTGGTGGCATAGCAATATATGTCAGACAGAAATTTCATGTTACTGTTCAATCATATCTTTCCCTCAGCAATCAATTTGAATTTCTTGCTCTGAGGTTGGAGCTTTTAAATGGCCACTTTCTCACCATCGTAGGCTGCTATAGACCGCCATCTGCTAGTAGTGAGGCTTTATCATCATTGAATAAACAGCTTTTAACTTTGGCCTTTAGCAAGATTCTTCTCACAGGTGATCTGAAATGGGATTGGTTATCTCCTGTTTCTTTTAACTTAACACAAATAGTTAATGGGTCAACACGCCCAAACCTTAAATGCCCAGAGAAATCTTCCCTTCTTGATTTATTTTTAACTAATTCTCCTCATAAATATTCAGGTATTGGTATTTTTGCTAATGATTTGAGTGATCATTGTGTTATAGCCACTCTCAGAAGAGCTAACCTCCCAAAATCAAAGTCACGTATTAGTCTTAAACGTGATTATAAACATGTCTGTGAGCAGGGCTTTCATCATGATTTATGGCACTTTGGTTGGTCCAAGATCTCACTTTTTAACGATGTAGAGCTGGCCTGGAAGTACTTTTAAGATGCTTATAATATAATTGTAAATAAACATGCCTCTCTTCGCAAATTTAGAGTGAAGTGTAGAAACAATCCTTGGTTCTCCCCTGAACTGTCCGGTCTCCTTAAAGCATGGGATGATGCCTGGGCTAAGGCCGGAAAATCTAAATCCCAGGGTGACTGGCTGATATTCAAGCAGCTCAGAAATCGCTTCACTTCCCTTGTTAAAAAGGCTAAGTCTGATTTTTATGTTGATAAAACTACTCGTAATCTAAACAATCCTAAGAAGTTTTGGAAAGTAGTCAAATCTTCATTCAGGGATGAAACCACAGATGAACTGCCTGCTTGCATTGTAAAAGATGCACATATTCTAGCTGACAAATCAGCCATTTGTAATTATTTTAATGAACACTTTGTTTCCTCTGCATATCTTTTTGAGTCCTCACATCCACATCAAGCTAATGGGCAGGGGATTTGCCTTCAGTCACCACCTATTAATGCTACAGCTCCAGGATTTGATCTGACTCCTTTTGATGTAGTCGAGGTCCATAGGGCTTTACAGCAATTGGATTTAAGTAAATTTGCTGGACCTGACAATCTCAAGCCTTTATTCTTAAGGTCTGCTGCAGATTCCATAGCAGAACCTTTGTGTCATATTTTCAATCTTTCTCTTTCTGAAAATAAGATCCCGAGGGTATGGAAATCTGCTTATGTTCTTCCCTTGCTGAAAGGTGGTGATCCTTCCATGGTCAACAACTATAGGCCGATCTCTAAATTATGTGTTCTTTCCAAAGTTTTAGAAAAGTTGGTTGCTGAACAACTTAAAGGTTTTTTAGATGCACATGGTCTCCTCTCACAATATCAGTCAGGTTTTCGTAAACAGCACAGTACAATAACTGCTGCTGTTAAAGTGGTGAATGACATCATAGGGGCCCTAGATGGCCGAAAATATTGTGCAGCTCTTTTTATAGACTTGTCAAAAGCATTTGACACAGTCCACCATGTCATTCTGGCAGATAGGCTTCATACGATTGGCATATCCAGCCAGGCATTTAATTGGTTCTCAGATTATTTATCAGATAGAACACAGTGTGTCCAGGCCACTGGGTCTTTTTCCTCTTTTCTCCCTGTTCTCAAGGGTGTTCCTCAAGGTTCTATATTAGGGCCACTGTTGTTTACACTATATTGCCAAAAATATTCACTCACCTGCCTTGACTCGCATATGAACTTAAGTGACATCCCATTCCTAATCCATATGGTTCAATATGAGGTCAGTCCACCCTTTGCAGCTATAACAGTTTCAACTCTTCTGGGAAGGCTGTCCGAAAGGTTTAGGAGTGTGTTTAAGGGAATTTTTGACCATTCTTCCCGAAGCGCATTTGTGAAGTTGGATGTTGGACGAGAAGGCCTGGCTCTCAGTCTCCGCTCTAATTCATCCCAAAGGTATTCTATCGGGTTGAGGTCAGGACTCTGCGTGATTTGTCACTCCAGAGAACGCGTCTCCACTGCTCTAGAGTCCAGTGGCTGCATGCTTTACACCACTGCATCGATGCTTTGCATTGCACTTGGTGATGTATGGCTTGGATGCAGCTGCTCGGCCATGGAAACCCATTCCATGAAGCTCTCTGCGCACTGGTCTTGAGCTAATCTGAAGGCCACATGAAGTCTGGAGGTCTGTAGCAATTGACTCTGCAGAAAGTTGTCAACCTCTTCGCACTATGCGCCTCAGCCTCCGCTGACCCCGCTCCGTCAGTTTACGTGGCCTGCCACTTCATGGCTGAGTTGCTGTCGTTCCCAAACACTTTCACGTTCTTATAATACAGCTGACAGTTGACTGTGGAATATTTAGGAGCGAGGAAATTTCACGACTGGATTTGTTGCACGGGTGGCACAGTTCCACGCTGGAATTCACTGAGCTCCTGAGAGTGACCCATTCTTTCACAAATGTTTGTAAAAGCAGTCTGCATGCCTAGGTGCTTGATTTTAAACACCTGTGGCCATGGAAGTGATTGGAACACCTGATTCTGATTATTTGGATGGGTGAGCAAATACTTTTGGCAATATAGTGTATGTGAATAGTCTTGTGATGATTTGTCTAATACTGTGTCCCACTACTATGCTGATGATACTGTAATATATTGTTCATCTTCTTCAGTTTTAAAATCCCTTGAGCTCCTGCAGTCAGCCTTTGATACTGTTCAGTCCCGCCTGACTCAGCTTAAGTTAGTGCTGAATGCAGATAAAACAAAGACCACGCTATTTTCAAATGGCAAGCAGCTTCCATCTCACCTTCCTAGGTTGTCAACTGTTCATGGGGTTGAAATTGAAATGGTCACATCTTATAAATACTTAGGCATTCTACTTGATGAGAACCTGTCCTTTAAATTGCACATTGACAGACTTGTTTCTAAGCTGAAACTTAAATTGGGTTTCTTTTTTAGAAATAAGTCATGTTCTTCACTACAAGTGAGAAAACATTTGATCACCACAACTTTTTTACCCTTGTTGGACTATGGAGACCTGCTTTTTATGAATGCTCCTGATCAGTTTTTAAAGAAATTGGATACTGTATATCACTGTGCTTTGCGTTTTATTACTGGTTGCAGCTATCAAGTACATCATTGCAAATTTCCCCGTGTGGGACGAATAAAGGTTTATTCTATTCTATTCTATTCTATCACTGTTCCCTATATGCTGTTGCGCATTGTCCTTCCTTGTATGTTCTTCGACTCTCTCACTGGCTGATTTTTATTTATACATCTATTCTTGGACTTCTGCCTACATATCTGTGTTCACACATGTGTAGAAACCTCAGCCAATATGGCCTGCTCTCTCTGGACATCATACAGCTGCAGGTCCCGAGAGTAAGAACTGAACTGGGCAAAAAGGCTTTTAAATTTTCTGCCCCATCTGCCTGGAATGATGTGCAGAAGGACTTGAAATTGACACCTCTTGTAACCCTAGGGGAATTTAAGACAATCATAAAAGACAGAGAAATGAGCTCAATTGGTTCGTGTGATTTCACTGTGTAATCATAATCCCTATGTTATTTTTTCTGTAGTGTGTGTACCTGTGACTGAAATCTGTTTTTTTTTCTGTTTTGTGCTGTCGTCTTGGCCAGGTCACTCTTGAAAAAGAGGTTTTTAAATCTCAAAGAGTTTTTTACCTGGTTAAATAAAGGATATTGTTATTGATGTGAGCGGAGTGGAGCGTTGAGATTTCCCGCTCCTCGCTCACAGAGCTGTTCCTTGCACCCGCTCATCCACTCACAGCAGATGTGCACCGCTCCGCTCATTACCGCTCTGCCGCTCACTCAAATTTCTACCCGATCCACTCAAATCACTTACCTCTCACTCTACAAAAATACGGAAGCGCATTGCATTCACTAGTTAAAGAAAACTAGGCAATTGCAGGTGACCTGCACTGAGGTCTGAGAGCTTTTGCGCTGTCCGCGGTGTTGATCTGAGTTGTCAACATCCAATTTGCAACAGAAAACAGTGTGGGTGTCTGAACAGTTAATTACATGCAGATGCACTCTGTGTGAGACATGCTTCAGACGCTTGGTGTGAGCAGTACAGGAGCGAAATTGAAGCGGGATGGAGCGAAAGATAAGGTGCCGCTACAGCTTTTTTGAAAAAACCGCTCCGCTCCGCTCACATGCTCTGGTGGCACTAACATTATGTTTGGGTTAGGTGAGACTGAAATCAGGGCCCCTGTGGTCAGCTGTGAGTGACGCTCTGTGGCTGCCTTGTCTCTGGTGACGCACTGGTGCTGCTTGGTCTCCTCTGCTGCTGCTTTGTCTCCTCTGAAGCTCCGCTGCTGCTTTGTCTCATCCGAAGTTCCATTGCTTCTTCATCTCTGCTGCTGCTTTGTCTCCTCTGAAGCTCCGCTGCTGCTTTGTCTCATCCGAAGTTCCATTGCTGCTTCATCTCTGCTGCTGCTTTGTCTCTGATGCTCCTTTGTCGTCACGGACGCTCTGCTGCAGCTCTATCTCCACGCTGCTGTCCATTATTAAACGCCCTGCACGTGGCGAGCAGTGCAACTATTAATCATGTTTTAAGGGTTGGGTATGAGTGAGTGTGGGTTACAACCCCAATAAATTTGAGTTGATTTATATAAGTTTATTACTACAGTTTTGTGGGTTTAGTTGATTTTGATTGTCTTGATTGTTTGTTTCATTTGCCTTATTGGTTGATTCAATTTGATTTTCCTTTTTCACATACGGTCATGTAGGTTTGGAGAGCTTTTTTCCCTTAATAAATAAAATCATCATTTATAAACTGCATTTTGTATTTACTCAGGTTATCTTTGTCTAATGTTAAAATTTGTGTGATGATCTGAAACATTTAAGTGTGACAAATATGCAAAAAAGTAAGAAATCAGGAAGGGGGCAAATACTTTTTCATGGCACTGTATGGTGTTTATCTAGTGTGATTCCTACCCTTTATCTGCCACATATGCTTACTCAGCAATTAGACTGTTTGTTACACACTTGTCACAAATATTACTAATCACTCAGTGCTATCCACCGTTCTATATCATTTGAAGGTGGAAGTATGATTTATGAACATTGCATACAGTAGTAATGCCTCGCTAAAGGAACACATCTACAGTTGTGTTCAAAATAATAGCAGTCCCACATCACTAGCAAGATAAATCACTGTTTTTGTTAGAATTTCAACTTCTACACTGCAAGTAAGTTTCTAGAAGGTTTAGTAAAGGTATAGAAAACCAACAGACCCAACAAGCATGATGTGCATGCTGCTAATTCTGTAAAACTGAATCATTAACTGAAAGGCATGTTAAAAAAAATAGCAGTGCTGAGTTCAATTAGTGTGGTAATTGATTGTGTGAAAAAAATAGGTGTTAAACAGGTGGCCCTTATTTAAGAATCAAGGCAACTGACGCTGCATATGCTGGCTGTGCACTTGTCCTTGAAAAACAGAGTAAAATGGGTCATTCAAGAAATTGTTCAGAAGAAGAGCGTTCTTTGATTAAGAAGTTAATAAAAGAGGTGAAAACCTATAAAGAAGTTCAGAAAATGATAGGCTGTTCAGCTAAAATGATATCAAATGCTTTAAAGCGACAGCCAAAACCAGAAAGGCGAGGAAGACAAAGAAAAACGACTATTTGAATGGATCAGAGAATAACCAAAATGGCAAAGGCTCAGCCAATGATCAGCTCCAGGAGGATCAAAGAAGATCTAAGGTTGCCTGTGAGTACTGTAACAATCAGACGATGTCTATGTGAAGCCAAGCTACCAGCAAGATGCCCCTGCAAAGTCCCATTGTTAAAAAAAAGACGTGCTGAAGCGGTTACAGTTTGCCAAAGAACACACTGACTGGCCTAAAAAGAAATGGCGCAATATTTTGTGGACTGATGAGAGTAAGATTGTTCTTTTTGGGTCTAAGGGCCACAGACAGTTTGTCAGATAACCTGAAATCACTGAATTCAAGCCACAGTACACAGTGAAGACAGTGAAGCATGGTGGTGCAAGCATCATGATATGGGGATGTTTCTCGTACTATGGTGTTGGTCCTATTTATGGCATACCAGGGAACATGGATCAGTTTGAGTACATCAGAATACTGGAAGAAGTCATGTTGTCGTATGCTGAATAGGAAATGCCCTTGAAATGGGTGTTCAACAAGACAATGACCCCAAACACACCAGCAAGCGAGCAAAATCATGGTTCCAGACAAACAAAATTCAAGTAATGGAGTGGCCAGCACAATCCCCCAACCTTAATCCCATAGAAAACTTGTGGGCTGACATAAAAAATGCTGTTCATGAGGCAAAACCAAGAAATGCAGAGCAATTGTGGATGTAGTACAATTGTCCTGGGCTTCAATACCTGTTGACCGGTGCCAGAGGTTGGTAGGCTCCATGCACCACAGATGTGAAGCAGTTATCAGAAACCGTGGTTATGCAACTAAATATTAGTTTATGATTCTCAGGAAAGTTGAATCATCAAGCAGTTCTTAGTTTATACACTACATTTTTGAGTTTGTAAAATAAAGATGTCAGCACTGCTATTTTTTTTAACATTATATTTCTTGACTTTCTGTAAAATATTATCAAATTCAATGACTTTTTCCAGTTTTCTTGCTTTGAAATAGAATGTGCAGTGTCCCGAATGCATTCGTGTGCATTAAAGGATAAGTTTGGTTTTTTGACACCTGGACCTTATTTTTAGGATTAAATACGCTCGTAGACTCACCCAGACAATTTTGGCGGAGCTCGGAGCCGTTTTCCAGCAATTTAGACCCATCCGACTGCGTTTCTTTCTCATGCCATAGTAGCAGAAGGGACCAGAAATCGAAGCCCCTAAATTAGACATTATCTGCTGCGAAACTCGTACATCTCAGCTACATTTTATAAATGAATGGCGAGTGTTATCATCATGTCAGCTCAACTTTGTTGTTATGGTAATCCGGGGCTTTACAAGGATGGGTAATGTTGAAGAAAAGTTCTCAGAGTCCAGTTTATGGTTTGCTGTGGTGAGGTGACTTTATTGAAGCATGCCGGCAAGCTGGTGAACTGACAGACAGAGTGCAGGTCTGTGTCTGTGAGCTGACCACGACTGAGGAAGGAGCAGGAGTTAAGTACAGTGTGGAAACAATGGGATACACCAAAAGGGGGAGAGGGGAGTGTACCTTGACCAGACATGCTGAATCAAACAGACATGGTAAATCAATTAAAATGGAAGACAGACGTCTGAGTGAATTAAGCTGTTGTGAAATAGTAACAGAAGGTAGACGTTATTTCCTTTGCCAGTATGCATACAAAGTTCTTTGATCAAAGGTGCCAGGATGGGGGGTCCGTCTGAGTTTAAGGTGTTGGGAGATCTTTTGATAGGGAAAGGACTCATGGGGTGTAGTTACCAGACTCAAGACAATTTGCATTCCAAAGCTCCGGATTTACATTGAAGACAGTTCACAGTCACTAGATCAACAATTTAACATTTTCTCTATCAGTAACTTTTGGTGACGTCATAGACATGCACCGCAAGAGCGCAGCTGAGTAGAGCTGCTGTTGTTGCTAGGCTACACGGCTACACGGCTATTTTTGTGCAACATGGCGGAATATTTATCCAATGCAGAAGTATCTGACGACGACTTTGAGTATAATGGATGCCTGTATCGTTTTGAGCCAGAATATACTGACGAGGAGCTATTTGAAATTTGAAAGGAGGATGCAGAGGGAAAGAGCCGAACAGCTGGCCAGAGAACAAGCAACCACTGCACGTCCACGAATGAGGGCTAACTGGTGGTGTTGTTGTGGACATTGCACGGCAATGGCAACAGAGAATGAGTGAGTTTTGCAGCAGATAATGTCTAATTTAGGGGCTTCGATTTCTGGCCCTGTCTGCTACTATGGCATGAGAAAAAAACGCGGTCGGATGGATCTAAATTGCTCGAAAACGGCTCTGAGCTCCGCCAAAATTGTCTGGGTGAGTCTACGAGCGTATTTAATCTTATAAATAAGGTCCAGGTGTCAAAAACGAACTTATCCTTTAAAATAAAATTTATTTGAAAAATTTTGAGGTTTACTCACCTTTTTAAACACACTGCTATTATTATGAACATAACTGTATATCACCGCAGACTTGGGTGTTTAGGATTACGCGGGTCTGCAAGTCTGATATGTGATGACATTAAATGTATGACATGATTCTAACTTCAGTTCACCACCTCACCATCTGCACTGCCAGTTTCCCCCATCTCCAAAATGTTCGTGCGCCAGCATCAAAGTTGACGTACCGGTGCGCACATTCTCCCGCCAAGTTTATTTTTATAAATCACAACCTTTGCGTGGAAAGTGGCTTACGCCACTTATAAATGAGGCCCCAGGGCATTGTGAACAGATCCTGTATTTCCAATGTACATGTCGAGGAAAACACCACTGAAATCACAAATGCCCTGCAAAATTATGGAGGGGACAAGCTTCCAATTGATATCACTTTGCTTTTTTGGAAATCAAGTACTTTTACCATATTGATGTTCAAGAATTTTAACTTATTTATTATTCTTATTTACTAACTTATTCTTTAACTTATTCAGTGTTTCCCCTACAGTCTATTTATATATTTTTGTATGTATTTATTTTTTTAAGCAAATTATTATTAATAAAATTTACTACTTAATGATTGTTTTGTATAATTATTTGTTATATGTATAAATAATTTCAGTCTTCCGAAGAAAAACAAAATTTTTCTCCAACATCTGTCAGGTTTAAGCCAAAAACTTTTTGCTGTGCATTTAATTATTCCCTGGAAAGTTAATGGGTGCTCCTGCTTGTCTTTGTCAAGCATAAAAAGTAACTGGGTGATGGTGTGACCACCGTAAATGAAGCTTGGACCCAAAAAGCAAATCCCGAGAGCAGTAATGGTGCAACAAAAATAATTTATTAAACCAGGAGAAGGTAAGGGGAGGTGAGGGTAAGGTAAAGGGAGAATGAGGCAACGGAGTGTGGCTGTGAAAGCCGGGCTCAAGGAAGCACTGAAAAAGAGGAGGAGAAGCACAGTTAGTCAAATAAAGGACTTGAGATACAAAACCCATTAAACACAAGCATACACTCTCTAGATTACTCAAGAAGGCCAACTTTACCACTTGGGAAGCGGAAATAATCTGGCACTGTGACGGGTCTTCAGGAGGCAGGGTAGGGGCAGGGGCGAAAAGGAAAAAAAGGGCACATACAGCTTGTTCTCACCACTGAAGAGGACACTTTAGACATGTTTATATGTTATACAAATGGCACATTATATAGCCCCAAAACAGACTAGACAGGCTACTCAAGTTAGTTTGTAGTTAAGATCAGCATCCACAAGAACTGTGTTGATTTAATGTTGAACTATGAAGAACACACATAAATAAAAATAAATAAATACATACATAAATAAATAAAATCCTAAGTAGTCTGGGGGACTTACCCCAGACATTTTTCGATTAAGAAGATGCCCTTTCCTTTATTCCAGTGCATTCAGGCATGAGAACGGGTCAGGGGTGAAAAAGGTGAGAAAGATATGACCCCTCTAGGGGGGTCTGGGGGCATGCTCCCCCGTAAGAAGATTTTGAATATTTGATATTTAAAAGCATCAATCTGATGCATTTTGACACAAATTTCAAGCAGAATTACAGGACAGTTTGAATGTATAATATAGTATCTATCCATACATGGTCCCATTATGCTATATAAGATGCTGATAACTTCTTTCATGAAATGCATTAATTAATTTTCCACTGGAGGCTTGTTCAGATATCTACGTTATATCTCCTGCTGTGTGAGCTAACGTTATTCATCAATGACATGATGCCTCTTTCAGCAAGCTTTAATTCTTCTGGTGATATATTACCTTTAGCTAATATTAAACTATCGTTAACTATATTCCACTTGGATCAGCAAGACATCTTCAGCCTCCAAATGCTTCTCAGACCAATCAGGCAGCACTATCCCCCCACCTTGCCAGAGAAAACACTGCTGATATGAGGCCCTTCGCGCTTATATTTCCATGCTCTTGCGCTTGTAGTGAATGTTTTTGTCCAATTCAAGGCTCCCTTCAGGAGCATGCACATGTTTGCAGTTCACTGATAAGCTCTGGTATACCTCCATGTCGATTAGGCCCCCCCAAAGAAAAAAAAACTTTCCATCAGATCTACACTGTAGGTCACCTATTTTGATTTCAAACTGGCAAATTTCTCTGAAAGGTGAGGGATTTTCATGCCTGGCATTTTAACACCATATTAGCACCAGAATAATATCCAAACTGTTTCTGTGAGATAGTTTTGGCTCAATATAGATCAAAAAAGGGCCCAACATAAGTCACTGCAACAGTAATGTTCCATATTATTTCTTAGTCCTAACGATTTTCTGTAGTTTAGTGTGTTTTTTCCACTTAAGAGGGCAATTTAGTGTGTTTTGCCAACCAGGACACATTAGTATGTGTTAAGATGCCCAAGAGGGCACAGAGGGAACTTTAGCACACGTTTAGCTCCCAAGAGGACACTTTAGAGAGCATTTTGCCTCACAAGAGGGCACAAAGGGCACTTTAGAGTGTGTTTTATTTCCTGAGAGGGCACTTAAGAGCATTTTTTGGCTCTCAAGAGGGCACTTTAGAGTGTGTGTTGGCTCTCAAGGGTACCGTAGCATGTGGTTTTGGCTTCCAGGAGAAACTTTAACACGTTTTGCCTTCCAAGAGGGCACTTTAGCGCGCGTTTTTCAACAGTTGGGCCACGAGGGGGGGCGATTCCCTCCCTAGTTCAGGAAAGGGTTCTATGTTACAAATGAAAACACTGTTCAATGTTGATTTTCAGCAAAGTTATAATGACAGAATGGACTGTGACATATACAAGTGTTTACTCTCTTCAAGGGAACCTTAACAGTACAGGGGAAGGATATGTTATGCATTGACAGCTTTAATTTTTGTCCCCTGTGAGATACTGTTGTAGCCTTGTATTCTCGTGTATGTGCTCACGTCACACCCCTGGCCTGTCCCGTACAAATTGGATGAAATACAATAGTTAACTATCCTCCCGAGTCTCGTGTTTATTACTTTGATGTTGTAGACAAGTATACAACAATTATAAAGCATTTTAAGGACTTTATGGGGTTTGGGGAATTAATTTGCCAGTGGAGTTATTGTTAACACTTTTGTTAATTTGTTGTTTTGTTGTTATTAAACTGATTATTTCCCTCTTGGGGTTTATTTATGATTATTTCTTTTCTGGGGTTTATTTGTGATTTATTTTGGGGTTTGGTAGTTTATTTCATTAATTACTTGATTTGTTTAGTATATTGTAAATTTGGTTATCTGCATTGAGGTATATTTGAGTTGACCTCAGGTGGATTCCTGTGTTGTGTTGTGGATATGTGGAATGATAAGGCAACACTGGAAGTCTCTTTTTGGCCACATTTATTCTGGCAAGAGAAAATATAGACAAAACAACCACATGAATCTTCCAGCCCGCTCCAGATCCTACAGCATTAATGACCTGAAAAAAATTAGGTATTCTGAGATTCTGAATGTTACGTACACACAAAATATGATTGTAGAAGGCACCTTCTGTGCATTATTCACCTGATCAGACAAGCAGTTATAGATCATAGACAGATATCAATAGATAATCATAAAGATACTACCTCACTTTCTAGCTCTTTATTTGGAGCTGTCCTTGCAATGTCTGCATAGTAGATCTTATAGGGACCTATTTTAGACGTTAATACATAAGGGCTCTTTCCTGCCCATGAATCTCGGACGCCTGTGAAACAAATACTATAAAAGTATCAGTAAAAGACTATCTTTCTGTGTAATACAACTAGTATTTTGCTTTTGTAACAATGGTAAATAGAAATGGAAAAAATCAGAGGTGAGATAGCAGTGGTAAGATCCTGGGTTTGTAGTCTCTGAAAGGAATAAGGTGATCCACATTTATTTTTGGAAAGACCACCCCCTTCACATCCACCAGGTAACACTCTTTCCTACTGTGTCAGAAATGGTGAAGGGGCCTAGAAAAGACGCATCCAGTTTGCCACCCTTTCGTTGTTGGCTCCTGACATTCCTCCTCCACACTTTGGACTCTAATTTCGTAGACCAGGAGCAGGCGGGGCGCACCTGCCCTGCACCGCGCCTGCGCCACGGCACCAGGGTGTGTCCAGGGCATTTTGCAAGTTTCGTGCACAGCGCAGTCTGGCGCAGGGAGGCGCACCCACGCCTCCATCCCTCCTACCGGCGCAAGTAGCAGAGAGGGAGGAGAGAAGGCTTGAGTGGGTTTAACATAGCCGAGTGTAATCTTCACCAATCAAATGAACGCCTCTCCTCGCCTTTAAATGCACCGCGGGCGAGGCGCAGTGACAATTTCACCTCAGTGGAAAAGGTCAGAGCCGCTGTCACTTTTGCAGCAACTGGGAGAGCGCAGAGGCCACCGGGCTGCGCATCGGAGGCCTCGACCTCGCTGTACAGATGTAATCTGTTCCTGTGTAAAAAATAGGAGTACAAAATTATGTGATAATTACATTTAAACACAGCAGCAGGCTAATCCATTCATCATGATCCACCTGCATTCCTGGTCTGTCATCGCCAAATAGCAGTGCCTTAGGTGAAAATATATCTCCTTCTCATCCTCCTTGCAATAATGTACTCCATCTTTTTAGATCACATTACGAATAAAGATTAAAACAGAGAAATATGGGCAATCACAGGTAAATCCTTAAGACACCGAGTGACTTACATTTATTCAGCGAGCATCTCTCTCTTTTTTCTTTTCTTTTGAATTTCATGAGATGAGAGAAGCCGGATACTCTGTATCGGATGATGTGGCTGTTTGTGGCTGGCTGAGAGATGTGAACTCGTTAGTTTGCGTCACTCTTCCAGCTGCAGTCATGTTGAGTTTCCATTATGACAAATGTCTCTGATCTGACATCAGATGTGATGGGACAATTAATATAGATACAAATGTATATGCTGGTTCAGACGGTTACATTAAATAGTGGTTGTTGTGATTGTTTATTGCATTGAAATGTGCCTGACACTCTGGATACCTGCCTGTGAGGTTTTGGTGACGTGTGCGCACAGCGCGCCTGTCAGCCAAATTACCACTGCATGGGGTGCGCCTTGCCTGTGCCGAGAATAGACCAGGTTGGAGCTGGCGAGCTTTCAGCTCACCTCCGCGGGGTTTTTTGGCACGAAATTGTCACTGCGCCAAGCTGAATCTTTCGACACCTCCCCTTGGTGCGCCATCACACCCATCTCGGCACAGCTGGTCTACCAAATTGCCAAATTGGCTGTGCACGGTGGTGCACCGGACAAAATTACCACTGCACGGGGTGCGCCAGGCTGCGCCACCCTGAGTTGCGCCAGGAAATTAGAGCCCTTTGTCACCAACTTTAAAGGCCTCCCCAGTGTTTTGTCCAAATCGTTGTTTGGTTTTCTTCTGTGCCTTTGCGATGTTGTCCTATGCACTGAGGAGGACTTTTGAAAGCGCCAGCACATTTTCAGACAACTTCTCCAATGCCACAGCATCTTCAACACTTTGGTCAACCTGTTGATGAAACATCCATAACAGTAGTCGTGCAAAACATAAACCAATGATGCATTAATATAATGTGATCCTTCCCTTCACACAAATGAATTACCAATGTATGTACACCAACCGTAAAATCTTCTGGAATTTCAGAAGGGTACCGTAATTCTCCTCTGAACATCAGGAAGTACGGACTGAACTTTGTTGTCATTTGTTTTTTGGTCCTGAGTCTGAACATGACTGCGTCAAGGTGCAGATCCCAGTCTTTTGGACTGTCTGACACTACCTTTGAGTGCCCTGATGATGTTACCAGAAAATAAAAGTTTATTATGTTTATTAAACAGTGAACAAAATGTTACCTTGCCAGAACCCACTGAAAGTTCATTCTGGGACGTTCTTCAGGAGACAATTGGTGATTTTATAAACTGCACCAATTACACTGTAGGATTAGTGAAGTGGATGAGGGGTTGGAGTGAGAAATATGCCTTTTCAGAAGCACCTGATTGTACCTTTAAATATGTAAAAATCTAATACAATCAAAGCAATCTAAAAGAACTCACAAAGCTATTCTTCTCACCTCTGATTGTTGCCATTCATCTTTTCTACCAACCCATTATTTTGAGGATGATAGGGTGAAAATAGGCTTCTTTTAATTCCCAGCACGTGGCACACCTATTTGTTGAGCTGTAAACACAAATGTTGTTGATTACACAAAAACATGTTTTCTTGCAAGACGTTTAGACCAGCTCACTAGTTTGGAACAGTGTCTGTCATGTAATATGTTTACATCCAGTAGGTGCAAAAAAAAAAAAAACATTTCCTGTACGGCAAAAACCAATTTGCTACAAAGAACATTAGTTTGAAATACTTTAACCAGGTATTCTTTTAAGAGCTTGGAAAAGAACATCAAATTGTATTATATTGTTGTAGGTCAGTGTAACTGTGTTACCTCATTTACAAACTCCTTTCCTTGGTCGGTCAAGATCCTTTTGGGGGCCCCAAATAGTTAAAAGAAGTTCAAAATGCATTGAGTCTTTAGCTGATTTTGATTTCAGGGGATATGCCTGTGGCCACAAAGTGGCCACAGGCATATCCCCTGTAGTCACTCATGACACAGACATATTGATTCCCCCTGTCCATCAAAACTAGCTTTCCTATTAGGTCCATTCCAACTAATTCAAACATATGAGTTACCTTAAAGAAAATATGAGAAAAAGTTTCAGGTTATTAACTAACACCTTGAGAAAGTAGCGAAAATCAATCTGATTTACCACTACTGGGGTATATGCCACCTCCTGTTTAACAGTCTGACAAGCCTGGCAAGCAACACACTGGGAAACCTAATTGCTTCAGAACATTCAGGAAGACGAAAAATAAAAGAGCATATCATATTATTGAAAATAATACTACAAAGATTAGAGAAACACATTTTATATTTCCATTAGTATGATATATCATGATAAAGCATGCTGTTATGGAGAGATATCTTTGAAATGAACAAAATGTTTAGTATATTAACCCATGTGTTGATGTCCTTGGTCATTCCTGGCCAGTAGAATCTGATGGAAATGACATTCCTGGTTTTCTGCTGGCCACAATGTGCCCCTGTGGTGCTGGCATGGAAGTCAGCAAATATATTGCTGGTTTCCTCTGGGCCTCTGACCACTTTGACCCTCATGGACTTAGCTGTATGCTTGTGGCAGACATAGTACAGATTCCCATCTGTTAAAAATACATTGGTTTATTAGTCCACAAAGTCCTGAGAACCAATCAGAGTCAGTGTCAGACAAAATTCACTGGGGGGCATTAAGACAACTGCAGGGGGGCACAAATTCTTGTTCATTACAGGATTTATTCTATACATGCATATGTTTGCCATTTAAAAACACAAGTTTCACTCAAAACATTGTGCAAAGTTCATATTCACGCACACAAGTCACTGTACCACAGCTGAAAGCCACGTCTCTCCCTCTCTCTCTCTTTTCCCTTCTCTCTCTCCGGTGTGCACACAAATATGCGCGCTTTAGCGAACGTCAAACACCATTCAACATTTAAATCACTGTGAAACCCAAACAATAACAGTAATCTAAAGATAGCTGTACCTTTAAAACAGCTGGAGGCAGCAAGTGTTGCGGCTAAACCTCCTGAGAACAGTGTCCTTCCTCCCGGTAGTACATTTGTGGATCAAGTCTCTTTCAAAGGCAAGCTGAACCAGCTTGGCCTTTTGCCTGTGGAGCATCGCACGTCTGTGATCGGAAATGATGTTCATTAGTGTGGAGAATGAATTCTCACACATGGCAGATGTTAGGGCATGTCTGAGTCAGCCCGCTCTGCATTGTGGCCAGATGTGCTAGATATTTTGGCAGAAGTGTGGAGTGGGGGGGCACAGTAGATCAACAGGGGGGGCACGGCTCGCAAATGCCCCCCCATGATGCCGACACTGTAACCAATGAAGCTGATGTATCTGACACTGGTGAGGGATGATAATCTCTATTGTGGGAGGAGCTTTGCTTGTGCAATGCCAACTGCATCCAGTTACACATGTGGACAAAATTGTTGGTACCCCTCGGTTAATGAAAGAAAAACCCGCAATGGTCACAGAAATAACTTGAATCTGACAAAAGTAATAATAATTTAAAATTCCATGAAAAATTAATCAATGAAAATCAGACATTGCTTTTGAACTGTGGTGCAATCACTGTGTAACCCATATAAAATATAGGGCTACTAAACCCATATATGCCATCTAAATAGACACTTTTGTCTTTTCCCCATTAGATGTCGCTTGACACAAAGCCTAGATGCATTAGAAGAAATTTTTTTTTTATTATTTAAAGTTTGCAATATACAAACATCAAGAACAGTCAGTCATTCCAGTTCACATTTGATTTACAGCATCAGTGCAGGTGCTTACAATTATATGATAATGTACAAATCAGTTAACAATAATATACAGATGAGAGAATAAAATAAAATAATTAAAATGAAATAGAACAAACTTTATGTGGCAGATTTTATGGTAATATTCTGTGTAAAATGAAAATTATTTGTGACCGTTTATTTATTGAATAACTCTACACAGATATCAATCATTTTCAAACATTTCTTATTCGTAATTAATTTAAGAGACTTAAAATAATAATCAACCTCAATCAGGAACAATTTGAATAATGGAGTAGCTTTTTGGAACTTGCATTTATGGATGTGAAATTTCCCTAATAAAATATAAAGATTAACAATGGTACATAGATTTCTTTCCTTGAATTCAAAATATAAAATAATATCCTTCCTATCAATATTTACTTTATAAGATGTATTGTGCAGAATGTAGTTTTCAAGCTCTTTCCAAAATGTGTTACTGTATGAGCAATCATAAAATAAATGAGTTACACTTTCAAGTTCAGTTTTACAAAAGGTACATTTGTTGTCGATGTCATGGAATCTTGATATATATGAGTTAGATGGATATATGTTATGTAGTATTTTTAGGTGTAATTCTCCAACTTTGTTTGTGACACAAAGTTTAAAAGGAGTAAGCCATGCCTTTTGCCAATTAATATCCACAAAAATTCCAAAAGAACTTCCCTCATGGTGTTATTATCTTAGTATTATAGAAACATTCTCTGATATGTTTATTAGTGCATTTTTTACTCAAGATATCAATACCATTAATATAAAGTGTATCAACAGTTGTAGGTTGTACATTTTGTTTTTTATAGCTTTTCATTAGTTCTATCATACCATTGGGAATGGAGTTTATTACAGAGGTAAATTCTTTAAATTTGATAGGGAATGCTTTTTCTGTGAGAAAATCGTTATAATTAAGTAATTGGCCATTAGAGTTAAATAAATCTTTCAAATAAATTATATTTTTATCAATCCAATTTTGTAAATAGAGTGATTTGTTTCTTTTAGTAATATATTCATTACTCCATATAATTGATTTGTGTGGAGAAAAGTTATGTGAATAACATATTTTCCATGCCAACATAGCTTGTTGATAAAATTCCGACATCTTAACTGGTAATCTTGAAATACTATAATTACATGACAATAAGAACTGAAGACCCCCAACCTTCTTAAAAATGTTATGTGGAATGAAATACCATAATGAGTCAGGAGTTTTAAAACATTCTTTAAGCCATTTTAAGGTAAAATTCAAGTCCATGAAATCTAGTAAATCAAAACCACCTTTGGCTTTAGGTCCTGAAAGCAAGTTTTTTTTGTTCAGATGATGATGCTTATTCTTCCATACAAAGTTAACAAACATATTATTAATATCCTTACATGTAGAATCACAAACATTAAGGGAAAGGGCTGGATACGCAAATCTGGAAAAACCTTCAGCTTTAGACAAAAGGATCCTTCCTAAAATCGATAAGTCTCTTTGAAGCCATAAGTTCAGTATAGTTTTAGCTTTTGTCATTTTGGGGGAGAAGTTAAGTTGTTGGCGCTCCATGACATTCTTACAGACATGAATACCTAGATATTTTACACACTTTTTAATGGGGATATCAAATAAGGTTTTAGCATTTGTTTGGTACAAGCACAAAATTTCCCATTTAGCTTTATTTAGTTTTAATCCAGAAGCAACTGAGAATTCCTCTATTAATAAAATAGCAGTTTCAATCTCATGTTTGTCTTTTAAGAATAACACTGGATCACCATCATTGGGTTAGTTTGATTTCCTTTCCAAAAATAGATAAACCTTTAATAACTGGATTATTTAAGATATGTAATGAAAGTAATTCAACTACAATTAGAAACAAAAAAGGCAAAATCAGACAACCCTGACGGACAGATCTCAGGACTGGAAATCTTTTGGTTGTGTTTGGATATAGTATTACACTACTGTTAATATCTTTATAAAGCATTTCGATGGTTGACACAAAATTTTGACCAAACCAAAAGTTTAAAAAAAAAAAAAAAGTTTAAGAGTGCTTTATATGAAAAATAATGTTCTACTGTATCGAAAGCTTTGTAAAAATCCAGAAAAACTATAAGAGAATCAGTATCAATATTGTCAGACTAGTCTAATAAATCAAAAACCAGCCTTATGGTAGAAATGGAGCGACGCCTGCAAGCTAGTTCAGGCAGACAACTCGAGCTGCTCAGCTATGCATATGTCACATGTCTCACTCCTCTCAAACATCCTCATATGTCACATGTCTCACTCAACCATCCTCCAATCACACTCTTCACCTCTCAATTTGGCGGTATATTTAAACTGGGAGTTTTCCCATCTCTCCCTCTGCCCTGCAATGACTCTGCTGCCCTACACTGACTTGCTGCATGTTCTTTCACCTGCTTTCACATGCGATTGTCATCTTACCTTTGGCTCTGGTGGTCGCTATGTCTCTCGTCGTCTCGGATTCAGAGAGTGAGTCCCAGTTGTCAGGAGAGGATGCGGGCTTATTCCCGAAATCCAGACTCAGTCCGCTCCAGGAATGAATCGGACCTGCTTTGTCCTCACCAGAGCTCTCGCATCACTCACAAACGACTTGCTGGATGGCCTGTGTACCACATCATGGAAGAGCTTACGCACGTAACATCACCACGCCGGGCGGCCTCAGCCATGAAGAGCTTTTCGATTATCTGATGATTCAGCAGAACTCCACGGATGCCCCGGGGTCGGGTGCCAGTGCCACAGCGTCCAGTGGTCCTCCGGGGGGAAAGGTAAAGCGCCAGCTAAAAAGCGCACTGCCTTTCTTCCTGCTTCTCCCAAACCTGAGCTTGGCGCTCCCTCCAAGAAGCCGAAGCAGCCAGATTCCGACATCTCCACAGACGAGTCCATCCTGTCTTCACTTCTCGAAGTGAAATCGGCGCTGGACATGATGCACGCCGGGATGAACACCTTTGAAAGCAACGCGTAATCCTCCGCTTGCCATGTCAACAACCCGGGTCCTTCGTCCACGTCCCTAGCTACGCCGGCTCCACCAATCGTTGTCTTCCTGGTCGACGTCACGCCGCAAAGATCCCTGGGATCTGCAGTCCCAGTTCCTGCCATGGGTTCTCAGTTTCTGCCTCCTGCTGCTGCCATTCCTGATTCTCTAAGGAACCAAAATTTTATCAGGTAATCCTATTTCCATCATCTTTAACAGCTGACAAAATGATTGAATTATAAGTCTGCCTCTGGGCCTGTCATCTATCTGCTCGTGTCATTACTTATTTATCTATTTTAATTATATTTTATTTATGTATTTTATTCATTCATCTAGGAGGTTATGAGGATCAGCATAGACTCAGTTGCACAATTATTCAAACTAATTATTAACCCTTGCTCTTATTTCGACAGGCCATGACATTAATCTGGTGAAGATTCTGTTGTTGTGGTTCTGAATCTGCAGACAAAGATATGAGGATTGGGGGGACTTTTCAGTGGTTTTAAGGATCGTGACCCAAGACTGTCAAAGTCCCCTACTCCGGCAGAATTTAACGTGGCCTTCAGTGTTTTAGAGACACCATTTGCGAAGTACATCTGCAACGCAGAGAGGAGTTTAACACCTATTTAGCCATTATTTCAGATCTTGCACTTTCTTCGGTGGGTGGTGGGTCCTTCCTCAAAATCCGTCTTCCTCTTCTCCATTTTCAGAGTGAGCCGCATAAGGGTCGCGACAAGGTAGTATTCATTCAAATGTCTCATTATAGCTCTCTCTCATCATGACTCCTCAGTCCCAAGTATAAACAGCTTAATTCCCCCTGAACCATTCTCTTTATACTACGCTTCCACAGACAACGCTAATGCAAATGATTTAATCAGCTGGGGCTGTAATGGCATCTTTCGGCGTTAAGTGGCGTTCAAAGTTTTATTTCTCTGTTAAGTTGACCTTTGGTTGTCATAGTAGCCTTGCATTTTGACACCCTGTCCGAGGCTCTATGCTGAGATTCTCTACAACACATGCAAACTCCCCTGTGCCTTGCATCTCTGAATGATTTTCCGGTAGTTGACCTCCACTCTATTCCACCAGCCCACTGCAATTCCACTGTCAAAAACCTCTTTCAAGAGTTGGGTGTGCCACTTTCAGAAGACAAAATGGTGGAACCAGCCTCGCGCTCTGAGTTTCTCGGCATAACTGTCAGTGTGCTCATGCAAGCCTCGCTTCCTCAGGATAACTTGAGCTGCATTAGAGAAGCTTTTAGAGCTTTGTCTCCCTCTGTTGTTCTCTCTAAACGGGATCTTTCGTCTTTGTTAGGTCACCTAAACTTTGCTATGCGCATTATCCCTCACGGATGCTCATTTGTTCTCGCTTGCTGACACTGGCTAATTCAATTAAAAAATCTTTAAATCTGTGGTTTTAGATGAAGGCTGTTCAGATCTGCGATTTTGGTCTTTGCTCTGCGATGAATGGAACAGCATTTCTTTCTTTTACAATGACTTTGTAGAGTCTTCAGTTTTCTATACTGATGCTGCTCCATCTGTTGGTTTGGGGGATTCTATAATAACAAGTGGTTTGCAGATGTACGGCCAACTGAAATACAGACCCTCGAGGATCGCTCTATGAGCTTTACCCAATAGTTGTGCTTGCTCTCTGTGGGGTAGCAACTGGAAAGAAGCAAATCATGGTGTTTTGTGACAATGCAGCTACAGTTGAAATTATCAACAAAGGCCTCTCTAAATCACCAGCTATCAACAATCTCTTACGATGTTTAACTTGGATATGCATGCTTAATAATTTCATCCTGAAAGCTAACTAATTCCCAGAAATGCAAATCGTATTGCGATGCCCTTTCTCGCTTTTAATATCAGGAGTTCAAAACTATGTGTCCCCAAGCCAGTCCTCCAGCCTGCCATGTCCGCCTTTCAAACAGATGATTCTAGAGTAAGTATATCCTGTCCTCTGCCTCTAACTACATGAGACTGGGTTCAGCAAAAGCATCATTAAAGCCTATGATTCAGCTTGGTTTTCTTTTCATCCTTTTGTGCCAGTCTTCTCCTTAGCCCTTTACCTATAAACATCTAAGTCGTTTGTGCATTCATTGTAATTTCTTTTTGAATCCCGCAACCTCCAGATGCAAAGTATCAAAGCTATGCTGGATTCAGTTTTACATTCGATGCTAAGACCCAGCATCCCAGAGCCTTCTCGGAATCCTTCCATGCAGTTGCTCCTCAGTGGTCTTAAAAAGGCACGTCCTTCAAGTAACGATAAACGCTATATCACTGGTGCACAAGTTGGTGACAAGATTGAGACAGGATGTTTTTCACCTTATATTAATTCTCGATTAAAAGCAGTACGCTTCAGGGCTTTCGATGGTTTTCTTAGGTGTGGCGAATTTACGACCAGGTCTCTCTCCTTTAATCCACAGCATGATCTCACCTTCTCTGATTTGAATATAGAAAAGCACATGTATTTCTTATTCTTGAAACACTCAAAAAACTGACAGATCTTGCCAAGGTACTCATATCATTATTGCTAAAACTAAAACTTCTTTTGTCTTTTCTCTTCCATGATGACATATCTGCATCATCGTCCCCCTACTCAACAATCATCCCCTTGTTCATCATCAATGGTCACAAACCTAAGACGAGATCCTGGTTCTCTTCGAAGCTGCGTGTTCTCTGCTCAAGCTGTGGCCTGCCACCTGGACTCTATTCCCCTCACTCCTGGAGGATTGGCGCTGCCACGACGGCAGCACTTCATCTGCCTACTTCAATACATAAGTCCTTGGGTCGCTGGTCCGCATATCAACACTACGTGAAGCTTCACAAAGAAGAAATCCTGTCTGCTCAAAAATTCACGAGTTCCTGCATTTAATGTTTAGTTGCCTCCGCCAAAGGAGGTTGTGTTTTGCCTGCGTTTGTCTGTCTGTCTGTTTGTTTGTGTTCAAAATAACTTGAAAAGTCCTGAACGGATTTGGATGAAATTTTCAGGAATTGCTGGAAATGGGATAAAGAAAAACTGATTAAATGTTGGGACTGATCCGGATCACCTTGGCGGAGGTCTGCGCTCTCTGAGTGCTTTTCTAGATAAAACTGCATCAACTTTCCTGCATAACTCTGTATTGCATATCAGGTGGTGTGCTGGGGTTCAGTTTGTATCAATTCAGCATGCTTAGATCTGCATTCTCTAGTATATTCCTCTAACAGCCAATGTGCTTGGGGGAATGGCCACACGGCGGCTGGTGCCAGGCCCACAAATTGAAGTTTCACTAGATAGTATACTCCTCTAACAGCAGGCGCTGGGGGGAATGGCTACACATAGTAGCTCACTAGATTGTATATTTCTCTAACAGCAGGCGCTGGGGGAATGGCCACACGGCGGCTGGTGCCAGGCCTACACATAGTAGTTTCACTAGATAGTATATTCCTCTAACAGCAGGCGCTGGGGGGAATGGCTACACATAGTAGCTCACTAGATAGTATTTTCCTCTAACAGCAGGCGCTGGGGGGAATGGCCACACGGCGGCTGGTGCCAGGCCTACACATAGTAGTTCACTAGATAGTATATTCCTCTAACAGCAAGCGCTGGGGGGAATGGCCACACGGCGGCTGGTGCCAGGCCTACACATTGAAGTTTCACTAGATAGTATATTCCACTAACAGCAGACGCTGGGGGGAATGGCCACACATAGTAGATCTCATCAGCAGCTCCAGGCTCCAATGGGTTAAGTTTTGGGGGTGTTCAGTATGTTTTGCTCATCATTCCTTCATGCCTTCATGTAAACCTTTCTGCAGGGAGTGATGAAACCGGAGCCTGGGCGCCAAACCTATAACATGTATTTGCAGCTACAATAAAACAATTTAAACGTGAGTTGACTGACTGAAATGGAGCGACGCCTGCGAGCTAGTTCAGGCAGACAACTCGAGCTGCTCAGCTATGCATATGTCACATGTCACATGTCTCACTCATCTCAACCATCCTCCAATCACACTCTTCACCTCTCAATTTGGCGGTATATTTAAACTGGGAGTTTTCCCATCTCTCCCTCTGCCCTGCAACGACTCTGCTGCCCTACACTGACTTGCTGCGTGTTCTTTCACCCCCACCGCCACCCCAGCATCCACCTGCAGGCTCCGGGGGTGTTAAGTATGTTTTGCTCATCACTCCTTCATGCCTTCATGTAAACCTTTCTGCAGGGAGTGGTGAAACTGGAGCCTGGGCGCCAAACCTATAACATGTATTTGCAGCTACAATAAAACAATTTAAACGTGAGTTGACTGACTGAACTGATGTGACGGTTAGACATAAAACCAGTTTGTGTTTCGCTTATAATCTCTTCAAGATCTTTTTTTGACCTTCTAGCATAAATTAGTGAGATAATTTTGTAATCTATATTTAAGAGAGTACATGTCTCCAATTTTCAATTAATAGGTGATCTTTTTCAGGTTTGGGAATTAAGGGATATAACACCCTGCTTCATACTTGTAGACATTTCTTTTCTGTCAATACATTCCTTAAATAAAGCAAATAAAGGATCTACAATGATATCCCAAAAATGTAGATAAAATTCTACCGAGAGTCCGTCATTGCCTGGAGATTTGCCTTTTTTCATTCATTGGATTGCTTCTGAGATTTCAGGTTTTGTAATGAGTCGTTCACAATTTGATTTAAAGTGTTCTGAAATTATGGGTGTCAGATTTTTTATAGACTCAATAAATTTATTGCAATCATTGTTATTAGAATCTGACTTGTAAAGCTTCTCGTAAAATGAACCAACATATTTTGAGATTTCCAAGTGATTAGTAATAATGCTATCCTTAATCTTGAGTGAAGAGATACTGTTTCTTTTTTGGTTTCGTTTCTCAAGGGCAAAAAAATAGCTAGAGTTACTTTCACGTAGTTCAAGCCATTTTGCTCTTGACCGTATGAAAGCCCCTTTGGCTAAGTTAATATATATATTGTCTATTTCCTCTTTTATATTACATAATATATCATCATTTAATAAGTCATTATTTAACTTCCAGAATCTGCGTAGATTCCTTTGTTCTTGTTTAGTACCTACTAAGTGAATTGTAATTAATTTGTGATCAGATAATGGAGCAAAATCATGACAGGATTCTGAAAAAATTGTGGACATGAAGGTGAAATAAACCAGAGGTCAGTTCTTGATTGTAAGTATCTATTTGCATTACCCCAGGTAAATTCTTTTATATCAGGATTTAAGTATCGCCAAACATCTATAACTGAAAGTTGTTCACACACTGTATTAAATTTTCCTGTAAAAAACAGTAAAGAACTGGCAGCTCAGTTGCCATTATGTTACTGTAAAATCAACATCTATTTACTGTCACTAAAATTTACAGTTTTGTACCGTAAATAAAACAGTGTGAACTGTAGAAAAACAGTAAAGAACTGGCAGCTGAGTTGCCATTATGTTGCTGTAAATGTTACATATTTTTACTGTTACTCAATTTACAGTTTTGTCCTGTAAATTAAAAATATAGTGTAAACTGAGTCACGTGACGTGGTTGATGAAGATGGCTGCCTAGGCGGGAGGCTCCGAGTGGCATCGCTTAATTGATCCTTCAGCTCTTGTCTACAACAGTTATTTAAACAAGTTTTGCTTTGATAAACTCCTTTAGTGACTTGTTATGTCAAAAACAACTCAAAAGTGGGGACATTAAAAAGCATTTAAGGTCCACGACACCGCTTCAAGATGGCGATGCTAACAGCTCAGGAGAGATGGAGCATCCGCATGTCACTCAGGATATTTCAAACATTTTTGCAACGCTGCAGAAAATGTCCTCTGATTTGGCCAGCCTGGATGATATACGCCGGACCACAGTTTGGGTCGAGGGTAAACTATCCGCGCTGCTCTAGCGGATGTCTGAGGTAGAGAAAAGAGTGGAATGGCTGGAGGACTCTGATAAAAAAAAAAATGAAAGCCTCTTTAGAGGCTAATCCTGTCACCACGAAGGCGGAGGTGGACGACCTTCGTGATAAAATTGAAGATATGGAAAACCGCAGCAGGCGGAACAACGTCGGACTTGTGGGGGTGCCAGAAGATAAGGAATGCAGGGACATGGTGAAGTTCCTGCAGGAATTGCTGAAGACTACATTCGGCTAGGATGAGGCGGTGGAGCAACCAGAGATCGAGCGGGCACACAGGGCTCCAATACCACGGCCAAACCCGGGGGAAAGGCCATGAACCGTCCTGATCCGCTTTCTACTCTCGTCAGACAGAGAACTGGTTTTACGTGCAACGCGGAGCAAAACTGGTTTGACCTGGGAGAACAACCGCATAATGATTTTGTAAGAAGGCTCTGTGGGCACGCAACATTAAGTTTGCTCTGCTGTATCCTGCAGTCCTAAGGATCGATGGGAACAGAGGACAGAAGCGATTCGAGGATCCCAAACAAGCGCTGGAATACATTCTGAAGACTCCAGAGTGAAGTGAATTTGCCTGGATTAAGGAGAGTTTTCTGGTTGTGGATTTAATCTGAAGGAGGTTATTAGCCTAATGTGATAACTGGAAAAGTGGGATTGTAGTGGGAGATTGATCTTGGACCATATGTGTGAGTAAATGAAGAGTCTGTCCTTCTCTCTCATGGATTCATTATTATTTTTATCATTACTTTTTTAAATTTTATTTTGTTATTATTTTTATTTTTTATTTTTTTTCCAAGATTTTGGGGGCTACGTACCAGTTATTAGGTGTTACTGCATAATGTGGACTTGCTTGTGTTAATCTGTGATATTGATGTTACCGGGCCGAGTTCACTGGGAGGCCACTTAGTCAATCAACATCATGGACCAACAGTTGTGTTTAGGGGAAAGCGCAGTGCTCAGGGTTACACGCTGGGTTTTGGGGTTTGGGATGTTGTGTTCTGAGGGGTACAACATATGTTTCATAAGTATATTTCTGAGAGATGGCTACTACTTTGCTGTATGTTTATTTCTTGAATGACTTCTAAGTTTGATAGCTTGTGCATTTCCACTTGGAATGCAAATGGCATGGGGCATTTTATTAAAAGGAAAAAGATATTGTCGGTTCTAAAATCCAGACAATATGATGTAATGTTTTTACAGGAGACACATTTGTCAGCAGAGGAGTCTGAAAAGTTGTGTAGGGACTGGGTGAGTCATGCCTTCTACAGTATTGGTTCCAGTCAAAGCAGAGGGGTTGTAACACTTGTTAATAAAAAATTGCAGTTTAAATGAATAAAACAGATTAAAGACACAGCTGGAAGGATGCTCATAATATATGCTGAAATTCAAGGTCACCCTATAATTTTGGCAAATATTTATGCGCCAAATGTAGATGATCCACAATTTTTTGCTGAATTAGAAGGAAACATACAACAGGTAGGAGACTGCAATGTTATTATTGGCGGTGACTTTAATTTAGTTATGGACTCAATTCTTGATCACAGTAATAAGGTACAATCTAGAATATCTAAAGCCTCTTTAGCAGTTAAGGCAATGTCTGAATGTTTAGGGCTGGTGGATATTTGGAGGATAATAAATCCCCAAGGAAGAGACTATACATTTTTCTCCTCCCCGCATTCAACATTTACTCGAATAGACTTTTTTTTTATCTCTAGAAGCCTTTTGCAGTCAGTAGTCAAGTGTTCGATTGGTAACATTTCAGTCTCAGATCATGCCCCAGTAAGTTTACAGCTACTGCCTTTCAGTGAGAGAATAAGAATGCATAGATGGAGATTTAACTCTTCTCTTTCGCAAGAGTCTGATGTTAAGGAGGCCCTGAGAACCCAAATTAAGCTCTATATAGAGTTAAATCTACCCACAGCTCCATCAGCAGGGATTGCATGGGAAGCTCTCAAAGCAGTGTTGAGAGGGTTTGTCATTCAGTATGCATAATAATAATAATAATAATAAGAAGAAGAAGAAGAAGAAGAACAATACATTTTATTTGGGGGCGCCTTTCAAGTCACCCAAGGTCACCTTACAGGAGTAAAAGCATAAAAGCATCAGCCATTGCAAACATTTTAAAAACAAAACATCAACATAAAAGCAAGTGGGGTGAACAATGTCCAGTTAGAGGGAATATGCCAGTTTGAACAGGTGAGTTTTGAGTTGGGATCTGAATGAGGTGATGGAGTCTGACTGTCTTATGTGAGGGGGGAGGGAGTTCCAGAGTCTGGGTGCTGAGCAGCTGAAGGCTCGGGCACCCATGGTACTGAGGCGTGATGTGGGGGTGAATAACAGTCCAGCAGAGGTTGAGCGGAGGCGGAGGGAGTGTATTCATGAAGGAGATCGCAGAGGTAAGTGGGGGCTAGGTTGTGGAGAGCTTTGTAGGTGAGGAGAAGGTTTTTGTAGTGGATGCGGTATTGTACAGGGAGCCAGTGAGGTTGGATGAGAACAGGGGTGATGTGGTCAGATGATTTGGTGCGGGTGATGATCCCGGCAGCCGAGTTCTGAATGAGTTGCAGTCTGTTGAGGAGTTTGGTGGGGAGTCCGGTGAGGAGGGCGTTGCAGTAGTCGATGCGGGATGTGACAAATGAGTGGACCAGGATTTCGGTGCTGGATTGGGACAGTGATGGGCGGAGTCTGGAAATGTTGCGGAGGTGGAAGAATGCAGTCCGGGTGATGTTTTGAATATGAGGTGCAAATGAGAGGGTGCTGTCCAGAATGACGCCGAGGCTCTTGACTTGGGGGGAGAAGGGTACAGGGAATCCGTCGATGGTTATGGGTGGAGCTGGGATGTGTTGTGATTTGGTGAGAGTGGATTTGGAGCCGATGAGCAGGGCCTCGGTTTTATTGCCATTAAGCTTCAGGAAGTTCCTGCTCATCCAGCTCCGGATGTCTTCAAGGCAGGTGATGAGGGAGGTGGGAGGGATGGCAGTGGTGGGTTTGGAGGAGATGTAGACCTGTGTGTCATCGGCGTAGCAGTGAAATTGGATCCCATGATGACGGAGGAGTGTGCCCAGGGGGAGGAGGTAAATGATGAAGAGAAGTGGACCCAAGACTGACCCCTGAGGGACACCCAGTGAAACAACCGAACACCCAGACTTGTGGTTCCTTAGTTGCACGAATCATATCTCATCTTCAGAGTCAGTGGAAGAAAATTGCAGGGCTGACAGGTTTTGATCAAAATTTAAATAGAACCTCAAGTATATGGAAAAATCCAAAGCTGAAAATTGGCAAACAGTCATTTTTATGAAAGGAATGGGTGGAAAGGGGAATTCTGAAATTAGAAGACTTATATTTGAGTGATGCACTTAAATCTTTTGAACATCTAAAACGACAATATGGTCTTCCGAGAACTCTGTCCTGGAGATACTTTCAACTAAACCACTTATTGAGAAAGACTTGTGGTTCAAATTCACAATCCCTATTGTCAGCAGAAAAGGTAAGGAATTCCTCCAGGTTTTTGGTGAGGGACATGAAGCATCTAAGTACTATAAAATGCTTTTGGAATGTGTGGGAAGCAAAACTGCCACAGCCACTAAAATTGCCTGGGAATGAGATTTGAGGGTCTCATTTAATGGCCAGAAATGGGAGGAGATTCTTAGTAACTGCCGTTTAATGTCAAGGGATCTGAGAGTTAGGCTTATTCAGTTTAAGATTCTACACCGTTTTTACTGGACCCCCAGTAGATTATACAGACTGAAGTTAAGAGACTCTGCAACCTGCTGGAAATGTGGAGGGGATGAGGGCACACTGGTCCATATGTCATGTCCCAAGATTCATTTATTCTGGACAAAGATTCATGGATATATTGTTAAGATCATAAAATTGCAGTTTGCTTTCTGTCCAAAGCTGTTTATATTAGGAGACTCTGAGGTGTTATCATCTTTTCCACAACCACTGAAACACTGGACTCAAACAACTATTATGATTGGACAACAAATCATCCTCATGAACTGGAAGACCCCTGGAGAACCTTCCCTCCAAGACTGGGAGATTGAAACAGGGAAGGTAGCTGCATATGAAAGAATGGCATATAGAATGCAGGAGAAGACAAAAACATACCTCCTGAAGTGGGGCTGTTATATTTCTTTTATGAAGGAACCAGTGTTATGATGTGGTGGTAATGCATCCCCCCCCCCCCTTTTTTTTTTCTTTTCCTTCTTATGGATACTGTATTTCATATACATTTATTTCTTTATTTTCTTCTTTTACCCAGTGTGCTATGGACGGTAGTGCTGTGTGCAAGCCATTTTATATGAAAGTTGACCCCTCTTGTTTATGTATGTTGGGTGGGGGTGGGAAAGGGGATGTTGTATGTGTTTGGAATGTAATGTGACACATCATTTGCTGTATGATTGATGTCATGGATAAAATAAAAATTGCAAGTCATAAAAAAAAAAAATACAGTGTAAACTGATATTTACTGTAAAATTACTTTCACTGTATTTTACAATTAAATGACTAATTAGTTTGTATTATTTATACATTTCAATAATCTATTAAAAATATGATATCACACAGTTAAAAAAGGAAATTGTGTTAAGAAAAACACGTTATAAGACTGTCACTGACTTTAGGTATCACAAAATCTCTGTTTGAACCTGGCCACAAGCATGGAAGGCAAACCGTAATAAAATTAACCTTTTGGTTTTTCAATCCTGGGAATAAAATGTAAGAGAAAAAGCAGCTTCTTATTGCACTGTTACTTTTATGTGAAAGTTACCATGACATGTAAAAAACATCAAATGCAGAACAGTTGCATGTTAAATGAATAATTAATAAATTGCACTTTACTTTTATTTGAATGTAGATGACATGTAAAAACTTCACATGCAGAACAATTGTATGTCAAATGAATAGGCTAAATGGTAAATTGCACCTTACTCTAACTTGAATGTAAATATGGCATGTAAAAACTTCACATGCTGAACAAATTGCATGTTAAAAACAGTATTACCAGGCCTTCAAGCAGAAGTCTGTAGACAGTCTAGTGCTTTCTTTGGATGCAGAGAAAGCCTTTGACCGAATTGAGTGATCTTTTTTATTTTTGACCCTAGAAAAATTTGGACTTGGCCTCAACTTTGTTAAATGGGTTAAAATTTTATATAATGATCCTCAAGCAGCAGTTATGTCTAATGGACTCAAATCAGATTATTTTTGCACACATAGAGGCACCCGACAGGGCTGTCCCCTCTCCCCTCTCCTGTTTGCTTTGGCCATTGAGCCACTGGCTGAGGCCAAAAGAACAAATCCCTCTGTATATGGTTTGCAAATTGGTAATTCCTGTCATAAAATTACTTTATATATGCTGACGATGTGTTAGTTTTCCTGAGTTATCCTGAGATGTCGGTGCCAACACTAATTAATGTCATTAACACGTTTAGTAAATTTTCAGGGTATAAGATTAATTTTAATAAAGCAGAAGCCATGCCCCTGGGAAGTCTTACCACCATACCCAAAACTACACCATCTTTTCCATTTAAGTGGTCACCTTCAGGTTTTGTTTATTTAGGTATTTTTGTCACCCCATCATTTGACCAAATGTACAAAGCTAACTTTGTCCCTTTGTTCAGTAAAATAAGACAAGACTTAGACCGATGGAACACACTTCCTGTTTCTTGGTTGGGACGTGTAGCCTTGATAAAGATGATTGTATTACCCAGACTGCTTTATCCCATTCAAATGATCCCTAAATTGTTTTCAAAAAGAGCTCTTAAGGATTTGAACAGCTGGTTGTGTCAGGATCTGACTTGTTTTGTTATTTTCTATTTTGTTCCTCTTTTAGACCTCCTGTTGTTCCTGTGTTACTGTCTTGTCCCTGTTATCCTGGTTAAGTTACCCGTTTTGTGTACTGTTTCCCTTGTCTCTTCTGTTTCCTGTTTTATTCTGAAATCCCTTTGTTCCTCGTGGTGTTTTCCTGCCCTCCCTTCTGTGCCTCCTTGATGATGATTCCCTCCACCTGTGTCATTGTTTCACCTGTGGTTGATTGTTTCCCCAGTGTATTTAGTCTCTGCTTTCCCTGTTCTCTTTGTTGGGTCATTCGTCTTCCTCCACACCATGTCTCCAGTGCTCCCTCATGTTCTCTCTACAGTTTTTCAGGTAGTTTCTCTTTTTGGGCTTGGCTTTTTTTTTTTTGTTTAACTGTTTGGAGCTTTGGTTTTGGACTTGTGTTTTCTGGACTTTGATCCTTTTGAGTTAAAATAAAGCTTTTTGGTTATTTTCTGCAATTGGGTTCTGCATCTTTGTTTTTTGTTAGTTTCTTTTGGGTTGATTTCCTGACAGGTTGAGCTCCTTTATTTGGAATTAGTGTAGGCCAAGAATTAAAATGGCTGTTTTACAACTGCCAAGTGCAATGGGTGGTGTAGATTTGCCAAATATTAAAATATACCAATTGAGTGCTCACTTGAAGTTCATTTCTGAGTGGATAAAGAGCAAACCCTCTTGTATCTGGCTGGATATTGAATCATCCTTATCAAAATATAAATTGAAAAATATGTTAAGAGTTTTAAGAATATTACAGATAACTGCTTTAATCCAATAATACTCAATGCTGTAAAGGCATGGAGGTCAGTGCAGCATTTAGAGGGTAGGTCTAAACTAACTTCAATGTTTACTCCTATAATTAATAATCCAGATTTTCTACCAGGCATTCTGGATTCTGGTTTTCAACACTGGTGTGACAAAAATATAAGTATAATTGGGGACTTATTTCAGAATAATGGGTTGATGTCATTTGAACAATTAATGAATGCACATCAACTCTCAAAACAGAATTTTTTCCATTTCTTACAGTTAAGGCATTATATTACTCAGAGTACTACCCTTATAGCACATCCAGAAGTATCTGTAATTGAGAAAATGTTGCTACAGCATCCAGAAAAGTTTCTTTGAGCTCTCTCTACAAGGTGATGTCTGATATTTTACCTATTGATACGCAGAGGGTTAAGAGTGTATGGGAGAGGGAATTATCAGTGACTATTAATGATGAGATGTGGGAAAGTATTTGGAAATATGCAAGGAAGATTTAAATATGTTCAAGGACTAAGTCAATCCAGTTCAGAATTATACATCGAACTCATGTATCTCCAAGTCGCAGACATTCCATTAACCCTTCACTTCCCCCTCTGTATGTTAAATGCAAAATGAATATTGGCACTCTGACTCACTGTTTATGGTCATGTCATATTGTACAGAAATATTGGTCAGAAATACTTTTTGAAACGGACAAAATATTTCATAAAAACTTTTAGATGGATGCCATTTCTTTGATTTTGGGTCTTCCAAGTCAGAAGATAAGCTCTGACGCAAGCAAAAGACTGTATAACATTCTCACTTTTGCTGCAAGAAAAAATATATTGTTAAACTGGATAAGTGATAAGAGCCTTTCTGTTAAAGGATGGAGCCAACTTGTGTTTGAAATAGTTCCCCTTGAATACCTTAAATGTATACTACATGCAAAGAAAGATCAGTTTTCGAAGTCTGGCAGCCTTATTTAGATTACATTGGACCTGACCTCTCTGCCATTATTGTTAAGGGAGTTTCTTGAGCCTGTATTTTGTCCTACTATAAGCATATTATGGTCATTGCCTTGACCTACGTTGATAGTTGATCCCACTTGAGCTGCTTGTTGTTGTTCTTGTTGTTTGTTTAGGTTTGGTTTGTGTTGTTATTTGTATGTTGTGTATAATTGCTGCCTTATTGATTCATTGCTGTTTCAAGTATAAACTAAGAAAATCCAATAAACATAATGGACAAAAAAACAGTATTACATGTAAAAATTACATGTTAAAAACAGTACTACGAACATATAAAAGTAACAGTATTACGAACATACAGTACTGTTTGTGTGGAAGTCCAAGAACATCGGCAGTAGAACTACGGCACACTCGAAGACACCAGGTTTCTCAATCCAGCCTGTAAGTAGCCGTGTGTGTGTTTTTTTGTGTGTGTGTGTGCGCATGTGTGCCTGTGCCTGTGGTGTGTATGTGTGTGCCTGTGCGCTTGTGTGTTTGTCTATGTGTGCCTGTTTGTGCCTCTGTGTGCATGTGTGACTGTGTGTGTGTGTGTGAGAGAGAGAGAAAGAGAGACAGAGGGAGAGAGAGAGGAAGAGAAGGGGGGATCAGCTCCAAAATAACTTATACTCGCAACTTCTTCCATACAAAATTAACATTGCTGCCCCTCATTCCCCTATATCTTAAAATGTCCCAAGCCATGAACTAACACCTCAGCAAACCATAACATTCCAACCTTTAACATCCAAATAGATCATATAGTTTCAGAAACAGAACACAACACATAAAAAATGACAAAACAAATACAAGGTGTAAGACAGAGATATCATGAGTGAATGACTGAGAGAATAGAAAATATCAGAGAAAGAGACAAGAAAAGAGGGATTCGGACAGGGAGAGAGATGAAGGATGAACGTGGGTAACAATAAGAGGGAAAGAGAATTAGAAGATTGAGACAAATTGCTATCTTGACAAATATGGGATTGAGTAGCTAATCTCACCTTCATCTCAAATGAAGTCCCAGTCAAAATCCATTAGTCTCTTTAGCAGAGTGGACACATGTGGGTTGACAGTTGTGCTCTTTTTGGTTGTTACTTTGCCTGTTTTCTTGGATACCACTTTGCCTCGGCCAGTCTTGCTACCTCTCTCAGGGTTGATTCCAATGAAACGTCTGAAAAATGATAGTGTTTAAGTGTGTAAAATCAAGTTATTGAACTCAATCTGATAAATACCACAATAAAAGGCAGACAACCTATAGATGATTGAACACACAAGAAAATTCAGGTAAGTATCTAACCTCTGGATGAACTCAAGGGTGCATGCTGCCTCTTCTTGGTACTGTAGATTAAAGGTGTCTGAATAGTAGAGACAGGAAGTAGCAACTTTGCTTGTAGTTTAAGATAAAAGAGAGCAAGATTCTTCAAAAACAGTGAATCATCAATGTTTTTTGGGCAAACCTCAAATTGCTCATCATTAGCAGAATCCAGCTGCATGTCGCTGAGCAAATCATGATCATCACGAGTGCCACTAGGTTCACTTACACCTGCTGTGGGAGTGATAGACTCTATCAAATCAAATTTCCCTCTCCACTGTCTCTGTGTTTTCTGGTCAAATGAGAAGACAATGTAGATATCACAGTAAATGACTTATCACATTGTTGAAAAGGACATGTTGTGAAATAACTTTATAACAAGGATACAGACTCTTGTACACTTCTGACCATTTGACCCCCTCACCTCGCTGTGAGGACTGGTTACAGACCCCCACTCCCAACTATCCAATTTGGGCCAGACACAGGATGGTACAAACAATAAACAGTGACAAAACCCATTTCCTGGAAGGACCATTAAACAGTTCACTCTGAGGAATGACCATGAAAGACTGTCTTCCTTTGTTTGGAACCATGATATTTAACAGCAATCACCCATTTCAGCTGAAAGGAGGAAACCCCCCCTTTCTGCTAATCCACTCAAACCACTCTGCCAGGTTGACCTTTAACCTGTTTATAACCTCAGGACATTTACAGCTACAGAGACACTCCTCTGCCACAGTATGGAACTAACTTACCACAAACTTTCAAACATACACTGTACATTTCTCGCAATGTTATATTCTGTTGTTTTATGAGATGTGTATTCTGTAGATACAACTCCTGTGATTCTGTCACCAAAATTGGCAAAATGAGAGAATTTCCTCACTCTATCTTTTTGGCATGGAAACTCTCATGGACCAACAGTGCCATCTTGTGGAAGGACTGAGAAAGACAATCATTGCGGACACATACATGTGACGCCTGTGTATCGATCTGTGTGGTATATTGTCTTTTTCTCTAGAATAGAATCTTTGTACTCTAGGCTTAACAATCCAATTCATTTAAATCAGAAAAGCCTAGGAATTTTAGTATAGTGAAATACATGGCTAGTTATCTGTGTGTAAGTACCTACAATGGTTAATGTTTTTATTCTTGATATTTTTAACCATATGTGTTTGGTATTGAAATGTTCACAGTGAGATAACCTTTTTCTTTATGTCGGTTATATTGAGTGATTCACATTATACAACTTACTATCGGCAAAACTTAAGTTGATGTAAGTTTTGTTGAAGTATTACATGGACCTTCCCTCAGCGCAGTAAGGCACGTCCACTTCGATGAGTTTAAAACTGGAGACAAAGTTTCAGCTCACCCTCTTCTTCTCTCTTTTTCATTTTACCTTTTTCTTCAAGACGTCTCCTAGTCTGTGTCTCCGTCTCCGTTGTCAACACGCCCTTTTCTTTTGTCCCGTGTCTTAGTCTGTTAAAGTTAACGCCACCCTGACGATTTCTTTTTGATTGACAAGTGATCCAAAGATTTTGTTTTTATATTATCCGCAACCACTCAAGTGTTTTTCCAACTTCGGAATTAGCGTCGTCTGGCTACGAAGCTTTTTCTGAGTTAATTCAAGAACTTTTTCCTGAACGAGTTGAGACCCCCTGCACCTGCCGCGCCTCCACCTGAGAGGAACCAGAGAGCCCGGGAAGCCGCATCTCCAACCAATCGCGGAGCCTTTCGAGATCCACAAAAGCACCAGAACCATCTCCTCCTTCACGAGGCCCCTGAACCAAGCCATCCTTCCCTGGTGACTTCGGACTCGCGAGAGATCCCCGCTGCATCAAAGTAAGAGCTCTCCTGGCACTCTCTTTCAGACGAGTGGTGTACCTCGGTCGTTCAATCAATTAATCTCCCTTTTCATCCAAACCGTTAGATACCCATCGCGCAAACTATCTCTTTATCACTCAATATAACCAGTTTATAAATACATATTTACGTCCATATATACTAGTGTTACCAAACAAGATTTTAAATGCTCCTCTGTTAATCTCTTTCTCAATTCATGTCCTGTATATCCATTTAATACGTCACTCATTTCTTATAAATTGTGTTTTATCATTTATCCTGTCAATAAATTCTCCCTAAATTTAAAGTTCTGTCTGTTGGGGTTTGTTCGGAAGGTTTGACATCCCTGTAAAGAAAACTTTCACTCAGGTTTATGAGATTGATTCACTTTAAATCTTAGCTCTCACGAACATGATAAAGGCTAATAATGAATAATAGATCTGTTAATAGATCACATTAATTTTTCCGAGGTCAAAGCTTGGTGGTGCCCCGATTCTAATTCTATGAGAAACTCTGAGAAAATATGAATATTAATTTTTATAATTACTGTCCATAAAGATCAAACTATTATCACAGCAGACTGTCAACAACTGTCCGTCCTTCTTTGATGTGTTCTTTAAGATGTGAATAGAACTTAGTCAAGGAATCGCATTTGGCAGTGCAGAAGTCAACGTGGCATGTCAGGTCCACTGGAATACTCAATCTGGGCTCAGTTACACGTTTCTTGTGTTTTCTGTAAAGATGTGCTTTTAGACCTGCACATTTTTTAAATGTCCTTGTGCAATTAGGCATAGAACACTGCAGTACTAAATTAGGTAAACTGTCGTGAATTTTCACATGTCTCAAATAGGCCACTGAGTTGCTAGACTGATGGCCACAGACCTGACAAGAAAACATCATTGCAAGCCAAACAGACTTGTTGTGGTTCAGTAAACAGTGAAGCACAGTTGTAAAACTGTAAAGAAAGAAAGAAAAAAAAAGGCTGGTTTTGCCAGTTAACCTGATTGTTTCTTATTTTAGTGCTTGATGTCTGGAAATTTAACTGATTAATTGACCCTTCGCTAAGCCCCTCCCACACACGGCTGCTGTCCAATCCTACGTTAGCAACCGTAACTATGCACGAGAGGCCTGTCAAGCTTTCGGCAGAAAATGATATACCAAAGCCGTGTGCATACTAGCAAGTCCGACAGTCGATTTCCGAGAAGTTTGGAGGGTGGTGTTGATTTTTTTTGCCTTCCCCAAGCCCAAGACACAAGAAGGAAGATGCCGGGTGTGGATAAAGCACAAGAACACCTACGTTTGTTCTAAAGTAAGGTGCTAACTAACATTAGCTAACCATAGCTCTGTGTGTTAGGTAAGATAATGTTAGCAAAAGGTTACTTCTGTTAAACCTTGAGCCACTGGGAAATATGTGAGCAAAAGAAATACTTGTAACAGATTGAGACAAGTTCTGACATACTGGGATCTTTTAGCATTTTGTTAATGGACGCCATAGAAAGGGGCAAACACAACGATAATGAAAGCTAACTTAACATTAATTTAAATTTAAAAGCTGTATATCGACTTACCCTGCTGTACAAGAACACTGTTGTTCTTGTATGTGATTATTTTGAACAGGAAGTGTCAACACATGGGGTGCTTGACAAGATCTGTGCGTTTTTCCCTCTACTTTAATGTCATCTTCATTTGAACTCCGACATTTAATTTGGTGAATGTATCTCTCAAAATCATACTGGAGACCTTTCTGTCTGCTTCTTTCTGATATCTCTAAGGAATTTATCCAGAAATCTGCAGATATTTCCTTAGGAATATCACACACCTGTATTACTAAAAACTCCATATTTCTCATTCTAGGAGGGAAAGCTTGACAGGCATAGCAACAGTAACCAAGGGAGGCGGGGTTTAGCGAAGGGTCAATTGTGTTGCTAAAGGCAACATTAAGTTCAGGTCAAACCGACCTGTGTAAGGAAAATAACTGCGTGATTCATCACACTTCAACTGTCAAAATATTCTGTTGTGAGGCAAACTAGAACTGTCCCACCCATTTGCTGTGTATAAAATGTTATGTTACACCATGCAGAATAGTTTTTTTTGTTTTTGGAGAGGAAGCTGCACACTTTGTCTGAGCGCTCAGCTGAGTGATTTTTACTAACTTTTGTATTGTTTCACATATTGTCAATAAATGGTTGGCTAACCGATCTAATCTGGACTTGTGCCTTCTTCCAAACAGAACAAAACCTTCAACAACTTGGTGTGCCGGACGTGATTTGGCTGAAAGGCCTGTCCAGATTGAGGACAACGATCGGTGGACTTGGAGGAATTCTGCACAGACAATTGAAGAAGTGGCCACTGAATAATAAAGGTAAGCAGAAAACCTTTTGATATACAGTATCAGAATTTCTGCAATTGACGATTCTAAATTCAAAATTGTCTGTTAGAATTTCCTACGAGTGAGTAAAATAATTTTGACCAATTTTTTTTTTTTTTTTTTCTCTTTTCTTTTACAAATGTATACTGCAATAAACGGAGTAAAATATGTGAGACAATACGGGCAGGATCCACTCATATGGGACAGGAATAGCCTGGGCGTCATATGATGAAATGGGAGTGTAACTAAGTGATTGAGAGACAATCAGGCCCGAGGTTACATGGATCTGTCCAGTGAAGCGTCCTAGTTAAGGTTCAAATGTTTTGACACCAGAGTTCTTTTTTCGCAGGGATATCTGGGGGTCTGGAAGTAATCTGAGTGCGGTACTCAGTCCTCATATGAAGGTGACGACCTTCGAGGTCTCCTAGTATATAGTGTAAAACGTAATTGGAATGCGGTATTCCCCTTCCAATAATTAAAGGTGCGGTACCTTTAGAGGTTGTCAGAGTCGGACACTAATGTGTGGGTGGCTTTTCAATCAGTTTTGATACTTTGAGGTCATTTGTGGAGAGTGTACTTGACACGGAGACAGAAAGGACCCAGATGCGAAGCAGTATTTCTAGTTCACAACAAACAGTTTTATTATACAGGCACAGGAGACGGTGAGTCGAGAGCGGGGATCGAACCCGCGATCTTGGGAACAGGAGCCGGTGACACTGCCCGCTTAGCCACGTGGCAGCCGCTAGCACTTGTTAGCCACACAGAGTATTTCGGCTGTAGTTGAGAGCGGGGATTGAACCCGCGGTCCTAGGATCAGGAGCCGGTGACGCTGTCCACCCAGCCACGTGATAGCCACTAGCACAGTTAGCCCCACAGAGGCTTTAAGTTGATGAGAGTTCAGACTCACTGGATCTTTCACGGCAGGAAGTGAAGTGGAAGACGAAGACGACCACCACAACGCAGGACTCACAGGCAGGTATTCGGCGTCAGGAACGGAAGGCGAGGTCGGTAGCCAGGGATCAGACGAACAGGTAAGTGCAGAGCAGAAGCTGGTCAGTACCTTGTAGTCAGGCTGGGGATCAGGCAGGATAAAGGCAGGAACAGGAACGGAACAGGTCGGTAACGGGTGATCAGTCCGGATGGCAGGTCTGGTGTGCTTAGCATGAGAGCGAAGACGATCTGACACTGAATGAGTGTGGAGCTGGGGTTTAAGTAGGCGGGCTGATTGCAGATGATGAGGTGCAGATGTGAGCAGGCACGCAGGTGACAGGAGTTGAGCTGATTACGTGAGCGCTGGGGTGAGGCAGGCTGAGACTGAGACTGAACTGTGACAGAACCCCCCCCTCAAGGGACGGCTCCCGACGTCCCAACATCATCGATGGGCAGGGTGGGAGGGGAGAGGAATCTCAGTACTCTTCAGAGGCTGAATCATCGCGGACGTCAGGTGGTGGAACAGGAACCTCCTCTTCTTCCCCTTCAGCACCTGACTCCTCCTCAGACATGGGGGTGTTTATGGGATTGGTGACAGGCAACTGTTGAAAGGGACGCCCCCGTCTCCCCAGAGATGGCTGCTCAGGATGTCTCTCATGGAACCGTTTGATCAGGTCCTTGTCCAAGATGTTCCGAGAAGGCACCCATGATCTCTCCTCAGGACCGTATCCCTCCCAGTCCATAAGATATTGCAGTCCTCTTCCTCGCCGACGGGAACGGAGCAAGCGATGGATGGTATAGGCAGGTCCCCCATCGATGAGGCGTGGAGGAGGAGGAGGAGCCACATCCGGAGACAGATGGCTTTCATGGACCGGCTTGATTTTGGAGACATGGAATGTGGGATGGACTCTCATGGAGCGGGGAAGCGCCAACCTCACGGCCGTCGGACTGATGATTTTCTGGATGGAAAAAGGACCCACAAACTTAGGTGCGAGTTTTCTGCTCTCAACATGAAGAGGTAGGTCTTTAGAGGACAGCCAAACTTTTTGACCCACCTGATAGTTTGGGGCAGGAGTCCGACGGCGGTTGGCAGAGGTGGTGTAGCGCTCGACAGCCCTCTGGAGGGTGGCTCTAGCACGGGCCCAGGTCCGACGGCAACGATGGGCGAAGGAGAGGGCAGAAGGGCAGGAGACCTCTTTGTCCAGGGCTGGAAACAGTGGAGGTTGGTAACCGTACACACACTGGAACGGAGATAGACCGGTGGACGAGCAGATCAGGGCGTTATGGGCATACTCCACCCACAGCAGTTGCCGGGACCAGGAAGAGGGGTTCTGGGAAACCATGCAGCGAAGAGCGGTCTCCATCTCCTGGTTCATCCTTTCGGACTGTCCATTGGACTGAGGGTGAAAACCGGAGGATAGACTGGCGGTGGCCCCAATGAGACTGCAGAATTCTCTCCAGAAGACAGAGGAGAACTGGGGCCCACGATCAGAGACCACGTCCACAGGGAGGCCATGGAGACGAAAGACGTGGTTGAGGACCAACTGGGCAGTCTCTTTAGCTGACGGCAGTTTGACCAGTGGAACGAAGTGAGCCATCTTTGAAAATCTGTCGACGATGGTGAGTATGGTTGTGTGTCCGTCTGAGGAAGGAAGTCCGGTGACAAAGTCCGTGGAGACATGGGACCATGGCCGATGAGGGATGGGAAGCGGATGAAGTAGTCCGGCAGGAGATTGACGTGAAGGCTTGTGCTGACTGCAGACGACACAGGCCTTCACAAAATCTCTTGTGTCCTCCTCCACAGTGGGCCACCAGAACCTCTGAAGTAAGACCTCTTGAGTTCGACGAGATCTGGGATGACAGGACAGGTTGGAGGAATGGGCCCACTGGAGCACTTCAGACCGCAGGGCCTCAGGAACAAAGAGACAATGGGATGGACAGGAACTGGGACCAGGCTGATTCATGGTAGCGGCCTTGACTTGTTCTTCAATGTCCCAGGTGAGGGTGGCAATGACACAGGGAGGAGAGAGGATGGGAGCAGGTTCCTCCATACTGTCGTCATCCCGGAGAAACTGGCGAGACAGGGCGTCAGGCTTGGTGTTACGAGACCCAGGACGATAAGACAGAGTGAAGTTGAATCGAGTGAAGAACAGGGACCAACGGGCTTGGCGGGCATTGAGTCTCTTGGCGGTCTTGATGTATTCCAGGTTCTTATGGTCAGTCCAAACCATGAACGGGTCCTTGGTTCCTTCCAGCCAGTGGCGCCACTCCTCCAGAACGAGTTTCACCGCTAGCAGCTCCCGATTGCCGATGTCATAGTTTCTCTCTGCAGGGGTCAGGCGACGAGAAAAGAAGGCACAAGGATGGAGCTTGTGATCAGAGGGAGACCGTTGAGAGAGGACGCCTCCAACCCCCACATCAGAGGCATCCACCTCCACGAGAAACTGGAGTTCAGGGTCAGGCATCTGTAAGATAGGAGCTGTGGTGAATCTCTCCTTCAGGGTCCGGAAGGCAGTGTCAGCGACAGATGACCAGTGGAAGGGTGTCTTGGAGCTGGTGAGGGCGGTGAGTGGAGCTGCTACAGTGCTGTAGTTTCTAATGAAGCGTCTGTAGAAGTTGGCGAACCCCAGAAACCGTTGAAGTTGTTTGCGGGACTCAGGAACTGGCCAGGAGGTGACTGCAGAGACTTTGGCGGGGTCCATTTGAATGTGGCCCTTGGTGACGATGTAGCCCAGAAAGGAGACTGACTGGACATGAAACTCACACTTTTCGGCCTTCACGAAAAGGGAGTTCTCCAGAAGTCTTTGAAGGACAGACTGAACATGGTGGACGTGGTCGCTGAGGTTCCTAGAGAAGATGAGGATGTCGTCAAGGTAGACAAAAACGTACTTGTTTAGCATGTCTCTGAGTACGTCATTGACCAGGGCCTGGAAGACTGCGGGAGCGTTGGTGAGTCCAAAGGGCATGACGAGATATTCGTAATGGCCAATGGGGGTGTTGAAGGCTGTCTTCCATTCATCTCCTTCCCGGATGTGGACCAGATGGTATGCGTTGCGAAGATCTAACTTCGTGAAGATTGTTGCCCCCTGCAACAACTCAAAAGCCGAGGAGATCAACGGCAGGGGGTAACGGTTCTTTACCGTAATCTCGTTCAGCCCTCGGTAGTCGATGCATGGTCTCAAGGATTTGTCCTTTTTCTCCACAAAGAAGAATCCTGCTCCAGCAGGTGACGAGGAGGGACGGATGAGACCGGCAGCCAGTGAGTTGTTGATGTACTCCTCCATGGCCTTTCTTTCGGGGACAGACAGGGAATACAGCCGACCTTTTGGAGGGGTAGTGCCTGGAAGGAGATCGATGGCGCAGTCGTAAGGACGATGAGGAGGCAGGGAAGTGGCCTTGGCTTTGCTGAAGACTGGGCTGAAGTCATGATAATCCGGAGGCACATTGGAGATTTCAGGCGGGGGCACGGTGTGCACTGACTGGAGTGGGGGCATGGCGTCCTTCAGACAGGTAAGATGACACGCGGTTCCCCAACCGCGTATGGTACTTGTGGACCAGTCTATTTGGGGGTTGTGTCGACGAAGCCATGGGAAACCGAGGACCAGGGGCAAATCCGGGTAATTGAGAATATGGAATTGGATGGTTTCTCTGTGGTTGCCAGACAGGAGCATGGAGACTGGAGTAGTTTGATGACTGATGATCCCCATTTTATGTCCGTCCAGGGCTTTGGCAGGAATGGGGTGGTCTAGTGGCACTTGTCCGAGGCCTAGCTGTTCTACCACGTCCTTACTAATGAGGCAGGAGTCAGCACCAGAGTCTATAAGGGTGGCCAAAGTTTGAGGGCCACCAGGCAGGAGCAGACGGGCTTGGAGCAGGGGTCGAAAAGCTTGAGAGGACTCGGCTGTAGCGCTCACCCGTATCCCCTCCACTACGGATGAGCTCGCTCTTTTACTGGACAGGCAACAACGAAATGTCCACGTCCCCCACAGTACAGACACAGTTGGGCTGACAGACGACGCCTCCGTTCATCTGGGGTAAGGGAGGTTCGACCCAACTGCATGGGTTCAAGTTCGACTGGATCAGATGACAGACGTTGCCCTGCGGTATCTCCTTGAGATGTTTTGTGCGTGGACTGATGACTGGGCCCCTGACGACGATCTCGTCTCTGTGTCTGTATCCTGAGGTCGATTCTGATGGCCAGGTCGATGATCTCGTCGAGAGAAGACGGAACCTCGTGGGAGACCAGTTCATCCTTGATGTACCCAGCTAGTCCATGCATGAAGGCGTCGATTTGAGCCGAAGAGTTCCAACCACTGCGGCTAGCTCGAGTACGAAAGTCTATGGAGTAGTCCGCTACAGACCGTTGTCCTTGTCCTAGATTCAGAAGTCCTGCTGCCACTTCTGATCTGGCTGGGCAATGTCCAAAAACCTTGCGTAATTCCGTAATGAAGGCAGAGAAACTCTGGCAGACAGGGGACTGACGATCCCACTCTGCAGTTGCCCATAGCCGCGCCCGTCCCGTCAGTTGGTTGATGGTGAAAGCTATCTTTGCTAGCTCAGAGGCAAACGAGCGTGGCTGGAGGGCGAAGGACAGGGTGCAGTTTGTGATGAAGGGCGAGCAGTCTTCTGGATTGCCGTCGTAGCGTTCTGGAGCAGAGTATTTCGGCTGTAGTTGAGAGCGGGGATTGAACCCGCGGTCCTAGGATCAGGAGCCGGTGACGCTGTCCACCCAGCCACGTGATAGCCACTAGCACAGTTAGCCCCACAGAGGCTTTAAGTTGATGAGAGTTCAGACTCACTGGATCTTTCACGGCAGGAAGTGAAGTGGAAGACGAAGACGACCACCACAACGCAGGACTCACAGGCAGGTATTCGGCGTCAGGAACGGAAGGCGAGGTCGGTAGCCAGGGATCAGACGAACAGGTAAGTGCAGAGCAGAAGCTGGTCAGTACCTTGTAGTCAGGCTGGGGATCAGGCAGGATAAAGGCAGGAACAGGAACGGAACAGGTCGGTAACGGGTGATCAGTCCGGATGGCAGGTCTGGTGTGCTTAGCATGAGAGCGAAGACGATCTGACACTGAATGAGTGTGGAGCTGGGGTTTAAGTAGGCGGGCTGATTGCAGATGATGAGGTGCAGGTGTGAGCAGGCACGCAGGTGACAGGAGTTGAGCTGATTACGTGAGCGCTGGGGTGAGGCAGGCTGAGACTGAGACTGAACTGTGACAGTACTGAAGATTATAGATCCAGGAATTCCTCAAAACAAAGTGACTATCAACTGATTGTTCTGTGGGGCTTGGGTTGGGCATAGGCTTGGGGATAATTGTGTTAGGTTAGGGTATGTGGTCTGAACTGAGAATAATGGTGAATTTCTGGAGGGCCATAGGTGAGACGCCTGGCTCCAGGAGCTAGGTAGAAGCTTGCTCACGCTTCCTGAAGGATCTGGTATTGCACCATTCAAGGGACAGGCCACTCACGTGTATAATACATTCTTGTGTGAACATAAACTGAGAATGGCAGAGAAGCAAATAAGGGAATGGGGACGGGGTCCCCCGAATAGTTTTCAAGTATGCGTGAGTAAGTTGTGGGAGGATATGAAAGTTGAGCATGAACCAAAAAATCAGAAGAAGGAGGCAGAGAAGCTAGTGGAATGGATGATAGGGTTGATGCAGAGAGGCAGTCTGTTAGAAGGTGAGTGTAGCAAAGATCAGTGTAAGAAAGTGATGAAGCATGCAGAAAGCCTGGCTGATTGGGCATTGAGAGATTATGACAGCAAGAAAGGAATTAAAAGAAAACAAAGAAAAATATTAGATGAAGCTATCAGACATCTGGCTGGATGTAAACGCTATTTTCCCAGAATTATTAGAATGATGCAGCCAGTACAAAACAACCCACAAGTGCCACATGTTGAAAGTGCAGACACGCTGACAGCTACAGCCCCTCCAGCCCCTCCTCCACCCTTTGTCTGCGGTCAGAGCCTGTATCAGGCTGCATGAGAAAAAATTGAGAAATTGGCTAACCCCAACTCATTCAAAACCACATCACAGGCAACATGTGGTGAACCACATTTACCACAATCAGATAAAATACCTATGTATGTTCAAGCTGCATTGATGGAAGTTACGGGGGGGCTGTTATTAGCCAAAGAGGTTCAGGATGAGAGGATAGAGGGGAGCGTGAGACACATATCAGTGATGACAAATAAAACACACGACTTAGACAAGAGCAAGACTGAATTAGAACAGGGACTGACTGACTTGAGGGCCCAACGTGACAGAGACCTGCACAGCCACGCTCCGACACATAGTTCACAGACAACACACGCATACTGTGACCATGAGGAAGTAGAAAGGGAGGAGGCGCTGATCAATGACAGCGAGTCAGACCTATCCAGTTTGATGAGTTTGCCACCCCTAGAGCAAAAGATACTTCCATGGTGACACGATTTCCTGCTACTTCATCTCCACACAAACATGAATCATTCAGAGCAGCAGAGGGGCAGCTGGAAATGACTGGGAGAATAATTGACAAAAAGGGCCGCTTGACACACTATGATCTCAGACCACGCACACACGATAAGAGACGTTACAACACGCACAGCTTAACAGAGGATGGACCCTTACAGATGCCCTTAATGGCAGTGAATGACCCTAAATACCCCACTGGTTTCAAATTTCAACCTTTCTCCGTGTCAGATGTTGATGCAATAAAGGCTAAACTGCCTAAACCCCATGATGGTGGCTCTGCATGGATAAGAGCATTCATTGAGGTCGTGCCTGGTTGTCCCACAGGCTTTGGTGATTTCAGGCGTATAATGACAGCCTGTGCCAGCCTGGCTGATTTGACGGAAATTGAAAATTTTGCACGCACCTACACTGAACCTATTGATGAGCCCTTAACCAAAGTGGTACATAAGCTGTGGCCTGCAGTCAGATGCCACTTCCCCACCATCACAAATACAGCTGATTTGAATAAAATGCCGTTGCAGTCTGGTGAGATAGGCACGGACTATCTGCGCAGGTGTAAAAGAAAGTGGCTGGATGTCATAGGTACAGATTATCTGCCTGTACACGTGGAAGCACTGTTCCATTGGGCTGTCATAACATCACTGCCTGAGCCTGTTAAAGTTAAATTAGGTGATGTAGTGGGCTTATCTACTATGTCCACTAACCAGTGAGAGGAGCATGTTGTACATGATATTGACAAGTACAAAAAGACACAAGATGCTGTGGATGCTGAGCTGAAAAAACTACTATTAATACTAACTAAAGCTCAATTACAAGAATGCAGAGATTCTGTCAATGCTAAGAAAAAAGCTGATCAGACTGAAAAACAATTACTGTAACAGCCAGCATCACCTGTACAGTCCCCTGTTCCTACAATGCAGCACACACAAATGCCCCACTTGGTCCATATCCTGTGCCCCCACCATGGCCTCAAGCCCCACCACGATCACAAAATGCAAGAGGACGAGGCAGAGGTAGAGGTCGCTGGGGTAGCAGAAATGAATCTTGCACAGGTTGCTTTCATTGTGGTCAGGAGGGCCACTGGTACAGAGACTGTACTTATGATGCACACGGGGGATTTTACAGGCCCTATACTGGTGCCCCTCTTTTAGGCACAATTCCACAGTACAGTCATCCTGTGTACCCTCCTTCTCATGTGGCCCCTAGTGGCACAGCTTCTGCACGTCAAACACACCCCAGTCAAATATATCACGCTCCAGGATCGGACCATATGCCCCCTGCAGGATACTAGGGGTGCCTGGAATCCATGATGGGCAGCTCCTATTGTCCTGAGCCCATTATTCATATGTCAGTAAATGGGACTGAAATGCCATTTCTTGTGGATACAGGAGCAAGGTTTTCTACTGTAAATACTGCTCTTCCTCTTTCGCAAGCCACCGTGTCCGTCATGGGTTTTTCAGGTCCAACTGCAGAACTTCCCCTATCTCAGGTTGTTCCTTGTTTATGGCGCAACCTCAGCTTTGGACACTCTTTTCTTCTTTCACATGACTGTCCAATTAATCTTCTGGGGAGAGACTTGCTCTGTCAGCTTCAGCTTGAAATAATTTTATCCCACCATAGTATGATTATTAAATTTCCTGATGGCTCGATGCAACGCTGTGGCACTGTGGCCTCTCACAGCAGACTGTTTCCGCTGCTGCAGGATTTTGAGAAACTGAGTGAAAGTGACTCTGCGGTTGTGTGGTGGGGTGAAGTTTGTAATCCAGAGCACACACACATGTTCAAAGCTTTTCAAACCTGGAGAGCCTGGATGTCCACACTAAGGACTTATGATGAACCAGCTGACCCTTTACATGTGACATTCAACTATGAGATCTGTGGTGATGAGGACTATGACTGCCTGTGGGACAAATTTGTTACAGAATATCAAAACAAGGAACTCAGTGCAGGAATCTCATGCATTTTTGTTGGCAAAGAAGGAGTAGCAGCTGCAGTACAAATACATGACAGGGATGTGCTCATCTTGTTGATGTGCAGCTCCTACAAGGGACGATGGTCCTACAGCAGGGGTATTCAATTAAAAGTCACCGAGGTCCAGTTAATGAAGTTTCCACCAAAAAAAGGTCCGAACCAAAGTCCAAATTGTGTCTTATAGCCTTCCCCTATGTCCACATTTTTATGGTTTCAACAATATTTTTTTTCAATTTTTAATGCAGGATATGTTTTATTGAGTGCACAGCTAGCTCCTTTACCATAAATAAAATAGTCCTAGGCAAATTAATTAAGGCTTTTATTTTAGATTAAAAAAGAAAAACCTGAAACATAATAAATAAAAAAGTGCAAACAGAGCAAAATAACCATTTTTTCTCTTAAATGAAAGAGGTCCGAGCCAAGAATTGAAGGCCTACACATCAAGATAAAAAGTCAACATCTTCAGAAAACAATAAATAAAAGGTGGCTCTTTTTAGGAAAAAACAAGTGCATACAGAGCACTGACTAAATATTTTTCCTCTTCTTTTTTCTTAAAAAAGAGAGGTCACAGCCTAAAAAAAGGGAAGACCTACACTTCCAGTAAAAAAAGTCAACATCTCCATAATACAAGAAATTAACTCTTAAAAGTACAACCATTTGTCATTTGTAACTGCCTTTCTGCTGTGTTGTTGCAAAATAATGTAACAAGAAAGTGATAGGAAGATAAATATTTTATTTGCGCATGTTTCAGATTTTGCTCTCTCTCTCTCTTTGGCTCTCTGTCCTTAACTCTCTCTCTCTCTCTTTCAGTCTTTCTCTCTTTCTTTCTCTTTCTCACACATTTGTTCATTTGCATGAACCCACACTCACATAGGCTAATAAATAAATAAACAGAACAGTGTTGATAGAACTTGCAAATATGAAACATTCGGAAATAAACTAGTGCTAAAAACTGTAGAACTGCAACAATGAAAATAACACGAACAAATGATCAACTCGATTAGTAAACAATTAGAAAAAGAACAGGATCAGCCTGCGGACAGCGCAGCGCCACCACAGCGCAAAAGCTCTCGGCCCTCATCAGCATTTCCCACACACAGGTCAGTCGCAAAGCTTGCAGGTGACAAGGGTCTTATTTTTTTGCACAGGCAGTTTATTCCCAGTTAAACTGGCTCTGCCTCCTGTTTGCTTGTGGCTGCTGCAGCTCGTGCTGTAAACACGATAGCCGCGGGAAAGTCACCTCCGCAAAATGAATCATGTCTCGTTCCTCTTTAGTGCTTTATTAAACAACAGTATAAGCTTCAGAAAACTTACAGAACATATATTTAGGAACACTCATGGCATGACCAGCTTGTGATCAGACCACAGTAGCGGTTCTAATGTTAACTGGAGTAGTAGCGCCCGCTGTATATCCGCGACTGTCGGAAGAAATGCTCAGTTAAAATCTATTCCTGTGAATTTATCAGAGATTGGTCACGGGTCCGGACAGAATCATCACTCGGTCCGGATCCAAACCGAGGTCCGCCATTTGGTGATGCCTGTCCTACAGTATGTAGATGACATACTTATCGCTTCACCTAATGAGACAGACATCATGACTGTCACACAAACAGTTTTGCAACTACTGTGTGATAAGGGCTACAAAGTCTCTAAACCAAAGCTACAAGTAGGTGACATTTTGAGTGACATTTTTGGGGAGAGTTGTTTCAGCTGGTGGCACATGCCTAACAGAATCACAAAAGTCCACCATTTTGCAACATTCTAAACCAAAGACAGTGATAGAAATGATGTCCTTTTTAGGACTCTGTGGCTACAGTCAAAATTTCATTCCAGCCTACACTGAGCTTGTATTCCCTTTACGTGGCCTGATCTCTGCTGCAGGCTACTCTGACCTGTCTGCACCCCTGACTTGGTCCACAGAGGCAGACCAAGCATTTGTAAATACTAAACAACCCCTCTCCACAGCCTGTACATTGCATACTCCAGATTATTCTAAACCTTTTCATTTGGATGTTGATGAAAAGAACGGATTTGTAAATGCCGTTCTTTTTCAAAAAGGGGAAAATGACAGATAGGTTCTAATGTACCACAGCTCCAAACTTGACAAGATAGAGCAAGGACAACCTGACTGCACCAGACATGTAGCAGCAATAGAAAAGGCAGTGATAAAGACAGCACATGTGACCATGAACCACCAGATCATTGTACATACTAAACATGGGGTGGCATCATATTTGTCCTCACAAGCCTTTACCTTGTCACCAAAAAGAACCTCAGCATTAAAAAGCTTACTGCTAAACAGAAACATAACATTTTCAGCAGGAGAAGCTAATATGGCATGTGACATGGACTAGATGTGACAAGACCATTGTTGTGCAGAACATGCAACAAAAGATACGCTCTTACATGAGAACATGCAAGCTTGAACCTATTAAACAACCAGACATGACCTTATTTTATGATGGTAGTAGCTACAGAGCCATGAGTGGAGAGGTGATAGCTAGCTATGCAGTGGTGGAAGACAATGGCACTAAATTTGAAACATTAAAATCAGGAGTCCTAGATCAGCCCGCCTCAGCACAACAAGCAGAGATAAAAACTTTGACAGGGTCTCATCTAGCAGCTGCAGGGAAGACAGTGAACATCTTCACCGACTCTATGCACATCATGCAGCATACATTAACTTACCACACTGGTTAAGAAAAGGTTTCACTACAAGTGCAGGAACACCAATCAAACACCTGACTGAACTGAATGACCTACATGACGCTCTAAAAGCTCCTAAAAAAGGTAGCCATTCTTAAATGTAAAGGGCACCAGAAGTTAAACAGTAGAGTGGCTAAAGGTAATGATGCAGCTGACAAAGCAGCCAAGCTAGCAGGGGGCTACAAGATTTATCATCAGATGCCACAGGTCAGTCAGACAGATCAGAAAACACGACTTCTCAGGAAGAGATAAAACAGATTCAGGAAAAAGCAGCTCCACAGGAGAAACAGGCATGGAAAGACAGAGGAGCTAAACAGGATGAGACAGAACTATGGAGGAATCATGAAGGGAAAATGGTAGCACCAGCAGGCTTGCTGAACATGCCAAGAAGCCCACAGCAGAGCACATTGTTCTAGCTCTAAAGTCCTAACACTGATAAGTCAATTGTGGTGGCACCCACATATGGCAGACATAACCAAATATTTTGTCCAAAGTTGTGAAACATGTGGCAAATTTAATGCAAAGAGAGTCCTAGAAGCAGGACTGGGAGCATTTCCTCCCCCCACTTACCCCTGGAAAGAAATCGTCATAGATTTCACTGACATGGGAGTGGACCACAGGACCCAGGGTAAGAGGTACCCGCTTGTTTGTGTTGACACATTCTCACGGTTGGTAGAAGCAATCCCCACGAGAACAGAAAGGGCACAAGAAGTGGTGAAGTGGCTCACAAGAGATCTGATTCCCAGATTTGGATTTCCCACTAAAATAAGATCAGACAATGGGAAGCATTTTTCTAACCAGTGCCTACAGGAAGTAGAAGCCTTTTTTGGCATTAAACACCTGTTTGGAACAATATTCCACGCCCAATCCCAGGGGCTGTGTGAGAAGGCTAACCAAACCATAAAAAATGGACTCGCAAAGGTGTGTGCCAGCACCAAAATGACATGGGTGGAGGCTCTGCCCATTGTCCTGTTGACCATGAGGTCAACTCCACACTCAACCATGTCAGTAAGCCCTCATGAGCTTCTGACAGGGAGAAAGTTGCCCTGCCCTTTAAACACCCCAGTACCAAGCGGCAGCAGTTCACTGCAGGAGCAACAACTGCAGATGAGTGACTACCTACAATAACTGAGTAATGTTGCACACAGTGTCTCCCAACAGGTGACCAGTATCCTGTCTAAAGATCCAACAGTCACACCAGATGACATTAAGGAAGGTAGTTGGGTGTGGCAAAAAGTTACCTGACTGGACTGGTCAAAACCAAGGTGGAAAGGACCTTTCAAGGTAGCAAAGGTTCACACACACAGTCTTCAGCTTTGGAAAGAACATAAACTTTCAAACTGGATACACAAAACACACTGTGCACCAGCTACTGATCCTAATGAAAGGACTCTACATCAAGTTAGAGGCTCATTAAGAGACACAGAGGAGAAGTAGTAATATGGGTGATTGTTTGTTGTCTGTCTGACCCCCTCCCTTGTGTTTCTTGTCTATGTTACTAGATGCAGCGTCCATGGCATCCATTCAGACACGCCGGATGGTGTGGCCTTAGGGGGTCCACTTGCAGCTTAGTATTAATAACCATAACTATAGTGGGCCTGTTTATCTGGTATGAGTTACAGCACCGACCTATTGGCCTTCCTAAAAATGATACTGGTAACATTCCTCTGCTCCATCGCCCTGTCAGATCTTATGCAGTGTATGCTGATATGTATGCCCCAAAAGACACCTCTAAATCCATAGTGATCAAGGCCATGCAGCTGGTATTTACAGAAAATGTCACTGCCACTGCTGTGTTCTCATTCTGTGATACCATGGTTCCCCCATGCACTCCACCATCTGGTGTTACGTATTACATTTGTTCCAAACGTCCACAAACTCTTAATGTTTATCACTCTCCCTGCCCACAGTGGAGCAATGTTCTGTCGAATACTGGTACCTCCTGGGGATACAATCCAAATCATGCCACAGGTAAAAAGATGACTCCGTGGGTGAACAGTAAGGGTCAACTGATGTTCATCTTGTCCAAGCAACGACTTTCTGATGCAGGTCTGTACCCCATATTAGCATATCGTGATGGTGAGGACCCTTGGGTCCCCCCCTTCTCTGTCTATAAGAAGGGGGGTCCTTCTTATAGACAGAGAATGATATAATTTTACCTCATAGAACTACTTTACCTGTTTCCCACAGAGTGGTGGGTGATGTCTCCGGGGAGTCATTTATTTCAAGGAAGGAAGCCCACTCTCTCCTGAGATAGCTGTCAAATTCTGGGTCTTTAAGAAGAGATGAGTTAAAACGCCATTTAGTGATGCGTTTGGGCTGGTAAATAGGATTCCACCTGAGTGTTACTGGGGTATGATCACTAATGATTATGGGGTGAATTTTTGAATCAGAGATCTGTGATATAATTGAGTTGCTGGTTAGAAAGAGGTCAATGCGTGAGTAGGAGTGGTGAACTGGTGAGTAGAATGAATATTCTCTGGCAGATGGGTGCTGTAGTCGCCAGCCATCGCCAAGACCGAGATCACTCATGAACTGTTTTATGGTGTTAGTAGATAGCCAGGTGCGGTTAGTTTTTACTCTATTAGATTTATCAAGTGTTGGGTTAATAGTTGTGTTGAAATCGCCTCCTATAATTACTGGGCAGTTGGAAACATTTGATAAGGATTGAAAGAAGTTATAAAAGAAGGAAGGATCATCATTGTTTGAGCCGTAGATATTGCCAATTGTTACCGGACAATTGTTAATTGATATATTAATGATTATAAAACGTCCTTCAGGGTCTGTAATGGTTGTGTTATGGACAAATGAGATTTTTTTATTTCTCAATATACATACACCTCTTTGTTTTGAGTTATAAGGGGCTGAGAATCTGTGAGAGAACTGTGCTGATTTAATTTGCCATGGTCTGAATCCGAGAGGTGTGTTTCCTGCAACAAGCAAATATCTGCTTTTAGATCATTTAGGTGATTGAATATTTTAGTTCTTTTTGTCTGGGAGCCAATACCTCTGATGTTCCAGGTTACAAATGTTATTGATGCCATGTTGAACGGGTTAATAATCGTAGCTGAGTGATATGAATAATGATTCTATGTGAATGTGTATGTGTGTATGTGTGTTGACTGCTTTGAGAGCGTTGTCTGATGTGGACAGCAGGACCTGTAATACAGGACAGAGCAGAGCAAACGAAAGCACAAACAACAAAACAAACAGCAGGGGGGGAACACAAATAACAACAAGACAAGCAACAGAGCAAAATGCCATAACAGTGCAGGGTGCTGAGACTAGTGCGCGAGAAAAAAAAAAAAAAAAATATATATATATATATATCATCCAAGTTTGTTTCAATATATATTTAAGCTGAGAGAACAGAGAGACAGAGAGAGAGAGTGAGGGGATAGAGGTGTGTATGTTTCAACTGAGATATGGAAGGAGGCAGAGGGAGGGCATATAAAAGACAGAGTGTGAGGGGAGTGTGAGTGAAAGAGAGAGAGAGAGAAGAGAGAGAAAAAGAGAAAGTGTGTGTGTGTGTGTGTGGGGGGGGGTTAGGTGAGTAACGTGGGGAGAGGTGTGTGTGTGTGTGAGTGGAGGGGGGTTCAGAAAAGCCAGGGGGTTATGTCCTTATCCCTAAACAACTGACCATCAATGTATAATTTGTCGACTGAAAGGACTGCTCTCTTACCTTCGCTGATTTTCTGTTTGCGGATGGAGAGCAGTACCTTCCATCTGCAGACGATTTCGGGTGGATACTGGTCGTTGAGTCCGTAGTCCGTCCCTCTCAGCTGCCTGCCCTGTCGTTGTACCAGCTCCTTCTGCTTAAAATGTTTGAATTTGGTGACGATGGGCCGGGGTCGGGTGGGGTTGACTTGCTTCCGTCCCATGCGGTGAACTCGGTGGAATGTGATGTTGCTGACAGTGTCCAGGGGAAGTTTTAGGCGTCTAACCATGAAGTCCTTGATTAACTTTTCAGGTTCGTCAATGGGGGATTCGGGGATTCAAGAGAAGATGAGGCTATCTCTCATGCTGCGAGACTGTAGGTCCAGGATGTTTTCTTTCATGAGTTTGTTTTCTGCGCTGACAGTGGCCAGTTGAGAGGTGACTGAAGCGAGTTCTGTGGCCATGGTAGAAACCGAGTGTTGCAGTGACTTGTTTTCCTGTGTGATTCTTTCTATCTGACTCTGGGTGAATTCCAAGCTGTGGCGGAGGTGCTGGAATTCCTGGTGGAGAGCCTCGATAATTTGCGACTCTGGCGTCCAACATAATGAATTTATTATCGATGGAGAGGAGTACTTCACTTAAATCTGAGCAGCAACGCGTTTGTGGTGCTGTGACTGGGGAAGAGTCGGCAGATGAAGCGGGTGAGTCCTGGGTGCGGGGTTTTTTTGATTTTTGAGAGCGTCCCATTGTGCAGAATCTGTCGTAATGATCCTGTATAAAATCTTCCAGCTGATCCAGGTTGGACATACGTTTTAGTGAGTGCGTGGAGGACAGAATTAGAAGTAGTGGAGCGAATGATACTGGAGGGAAAGGTTAAGTGAGAGAAAAAAGGAGGAGAAAAGAGAGTAGAAAAGTTTGTTTACGTCTGGTCTAGCAGCAGGCTGCCATGTTGGATCACGCTCGGTCTCGCGAGAGTTCAGTCACAGTGGCATCAGAGCCTCCTCACAGCGGCCTCAGAGCCAAATGTTTGCTTTTAAGTGTTTTTATTGCTCATGTGCGGAGTTGTGGCCGGTCGAGTCTGAAGATGGTCTGAAGCTCCGAAGGACAACGGATTCTTGGCATGAGGACTGAAATGTGCTCCTGGTCAATAAAGTTTTGCTTTAGCTTTTATTACTATATTTTAGAGGGTGTGGGTACATTGCAAAATGCAACGAAGAACTGCTTGCTGATAAAGTTAAATACACTGACATGCACACACATAGTTAGTCTCACAATGTTTAGAGATTTCCACAATGTGCACAAGCTTGCTGAGGTGTGGCCTGAATTGTGTCCCACTTTGGTCGCCGTCCTGGGGGTGATGGGGGCGAGGACAGACACTTTTGCCACACTAAGTTGTTATTTAGGCTTGTATGATCTCATGTAGGCTTTTTTAGCACCCGTGAGGTTTTCAATCTGTCTGACACAACATCATTTTATAGGATACTTCAGCTTTATAGGCCTGATGCATACATATAGGTTTAAACAATATAATTGTTTAAAAAGGGGGAAAGTTGCTGATTATTTACAAGTTAATGCTAACATTTATCCATAAATATCAATTTATGCTAACACTGATTCAATGATTTCATGTTTTTACTGCTTCAGCTAAGAAAGTTACATTATACAAAATGAACTGTGCTCTTGTTTCCTGTCTGATATTTTTAGTTCCTGCTATTATGCTGACTTAGCTGAAGTGAAAGTACCTATTGTTAACCCCCTGTACTGTGATTGACCTTTTCATGGCAGACATATCTTATCTTATCTTAACATTACCTATGATGTTACCTCCTAAGCCTCAAGTGTATAAGATCTCATGTTTTACTTTGGTTCTTTTAATTGGATGTTTGAGAATGTGTTGAAAGGAAAACAACCTCGCCAAGCTTTGACTCCCTAATGACTGCATACTCACACCAGCAGTTAACATTAAAGGCAAACATTCAGTTCAGGTTGAACCGACCTGGGTAAGGAAAATAACCGCGAGATTCATCACACTTCAACTGTCAAAATATTCTGTTGTGAGGCAAACTAGAACTGTCCCACCCATTTGCTGTGTGTAAAATGTTATGTTACACCATGCAGAATAGTTTTTTTTGTTTTTGGAGAGGAAGCTGCACACTTTGTCTGGAGGTGCAGAGCTGAGCGCTTAGCTGAGTGATTTTTACTAACTTTTGTATTGTTTCACATATTGTCAAGAAATGGTTGGCTAACCGATCTAATCTGGACTTGTGCCTTCTTCCAAACAGAACAAAACCTTCAACAGTGTCATGTGATGAGTATGGGAGTATGTGTCTTACTATGATCGCTGGGCAGTGGTGAAAACATCTACTGCATCTGCAATATCAGAGAAATGTCAGAAAATTAATACAAATACAAATGAATAGGCAACGTGACTTTGAACAGTGTACAGTAAGTTGTTGGGATAACGGGCCGTCAGGCGTTTATATTGAGCCTGCTGAAAGAGAAAAATGTTTATGGGTAGCGCGAAATGGAGGATATTATGCTGGAATTGTGGGAATCATATGTGGGTCATATTGTAACTTAAGGCTGACGCTGCAGCTGCCCATTCGTCACTATATTGACAAGTGAGAAGAGAACGAGTGGTTGCTTTTCCGCTGTTTTGTTTATTGTTTACAATGGGACTGGCGAAGAATTAATCCATAAAGCGGTGGATAATGTTATATGACATAAACGGTGTTACAATGTGTATTGTGTGGCCTTAACTGTCATAAAGATTGTGGAGAGTGTTTCTTTCACACGGTGTTTCAATTGGGTGTTGAATTAGCCTAATGTTAGATAGTAAAATGTTTACACAAACTATCATAAAGTTTAATTAATTCACTGACAAAATGCAGGTGTCAACAAACGTTAACTTTGTAGAAATTAAAATGTGTTCCTTAAGTTGTTTGACTATCATTTCCTAAAAATTTAGCTACAGTAGTTGCTAACAAAAATCATTCTAGCATGTGCATATGCTGTAAGTTAGGCTAATCATCATCAGTGCTAACAAAACTAATCAAATCAAATCAAATCCAACAATAATATAATATGTAATATAAAACAATCAAATACAGTTTCTTCTCACCAAATAATTGGTAAGATGGAGATGGATCAGGAGTGGCAGGTAACAAGCTTCACATGTGCAGCTCAGGCAATTTTTTCCCAGAATGCCAAAATTATTGCATGATACTGTTATCTAAGACACTTTAACGGTAAAGGGCTGTATAATAGGAATACATTAGAGTTTCCTTCCTCACATCTTCATTGCTGTGCTCCAGAAGATTTAGAAGACGGAGGTTCCACCGTCAACTGTATCTCTCCGCCTCCTCTTGTTTCTCCTGAAGTGCAGAAATCCGGTCATTCAGCTTCTTCACGGTGTCATTTGTCATTTCACATTGTATCTCAAGGCTTTTCACATGCTCCTACACAGCAATAATCTCTGCAGTGTTTTTATTCACCATTTGTTCAAACTTGGAAAATCGGTCATTCAGCCCATTAATAGCTTTCAAAATGTCGGCATTAGATACAGCCTCCTCTCTCACCTTAAGGGCTTTGGTGTGGATCATCTTTGAGTTGGGGCTGTTGAGAGGGGTCTCAGAAAGAGCTTTGCATAAGACTGGGAAGGATTTTTCAGGTTCCATATCCATTATTAGTCCTCCCTTTCTTCTTACTTTACCCTTACTTCTTTTTTAGCCATGTTCACGGGCTTGCCTCGAAACTGCTAGCTAAACTTTTCTTTACAAGTTCACTCTCTCGGAAACGTGACGCCAAAAAGACTTTGTTTTGCCTTTACTTGGTAAGATAGTCCTACTGGCGGTGCACAAAATACAAGTGCAACTGTTCACTTCATCAAAGTGTTATTTTAGACCGTCTTATTCATTTCAAATGTTTGGTACTCATCAAAAATTCACAAGCTCACAGGAAAGCATCCAAGCTGATCGCCATCTTGGCCGACCCTCAGAGTGCGGTCCTTAGAAGAAAGGGTTTTTTGGGGTTTTTTTTTCCAACTTTATTTACATATTCAATTTACAGAATATGTCAAACATTAAGACAAAACACATACATTAGAGCTATTGCACATATCAAATCAAAAAGTAAATGAGTAATCAAATAGAATAAACAAGTTTACAATTCCAAGATCTCGTATAAATCTTTGCATTCGATAAAAAAAATAAACAAGAAGACATACAATAAATAAAGAAATGATATAGTATACTAGAAAAGCACTGATAAGTCAACACATAACTGTTTAACAATTTCTGTATTAGAAATTGCATTAAATGTCAGTGTGTGCATCAAATAATATTTCATAAGTATCTAAAAATCTTGTATTCTTTTTATTTTTAATCTGGACGAGGGACATAAAGTGAATTAAATTCAATCATAAAATGAGGAAAGGTAGGTTTGGAGGTTGAAAATTTTTGCTTATGAATAAAGTATTTTCCCAGTAACATGAAAAAAATTAACTATATGCTGAGGACATTTGTTATTCTTATTTTCTTAGTAACAGATAACATCTTTAAGGGAGAAACAGTATGACATGTTAAAATGGGTGAAGAGCACAAGTCCGACCAGAATTGAATTGTTACAGTACATTCAGGAAACAGATGGTTTAAAGTTTCATCAGCAAGTCCACAAAAAACACAAGAACTGTCCACAGCCATGATCTTTGAAATGAAAGATTTAACGGGATATATCTTGTGAAGAACTTTGAAATGAGTTTCTTTTACTTTGTTATGAATACAGTATTGTGAGGTAAAAACCATGTCTTTTCCCAGTATATGTCCTCTATATGAGAGCGCCAGTAAAACTTTCTTCGTGGAGAAAACCTTTTCTTATCTTGAAAAATGTTTCTTATATGTTTATTGTTACATTTCTTGTCTAGTATGTTGATACCATTCAAAAGCAAACCAGGTGTGCCCTCTGGTCTAGTTCCTTCACAGCATGATAAGTGACTTTCCATTAAATTAAGTAAGCCAGAGGGGATTGCTTTTATTACTGAATTGTATGCTTTGAAAGGTATAGGAAAATTATGGCAAGTTATAAAACTCTCATAGGAGAGAACGTGACCATGTTCATCATATATAGACAATATATTATTTATACCTCTCTCAAACCATTTGTGACAAAAGAGAGACTTATTCCTAATAGTTATATACTCATTATTCCATTACAAAGTTTTGTGAGGAGAAAAATTATGAATGAAGCACAGTTTCCAGGAAACAAGTGACTGCTGATGAAATTTAGACAGCTTTACTGGTAGCTTGTCGGGTGCATAGTTGCATGCTAAAATGAAAGCAAGGCCACCAATTTTTTCAAAAATCTGATTGGGGATAAAAAATCATAATGAATTTTCATGTGTCAAATGTCTTTTAACCAGTTAATCTTAAAAGTATTTATAATATCAATGAAGTTAAGAACTTCAAGACCGCCTTCCGCTCTGCTGTTAGACAGAACTGCATCTAAGTTTGTGCATTTTATTTCTCCAGATGAAATCCAGAAATAGCTTGTTAATTTCATTAGCAGTGGCATATCATTCACAAAGAGAGAAAGAGATGGATAAACAAAATGAGAAACACCTTCAGCCTTTGATAAAAGGACCCTGCCGTATAATGATGAATCTCTCTGAAGCCAAATGTTAAAGATATCTTTAGTTTTTTTAATTCTTCCAGAAAAGTTCAGTTGTTGGTTTATGTCAGGATTTTTCCTTCACAGTCCTAAGATTGCTCAGTGGCGCCTTTAATGGTTCTTACCAACACCTGACATAATTCAGAATAAAGGTGCAGAGAACAGCTGGATGCAATCAAACAAAGTTTTACTTGCAGCAAGGAGAACAACAATACAGAGTGTCAAGCAGTCTGAGGTGTTGATCTGAAGCTAGTACAAAAGTCTTCTCTCTATATAGGCATGTGTGTGCGTGTGTGTTTAACATGTAGGGAGGGGTGAGAGGTGTTGTGGCCTTCACGTCTCCTTCTTGGGTCTGTTTAGGCTGGTCTGGTGATGCACCGAGTCATAAACAATGGGTGGAGAAAAAGTAACAAGGAGAGGGCTGCACAAGGCCATGTAGGGATTGTGTGTGTGGGGAAAGAATGTCATGTAGTATTTGTGTAAGTGGGGAAAGGATGAAGCTGCTGAACAATGATCAGGATAGAAATGTTCAAATACATGAAAACACTATATACAATATATACAAAGATCAAAGTATTCTTAACACCTTGTCATTAAATTTTTGGTAATATGAATACCCAAATATTTGATTGTACTTTTGACTGGGATATTATCTATGAAAGTTTTGTCACAATTATGTATGGGCAATAGTTTCCATTTAGATATATTAAGTTTCAGACCGGAAGCTAATGAAAACTGTTTGACGAGGTCAATAGCTTTGACCAGCTGTTCTTTGTCTTTCAGGAAAAGGGTTGTATCGTTTGCAATTAAGAAATTTTAATTTCTCTATTAAGTATAGAGATGCCTTTAAAGTCTGTATTATGAACCATATTTAGTGACATTAATTCAACAACTAAAATAAATAGAAAAGGTGAAATCGGGCATCCCTGCCTAACACCACGTTTTACTTCAAATCTATTAGAGGTACTGTGATTGATAATCACTGAGCTATTAATTCCTTTATAAAACATTTCAATTGTATCAATAAATTGATTTCCAAATTTAAGACATGCTATCAGAAACTTATGTTCAACGGTGTCAAAAGCTTTGTAAAAGTCTTGGAAGAGAATGAACGCTTCTGAGTGCACTGAATCTGCGTAGTCTAGTAAATCCAAAATAGGTCTGATATTATTACTTACGTGTCTGTCTTTAATGAAACCTGATTGTGTTTCAGCAACAATATGTGGGAGACCCATTTTTAATCTGGTTGCATAAACTGATGACATCATCTTGTAATCAACAGTAAGGAGAGTGATAGGTCACCAGTTTTCAATCAATAAAATGTCTTTATTCTGGTTTTTAGCGATATGACACCTTGTTTCATAGTTGTAATCATCTCTCTCTGACTAAGACATTCACAGTACATATAACATAAAAGTTCCTGAATGATGTCCCAAAAATGCATATAAAATTCAACTGAAAGGCCCTCTATACCTGGGGATTTACCTTTTTTCATTGAGAAAAGAGCAGTTTTTATTTCCTCTCTGGTCAGGTTAGCATCACAAATTTCTTTTTAAGTCCTCATCTATTGTGATTATGTGTTTTCTAATATTACTGATAAAGACTTCACAAGAAGATTTATTAAATTCTGATTTGTATAAGCTATTATAAAAGGAAAAAATAGAGTCAGATATCATTTTTTGATCTGTACATTTACTACCATTAATATTAAGCATATTTAGTGACTTTCTTTGACCATTTCTTTTCTCCAAAGCAAAAAAATAACTAGAGTTTGTCTCCCCCTCTTCCAGCCACTTGGCTCTAGACCTTACAAATGCACCTTTGGCTAACTCAGAATAAATCTGATCTATTTTTAACTGTATTTCCTTTACTTCTAACTCCTCTTCAGAAGACAAGTTGGGTTTGGATAAGAGGAAACCAATTCTGCTCAGTAATTCAGTTTCTGTTTTATTTCTGAGGGCTTTTAGCTCTTTACTTCTCTTAACAGCAATACATCTTGTCATTAACTTGAAGTACTCACATTTTTGTGTATATTCATTGTCTGCAACTTGGTTAAAAAAATTTTACTGGCTAGATTTTTTATGTTATCATTGAAGCAATTGTCTTTAAGAAGGGTATTATTAAATTTCAAGTATCCTCGTAGTTTTCTCGTATTTTGTGTGCTCTCTAATTTCAGAGTGATTTTCAGATGATCTGACAATGGAGCAAAAGAATGGGAGACATTTTTCACATATTGAAGTGCAGAGGAAGAAACTAAAAAGAGATCAATCCTGGATCTTAATGAAAAGTTATTATTAGACCATGTAAAAGCCTGTATATCTGGGTTAAAAAAACGCCATGTATCAGTCAGGGAGAGATCTGAGCAAAGCTGCGAAACAATATTGTCGTTCAGAAAAGATTGACACAGCTTTGAGGGAAACCTATCGATTGCAACATCAGGACACTCATTAAAGTCGCCACCTAAAATTACATAAGAGTTAGGATATTTGTGTAATAGCTCAGTTATTTTTGAAGTTATCTGACTAAAAACTATCTTATTGGGTGAGTGAGAATAACTTTTAATATTGCAAACTATAAAATTTGAATTATCATATTTGAAAACTATGAGAATCCATCTACCATCATGTGAAGACATCACCTCTAAAATGTCTCCTTTAAATTTATGCAAAAAAATTGAAACTCCAGCAGAACAGTTAGTACCGTGACTACAGTAAATCTTATTTCCCCACTGCCCTTTCCAGAACTTTACATCTGACTCATTTAAATGTGTTTCTTGTAAAAAAAATATGAAGTCAGCTTCACTATTTTTACAGAATAGAAAAGTGGCTTTTCTTTTCAGTAAATCACATATACCTCTGACATTCAATGACATTACCGTCACGAGTAAAAGAACAAAATAATGAAATAGCTCTTCGTAAATAACAGGAACTTCTTTATAATCTCCCTGGAGATTTAAAGTATATAGGAAACTTACAAAACTATGGACTCTTTTATTCAATTGTATATAAGAAAATTTTTTAATCACTGTCTAAATGGTCAACCTTCTTTCCCTCTATTAGAGCATAGGGTCCTAAAAAGGACGCCCTTTACCTTCCTTTCTTGCTTTTTCCACAAGAGGCCAGAGTTTTTCTCTAGCCACTCGATCCTCCGGGGAAAGTGCTTCGGTGAGACGCAGCTTGTTGTCCCGCAGAAACTTGCAGCCCTTGGCACTCTTCCAAACAGCATCACGGATACGGCGCAGGGAGAAGAGGATGATCAGCGGCTTGTGGGACCCATCTTTTCTCTTCGGACCAATGGATAGCTGCCAAAATGTCCGCGCTCACATTTGCATTGTCACAGTTACTGTTACCATTAGAGTCCTGTTTTTTCCATTTGTTGATGTGTTTCACTGGGGTGTTACTGGGCTGGGCCAAAAGTGTGTCTATAGTATCTTCAGAAGTAGTTTCTATGGTTTCCTCACCTGGTTAATTCATTTCTACTGGCGTTTCACAGTCACTCACTTTAGCATTGGAAGTCATCTTCTTATCTTCTCTAACGTTAACCGTTGGCGCGTTAGCTAGCTTGCGAAAAAACTTTTACCGTATCAGGTTTTCCACACTTTTGTCCTTCTTCCATGAATTCTTGGTCTTGGCACCAGTATATTTATGCGTTAAAGTCACTTTTTGTCTTTAAAACATTAAAATTACGACATATTCTGCCTGTCTACTCACAGAACCTCAATTTGTTTGACGGAGAAACTTTACATTCATCCTCCTACACCACCGCCATCTTGGCCCCCACCCTTAGAAGAAAGTTATACCTGCACTGTCTATCTTAGTGTGATGTCACTTCCTGTTACTTCGCGCTGCAGACGTTTGGTCTTCCATGAGGAATTAACTGGTATAAAAACAGGGTTTCTGGCAGATGTTTTCTGTCCTGGCGCCCCGTCCGGGCAGAAATCTGTAGCGCCCGGACAGCGGAAAAGAAAAAAAAAAAAAAAAGACGTGCATAAAGACGTGCATAAAGACGTGCCCGCAAGCGACACACTTTAGGAATGTGCCTTGCAAATTCATGTTGATTCTTAATGCTGCGCTGTCTGCCTGCAGTGCATTCTTTGCAGAGACTCTACGTGCGCTCTCTCTCTCTGACAGAGGAAACTCCTGTGAGTTTAACCGCCTACATGTGAATGCTAGCCTGTTGTGTTGCTAACCACTGTGTGGAGAAAATGGCCTATATAAGCTATTTAAGAGCAAATTCTGTTACTATAAAACCAAACAGAGTTATGAATGGGTTTCCCAATGTTAACACTATGCTTTAGTGTACACTGTTGCGTATTTTAATGGTTTAAAAAGATTGTGAATGCAAGTGTTTGATGCTAATCGTTAGCACGGGATGCTAACGCTAACAGGTAATCAATGATAAGGAGATGCTGTCCTACTGTAAATGCTAGCTCATGCTAATCGCTAAGCTAAATGTTGCTTAGAGAGGTAGCCCAGACAGTGTGTTACAACCATAAAGGAGCATTTCAACTGTTTTAATGATATTAAAGCACTTTGTTTTATTGTATTTATGCCACTATTTGTTTGGTGCATTGCAGAAATGTGTTTAAAATTACTGTTGTCATGGTAAAGTTCTTTAAAAGGGAATTTACAGAGAAAACTCAATTCATGTTTAAAATGTAAAATATTTTTTTTTAAAAATCTGTTCAAAAGAGTGAAAAAGATATATGTTAAGTTTTAAAGCTTATTTAAAAAGTGGTAAATACTGAGTAAAAACTGGTTAAAAGGATAAATAAGTCATTTATTTTGCTAAGATACCTTGAGAAAAGGTAATTCATAACCAGTAATTCATCTATTTTTGTTGTTATAAGTACTAATTTTTTATGATACATAACAATTTATTTCATTGTTATTTTAAGTATTTCCTTGGTCTTTGGATATACATTATAAAAATACATTAAGGATCAAAGAGGTTAATGAGGTCTCATGTTAGAAATAGAATAACTTACAATTCTGCCCTTTTTGTGTAGGTTGGTTTTTGTGTTGTACTGCAAGAAATTCTGATTAACATAGTGATGGTGAGCCCAGCCCAGCGAGTCTGAGATGGTCTTGGAAGCGGTGTGGCCAGCCGTGGGGACCAGCCCAGAGTACGTCGGATTTGCTTGATTCACTTTTTCTGATTCCACATTAGACACTCATGCACTATTAACCTACCCGGGTAGTAGCAAACAAAACTGACACTGATACAGGACGTGAAGGACTAAACTTAATTACTCTGATATTCCCCTTGCGAAAACAAGCATCAGAGTTGGAGAGCCCAACTCCAAGGACTATTTATTTTGATTTTGTTCATACCAACACCAACTCCTTTTGTGGGTCATTAAGGTGCTTACTCCTCACGAACCTAGATGATGTTAGTGTCTCATCTACCCAATTAGGTTAGGACCAGAGGTGCTACAACTGCAATCAAACGATTTCTGTAACTGTCAATAAGGCTTCTGCACCTCTCAGCAGGTATTTTAGCCCACTCCTCATGAGCAAACTGCTCCAGATCGGGAGGACATGCTGCTGTGATCGCGAGACCCCACGAGACGGTGCGAGATTCATGATGGCGGCACCCGGCTGCTAGACTTACAACAAGTAACTTCCTTGGGAATTTACAACTTTTTCCTCTGCCAACCTGACATCAACAAACGTTTATTTTCCAAAATTAACAATCCGGATTACAATAGCAATAGCCCTGGATCCACTGGAGGCAGATATAGACCACTATTTCAACAAATTCTGCAATATGAATCCGGCGACTCCATTCACCACGAAACCCGTAAAATCCAGCTTCTCCCCGGACTACAAGCCACCCCGTTCCGACTCACTACCTAGTACAAGTACACCCCCGTCAACCTCACCGAAACCTCCCTGCTGTACTGAGGTAAGTGAAATCCTACTCTCAATCGAAAACAAACTCACCTGACTCGACACTAGAATTGCTCTCATTGAAATAGTTCATCAGGAGTTCCAGTCTTTGCGTCACAGTCTTGAATTCAGCCAGGAACAAATTAAATCACTGTCAAAGGAAAACAAAACTCTCAAAAACTCTGTCAACACCATTACCGACCAACTTACCTCAGTTACAACACAACTCGCCACCGTTATCGCCGATAACAAAGCCTTGAAAGAAACCATACTGGATTTACAAGCACGCAGCATGAGGGACAATCTGGTTTTTGCGGGCATCCCTGAACGCACCATCGACAACCCCGAAAAAGCAGTGAAGGACTTCATGATTAACAAACTCAAACTTCCCACAGACACAGTAAACAGGATCTCTTTCCACCGTGTTCACCGTTTGGGACAAAGAAATAACAATAACCGACCACGCCCGATTGTCGCAAAGTTTGAGCACTTCAGACAAAAAGAAACAGTTCAACATCAGGGAAGGCAGCTGAAAGGGACAGACTATGGAATGAATGATCAATTCCCAAAGGAAATAATGGACAGGCGCAAAAAACTATTCCCAAACCGCAAACAAAAGATCCAAGAAGGCAAAAAAGCAGTAATCTCTGTAGACAAGCTGTACATCGACGGCCAGCCATACCGTCATAAGGACATTACCCCTTGGCTATTTTAGGGCCCCCCATCCTATCCCCCTCTCTCCTCTGACTTCTCCGATGCCCGCCCCCCCCAACTCGTACTTAAACTCAAACACATGCATATTGTCGTTCCCATCCCCTCCTTTTACACTCCTGCTAGATTGATTATGGCTAATATGTTCTGCTAAATCATTGCACTCAAGTCTCCCACTGCACAGGATGAGTCCACGTCTAAATGGCTTTCTGTGCATATGTATATGGCATTCTTTGTGTTTTCTGCTTTCTTCCTTATCTTGTGTTTGTTTTTCTGTAGTATAATGTCACTTTGTTATTTGTGTTGCCCTCAGACCCTCAGATGCAGCCTTTACCTATTTACATCCAGGCATGGAAAAAAATAATCAAAAACAAAACAAACAAAACATACCCCCCACTCACTCACACACACACACACATCAACTCACTCGCACACACTTCATTACACACTTGAACAGACTCATTTTGCTTTAAAAACAACCTCCCACCATGTTAGCAGTAAAATTTGTGTCTTGGAACGTCCGTGGTCTTGGTACTCAGGCAAAAAGATTAAAAGTATTTAAACATCTAGCCAATCTCCAAGCCGATATCTGTCTGTTACAAGAAATACATCTCTCAGAGTCAGACAATGATAAACTGAAATCCCTTCATTTTAAACACACTTTCTCCGCCCATAGACAGAAAATAAAAGACAGAGAGGAGTATGTATTTTAATCAATAAATCAATACCATTTTTTCACCACTCCACAATATCAGACCCAGAAGGCCGTTTTATTATCATAAATATTTCAATCAACAACACCCCTTTAACCATAGGTAATCTGTACGGACCAAATTCTGATGACCCATCCTCCTTTCACAATTTCTTCTCATCCATTTTCAACATTTCCTGCTCCTCAATCATTAGTGGTGGTGACCTCAACACAACTATTGACCCACAGCTGGACAGATCCAATACCACGAGCAGTAATCGTGCCCTAGCAATCCACAGAGACTGTAAAACAGTTCATGAGTGATTTTGGTCTTGGCGATAGTTGGCGCCTACAACATCCCACAGCAAGAGAATATTCTTTTTTTTCATCAGTTCATCATTCATCTTCGCGTATTGATTTTGTCCTCTCTAGTAATTCAATCATATCAAATATTTCAGACAACACCATCCATCCCATTATCATCAGTGGCCACGCTCCTATATCATTCAAATGGAACCCACAACAGCCTCACAAACCCTCCAGCAGATGGCGTTTCAACACATCTCTGCTTCAAGATCCAGACTTTGACAGCCTCATCAAAAAGGAGTGAGCATCCTTCCTTGAAATAAATGATTCCCCAAAGGCATCCCCAACCCTTCTATGGGAAACAGGCAAAGCAGTTCTAAGAGGCTTAATTATTTCTTTCTCCACTTTCAGAAAAAAAAAAGATAGTCAGGAAGAAGCTGAACTCGAACAAAAAATCAAACAACTGGAAATGAATAATGCCAATGACCCATCAGAAGACACACAGAATATATTACGACAACATAAACTCAAATTGAATGAAATCTTGAATAAGAAAATTCAATTTTCAATCTCCAGACTCCATTATGAACACTTTCACTATCGGCCCTTTTCCATTAGCCCTACTCTACTCGGCTCGGCTTTCCCCGACTCTACCCGGCTCTACTCTACTCACTTTGGTCTGCTTTTCCACCAGCCCGGTCCCCTGCCCAGCGGGGGCGGGGTCGCCGTGAAACAGCTGGGCGACACAACAACCAAAACAATGGAGGACTTGGAGGCAATAGTATACGTGCTGCTCGGTCTGTTGCTTTTTATTACAAAGAGGAAAGCAGAAGAAGGCTGCAGGCGGTGAGAAGAAATACCCTTGAGAAGTACAGGAGAGTTTTGGAAGCTATACAACAGTTTGAAGCCGAGGACGAGAGCAATCGGGCTGCAAAGAAAAGACGTATGAGGGTAAGCTAACGGAAGCTACCGCTAGCTTGTTAGCTAGCTCGTAATGATAAAGCCCTGTGTTTAACATTGTGATGGCAGCAAGTTATTGCCATAAAGTAACAAAAAAGTGTATGTCCTGCCGTCCTGTTTTGGGCATTGCGCTCATGAATCATCGGTGACGACATTCTCTGACCAATCAGTAGCCGCCAGTCGGTCGACGTCACTTTTTAGTGTCAACTCAGCTCGCTGAGAGCCAGAGCAGAGTAGGTACTAAAACTGGTTTGTTTTAGGAGGAACTGTGCCGGTGGAAACGCAACGCAAACTGGGTAGAGCCGAGTAGAGTAGAGTAGAGTAGGGCCAAGGCGGGCTGGTGGAAAAGGGCCATATAATAACAAATCTAGTAAGCACCTGGCAAACCTCATCAAACAAAACAAAGAAAAATCCATCATCTCCACCATCAAGGACTCAGCAGGGAAGCCAACAAACTCACCAGAAGAAATCAATAAAATCTATCAGGACTTTTACATCAAACTTTACACATCAGACAATAACCCAAATGAAGAAACCGTCCAAGCTTTCCTTAATAATATCGATTTACCTAAAATAACATCTGAACAAAAGGAAATGTTAGACTCACCCCTGACTGAAACAGAAACCATTGCCGCTCTCAATAGTATGCCTAACAACAAAGCACCAGGTCCTGATGGCTTCCCTGCTGAGTTCTACAAACACTTTTGGTCCATTCTTGCTCCACTGTTTCATAAGATGATGACAGAGGTCAAACAGAACTCCAGATTTCCCACCAGCATAAACACAGCGTCAATTTCCCTCCTCCTGAAACCAAACAAAGACCTGACCCTTCCATCAAGCTACCGCCCAATATTGTCACAGTTCCTGTCTCTCACTCCCCTTCTGTCACTGCTGCTGTGTTTTTCCACTCACCCTCCCTCTGCTCCACTCTACCTGCCAGCCACGCCCACCTCATCAGCTCAACTCCGCTCACCTGTCTACACAGCTGCAGCTCATTACAATCAATCCTGTATATAAGCCTCACCAGAACTCTCACTCACTGCCAGATTGTTCTTCAGCGTTATGCGAGACTTCCAGCGTTCATTCCCTGCCTGATCTCCTGGTGCCGACTTTGCCTGTCCCTGACCAGCTCTTCTCGTCTGCCTCCCGGTAAACTCACCTGCCTTCTGTCCCCAACCTCGTGCTCTGCCTCAGCGTTTCTGGTATCTGCCTGCTCGTCTGGTTACGACTCCTCCGCCTGGCCTCGTTTATCCTTCTGCCTGCTCCCCAACGGTGCCTCCGCCTTCGCTGACTGATCTTCGGCTTACGACCCTGCTTCCTGTTCCTGACGACGAGTTTCAGTCTGCTCCCCAACGGTACTGCCGCCTTCGCTGACTGATCTTCGGCTTACGACCCCGCTTCCTGTTCCTGACAACGAGTTTCTGTCTGCGGCTCCTGATCTGTGGTGGTCGTCTGGTCATCGACAGGTTACGTCACTTCCTGCTTCAAAAGATCGGGTGAGTCAGAGCCCGCTTCGCCTTTAAGACTCTGTGTGGCGGAAAGTGTGTGTGGCTGCGGTGTGGCCGAGAGGACAACGTCACCGGCTCCTGTTCCTGAGATCGCGGGTTCGATCCCCGCTCCCGACTCTACCTCTCCTGTTCCTGACAACAAGCTTCTGTCTGTGTATCCTGATCAGTAGTGCCGCCTGAAGTAGGCTGCTTCTCGTCAGAGCCCCAGAGACTGTGTCAGGCCTTGAGCCTGAAGAACGAACTGTATCCTGTGTATACTCTGCCTACTGCATACCTTGTTTGCTGTGGTGAAATTAAAGGTCATTACAAACTGTTCCTGAGCGCCTGAGTACTGCATTTGGGTCCTAAACACAATCGTTTCAAATATCACTTCTCAATGTAGACATTAAAATTATCACAAAAGCACTTTCCCACAGAATTAAAAAAAATAATTCCAGACATAATTCACCCCGCCTTTCACAGAGTCAACTGGTCTTACCTCATACATACACTACACAGATTTGGCTTTGGGGAATCATTTATCAACTGGATAAAAACACTATACACCTCACCCACAGCCACAGTTATTACCAATGGACTTACCTCACAAAGATTCACACTGCACAGGGGGACAAGGCAAGGATGCCCACTCTCTCCCTCTATTCACCATATTCATCGAACCACTGGCAGCAGCCATCCGTCAGAACACTCTCATCAGAGGTATCCAAACTCCCCAAATGCACCATAAGATAAGTCTGTATGCAGATGATATTCTCCTTTTTCTTAATAACCCACAGCCATCGATTAAAGAAACTATCAAACTCATAGAAATCATTTTCTACTATCTCGGATTAAACAGTTAACTGGAATAAATCATCTATACTTCCACTTCATATTAGTCCTGTGGATGTGGCAGCCTACAGATCACCTATCCCGGTTTATTCAGATCATATCACTTATTTGGGTATCAGAATTTCTACTAGGCTGTCAGAGTTGGTTACACCTAACTTTACTCCACTACTCAGATCAATAAATGATGACCTCCTCCGTTGGATGCACCTCCCACTTTCCATCTTAGGCAGGATATCAACAGTTAAAATGGCCATTCTCCCCAAACTTAACTACCTTTTTACAATGATCCCAGCCCACCCATCTGTCGCATGGTTTAAATCCCTTAACTCAATCATCAGCAAATTTTATTGGAAAAACAAAACACCCAGGAATCAAACTCACCACTCTGCAAAAGCCCAAAACACTCGGCGGTCTCAATGCACCAAACTTCTCCCACTATCCACTTGCAATCCAGCTTCAGTATATCTACAAATGGATCCATCCCAACCAGTCAGATACCTCTTGGTTAGATACAGAACAGGCATTTAGTAAAGACATCAACATCTCTGACTTACCGTTTCTCAGCCAGACAATCAAACAACATACCTGTTTCAAAAATTTAACAATATCTTCAACTCTGACAGCCTGGTGGAAATTTCACCAACTTACTAACTCCACTTTGGCACCCTCCTCTTTTGCCCCCATTTGGCACAATCCAGATTGTCTCAGTAACAAGAAACCACTAAACTTTCAGTCATTTAGAGAAAAGGCATCAGCCATCTTCAACATATCTACCAGCACAATAAACTATTATCATTTCCTATTTTGGTCCAGAAGTTTGGCATTGGGAGCCACCAATTTCTAAATTACCTCCAATTACAATCATCCATTGAAACGTCATTCAGGAATACAACTGTAAATTTAGACCTCCCTCCATCCACTTCAGAATTAATTAACATTTCATCCCCAAAAAGGCTTTTATCTAAGATATACAGAATAATAAACCAGATTGACCAAACATTATCAATACCATCTGCAAAATGGGAAAGAGATCTCTCAATCGCTCCCAATGTCGACTTCTGGACCCAAATTTGCAAGAATATTTACTCCATGACTTCCAGTTCCAATTTACAACTCATACAATACAAAGTACTTCACAGGACTCACTTCACTGGTCATAAAATGTTTAAAATGGGAGTCTCTTCAGAAATAAAATCCACATTGCACTCACAAATGCACAGACACTTGCATCCACGCCACTTGGTATTGCACATCTGTTTATCAGTTCTGGAAAAATGTCATAGACCTACTGTCCCTGTTTCTAGGCTGCCACATCCCATCATCACCCTCCCTTTGTCTGCTAGGAGACTTATCTTCAATAAAACTGGATAAAAAACATACTCGTCTACTCCTCACAGCCTTAACTAATGCCAAGAAAACTATCCTCATGAACTGGAAATCAAGGAACTCTATCCACATTACCCACTGGAAAAACCTACTCATTGACCACATTTCTCTTGAAAGTACATACTCCTCAAACAATAACAAGGACCACGACCCCGTCTGGCTATCACTTTCTAACTTTTTAGTAACATAAAGTTGAAATAGTAACCACTTTTGGCATCACAGATTGCTTGTTAAATTAAAAAAAAAAAATACTTTATATCATTATTTGACTCATTATAATAATTATGATCATTTTTGCCTGTTAACCACTTACCATGAGATCATACATATTAGATTTTTAATAAACTATTAATGTATAATATGATTAAAAATAATGACTGAATTGAGCACATAACCTTGCCACAAGAGGAGCAGATTGTCTGTCACAGCATACTATCATTATCCGTTTTCTTCTCTGTTGTCACTATTATTATTATACTATTATTATTATTGTACTATTACTATTACTATTACTATTGTACTATTATCATTACTTTTTCAAATGTATTTATTTATTTAATTTTTGTTCTTTTATTTGGTGTGTATGATGATTATAAGGATAATAATTATAATAATTTTCTTTTTTATTTGTATGTATATATATGTGTGTGTGTATGTATTTATATATATATGTATATATATGTATATATTTTTGTATTATATACATTTTTTTTATTGGAATTGTTTTTCATCATCATGGTATGTATTATTATTATATAGCTATTATTGTTATTGCTGTTATGCATCTTAGTATTATGAATGGCACAAAATGAAATTTATTGACAACCAAACACAGACATTACCTTTTGCAATTCCTTTCCCAGTGACTTTTATTTTTGCTTTCTTATTTTCTGGTCATGTTGTTAAATATCAACTCCATTTTTCTCCTTTTTTGTGTGCATCTCTTTTCCCTCTCAATCTTCATTGTTTTAATTAATTACATCACTTTATTAATGTCACTTACTACTTTATAGCCTCTCTGCCCCTGATTTGCTGTTTTGCTTTGCTCTTCCTGTAATCTGCCTGTCCCCCTCCTACTTTTTACAAGATTTAAAAGGAGGGAAAAAATAATAATAATAAATAAATAAATAAATAATAACAAATATATAAAAATAAAATAAATACATAAATTCATAGTATGTACATGTATATGAGTATATATATGTATATATGATGTATTGATGTGTATGTGGGTGTGTAAGTGTGTATATGTATGTGTATACATGTATGGAAACGTATGTGTGTGTGTCTGTATATGTATATGTATATATATGCATGTGTATGTGTATGTATGTGTATATATATGTATACATATATATATATATATATATATATATATATATATATATATATATATATATATATATATATATATATATATATATATATATATATATATATATAATATATAGCTAACTATTATTATAAAGTAAAATAATGAAAATTAGGATCATATTAGGGAGTGAGCAGGGGAGTGATGAGGTGGAAGCATGTTACCAATGACATAGGGTCAGTAAATTGGTTGTGAAGGAGACAATAACAGTTGGATAGCCTCCCACTCACATGGACAGACTCCCTCCGATCAGGTCTGGGGATTGTTCTAGGTGAGGGAGACATTGCTACAGGGTGACCCTATTAGCCGGCCTCCTCCCCAGGGTCTGGGGGCGACTTAAATGGGCCTACTCTGCCTTACACCGGTACTGCACCGGTCCCTTGAAACATACCAGAAGGCCTCACACACAAAAGGCTGGCATGTGATGGCATGTTTCAGCTTCTTCCACAGATGTTCAATAGGATTTAGATCAGGGCTCATAGAAGGCCACTTCAGAATAGTCCAATGTTTTCCTCTTAGCCATTCTTGGCTGTTTTTAGCTGTGTGTTTTGGATGATTATCCTGTTGCAAGACCCATGGCCTGTGACTGAGACCAAGCTTTCTGACACTGGGCAGCACATTTCTCTCTAGAATACCTTGATAGTCTTGAGATTTCATTGTACCCTGCAAGATGCCAGATGCAGCAAAGCAGCCCCAGAACATAGCAGAGCCTCCTCCATGTTTCACAGCAGGGACAGTGTTCTTTTCTTGGAATGCTTCATTTTTGCGTCTGTGAACATAGAGCTGATGTGCCTTGTCCAAAAGTTCCAGTTTTGTCTAGTCTGTCCATAGGACATTCTCCAAGAATCTTTGTGGCTTGCCAACATGCAGTTTGGCAAATTCCAGTCTGGCTTTATTATGATTTGTTTACAACAATGGTGTCCTCCTTGGTCATCTCCCATGAAGTCCACTTTGGCTCAAACAATGAAAGATGGTGCGATCTGACACTGATGTACCTTGACTTTGGAGTTCACCTTTAATGTCTTTAAAGGTTGTTCTGGGCTCTTTTGTTGCCATTCGGATTATCCATCTCTTCCATTTGTCATCAATGGCCACATCCAGGGAGGTTGGCTACAGTCCCATGGATGTTAAATTTCTGAATAATATGTGCAACTGTAGTCACAGGAACATCTAGCTGCTTGGAGATTGGTCTTATAGCCTTTACCTTTAACATGCTTGTCTATAATTTTCTTTCTAATCTCCTGAGACAACTCTCTCCTTTGCTTTCTCTGGTCCATGTTTAGTGTGGTACACACTATGTCACCAAACATCACAGTGACTACTTGTAACCCTATAAATAGGCTGACTGACTGATTACAAGTTTGAAGACACCTGTGATGCTAATTAGAGGACACACCTTGGTTGAACATGTCCCTATGGTCACATTATTCTCAGTCTTTTCTAGGGGTATCATCATTTTTGTCCAGGCCAGTTTCATGAGTTTATTTTTTTTAAATAATTCTGTTCGACCACGGTTCAAAAGCAATGTCTGATTTTCATTGGTTAATTTTCATAGAATTTTTTTTTTGTTATTACTTTTGTCAGATTCAAATTATTTCAGTGACCATTGTGGGTTTTTATTTCATTAACCGAGGGGTACCAGTAGTTTTGTCCACGTGTGTATATAATATCCACACATCTGGTTGTGTATAACACTTAAAGGGAAACACTTTGGTGTTATTTTGTCCCTACTTGCTCACATGGACATGTATGTGTTCTGTTATTACACAAGTGCTTTGCAAGAGTTTCACCCTTTGTGAGTGGTTGAGGAGAAGTGTATTGTTGTCTAACCTAAATGTGCATCAGAATATCCAGATTGCTGGTCAACCATTCTTCACCTCCATACATTAAAAAAGACATCAGTGCTATATTCCCTTAAGACCAAAATATGAAGCAAAACGATGACTAAATTAGTTGAGTAGGCCTATGTACCAGTACAAGCACTAAAGCATTTAAAAAATTCATTGACATACGTGACTATTCTTCAGACAGTTTCTCACCCTCTATGGCATAGGTCTGGGTTTTTTTCCTGAAGGTGTTTTTCTCCACCTTTGTCAACCCCTCAGGATATTCCCCCTGACTTTTATAGAGAATAATCTGCTCATATTGGATCAGAGTCATGGTTCTGAAATACAAATGACACAGTTTCAATTAATTAATAGGCTACATGAGTATACACTGCATACTATAGTGTATGCTGCATACTGCATATACTGACTATCTATGGGCTACAAGTATATAGGGTGAGTATTGTTAGTGGAGCACTGCATTCTGTAACTATTTACTGATTCATGTCATTGCCATGGCACAAACCTTGATAGAATTCTATAAAGATGAACCCCAATAGTGAAAATATAAAATAAAAACATAAAGAATAATAAAGCAAAGAATTACTAAAACCTAAAAGGCTAACTGCAACATTCAACAGTCTAACATTTTAATGTGTTTCTTCAGGTAACCAAACAAACAGCTTACAGCGCTACTTGCCTATGTAAAGACATGTATGCAGCACTTGTTAATATAGGCTACTTAAAATTTTTGATTCTAAGAATACTTAAAAGTCATACAATATGCACGTTGGACACGTTGGAAACTACATAACTTGAGCGTTTATTGGTGTGCTAATATATTCACGGTCAATTAATTATTAGCTAATCAGCATGAAGGAAGCAATAGAGAATAGGCCTGTGTCCGTGAAGATTTTCAGTCATCCAGGTCATGATGATTTTAACAGTGAAATTGTAGCAACTAGGCTTGCTTGAGGATATGGATTAAAAAATATCTGTTGGTGATACAGTTATTAATACAAGATGTTTTCGTTATGTGTTTCACTGCTTAACATACTTAGAAATGAAGAAAATTAGGCTATTAACCCAAAAAGATAGCTTCCAATTCGTCGCTGTTTCAGCTCGCTTGTTTGTAGATTCGGGGTCTTCATCGTAAACCTTTCCATATCAAAACAGGAGCGAAACCTGCCGCAAGGGTACCGTTACCTTAAAGCAACCGTAACATGTTTTTAGGCTACTAGCTGTCACTTGTCATTGCGTTTTTGTGCGATTCATTACTTTCACAGTATTTTAAAATTAACCAAGTAATTTACTGTACTTTTAGAAATATATTTTTAATCTAAATTAATACTGACGGGTTGTATACATAGGAATGTGATTACATAAAATGGAAGGCTTTTTTTGCTATAATAATCTTCTTTTTGGTTGTCAGTCTTTATAAAAATCTATGTAATAAGATGGTAAGTATGGCAAGTATGTAAGACTACATATTTAATACTTGATACACCCGGTTGGCATTGTGTTACATGTTTCCAATTTCCAAGCAAAAACCTCAATGGCAGCCACCATATACACAATATCTTATATAACAGTAGCAGAAGTCCAGATATGTCCTGCTGAGAAAATTTAGAGTTTGTCACTTTTTGAACTCTTAATAAAATGGGGGAGTCAGATTTTGTTGGGGGAAGGGTAGTAGATAAGGTGGGAGGAGTGATATTTTGTTAACTGAGCCAATAAAATCTGACTCCCCCCACAGTTTCTGCCCCTGTAATGACTAGATACTTGAGACTTGATACAACAGTATCAGAGGTCAACATATGCTTCCTGATAAAATTTGGAGGTTGTCCCTTCTTGCAATACTAATATAATGGTGGAGTCAGATTTTGTTATTTCATAATACAACCTGCACAGTTAACTAAACCTGCATATTTCTGTTAAAATCATAGTTTTGAAATAGTCATTCTTCTCTTAATGTTCCATACTGTGATCACTGTAGCCCCTAATTCTAGTATCCTATTTTTACCGACTTTAATTTACTCTATTTTTTAACCTGTTAGGATTAGGTGTTTTTGCTGCTGTAGCAAAAATGATTTCCCAGGTCTGGGATAAATAGTATTTCTATTCTATTCTATTGTTAACTGGCCCAGCAGCAGTAGTAGTAGTAGTAGTAGTAATAATAATAATAATAATAATAATCCTCATCATAATCATCATCATCGTCGTCATCATCATAAATGACTTTTTTCATAAGTACTATACTTATTCTAAACACTTTATGCATAAGTACCAGAAATATTTTGGGACCACATCTTGCATTCTTAGGGGAGTCCGATTTTAAGTAAGGAGATAGAAAGCTTTCTCAGTGAACAATCATTTTTATTGACACGTGTACAAAAATGATGGAATATGAAAAATCTTCAGGATTTGACCCTGTCCTGCCATCCTCATACAAGTGAAGCTGAGAGAAGTGTAGGATCTCTTTGGGCAATGGTGGTGCGGATGTATGGATGAGAAGAGGAGAAGAAACCTGTTTACAGTTCGCCACCTAATCATATTTAATAGGAAAACATGCTTACAGTTCTCTACTCAATCACATTTAACCCGAAAACGAAAAAAAAAAAACAGTAAATTTACAACAGAACCCATTAAGTGGCCACAGAGTGAAACGTAAGTCGCGCGCATTCATGAGAAGGGGGAGTCAGATTTTTGCCGGGGAGTCAGAAAAGAGTACAACACCAGTCCGCGGACTTGACGCACAGACTGGATGTTTACTGTTGACTTGCTGCAGCATTGCAGCGTGCTATTATGCTAAGCTAACTCTTTTTTACAACAGACACACTGCGCCCTGTTTTCTTTTCGTTTCAACTTGTAGTGACCCCACACTTGAGATACTTTCTGCCGTTTCCTCTGCGGACTCTCTTCTTTCTGCCTCTCTCTCTTCTCTTCCTGCATGATGTTACAATCAGCCCACACATCTATGTTTCAGCCGCGGAGCAGCGGAAGCAGCACGCATGTTGCGCCACAGAAATGACAGTCCGTGTTAAACACCGTGCGCTGTATAGTCGTACAGATTTAAACGAGTCCTCAAGGCACATAATTTGCCCCGAGGATTTTTTGAAATCGAATTACCCAGATTATCCGAGAAATCGTTTCAGCCCTAAATTTTAGTGAATGCAGTCAGAGTCAATCAGCGTTCACCATTCCATCTCATTCACAAAAAAACAAAGTTCTGCAGCAGCAGGCTCTCAATAGAAAAAGCAATGAGATCAACATCATTAACAATCCAGTTGATATGATACGAGAACAACAAAATAATACAAAAATGGTCTACTGACACAGCCCAAAAGAATATCCATTTACTGAAATATTTAAAGATGTACCTTATCGGAGGATTACATACAATCTCTCAAAGTTTTTAAACAGTTTAAACTTTAAAAAATAATTTGAGTAGTATTCAACATAGATATCTATAAAAGTGCGTTCACACCAAACGCGACTTGAGCGACTGAGATCGCGGCGACCACTCAACTCCCGTCGCCTGTCCACAAATGGCTCATTTTTTTCACTGTTGCATCACGTTGCTCAGTGACGTCACGACCACTCGACCGCAGACCTTTCCGAAAATGGCAGAGATCACATCTTTTGCTGCACCTATTGCTGCGTTTTATCTAATGTACAAGTCCCAGAAACGACGGAAAGCCCCTCGCCCTCGTCTCTGGGTTCACGACATCGTCCAGAGGAGATCCGAGCTGGGGGAGTTTCACCGCCTCCTCCAGGAGCTTCGCCTGGACGATCAGCGCTTCCAGCGTTACTTCAGGCTGACCTCAGCCCAGTTTGAGGACCTGCTAACCCTGGTTGGTGGCAGGATCTCCCGCCAGGATACTAACTACAGGCGCTCTACTCCAGCTGCGGAGCGCCTGTCTATCTGTCTGGGGTGAGTTGCAGTGTCATAAATGAATATTTTATTCGTGTTTATTACATAATTAACTGGCCTCATGTTCATATTTTGTGCTCTGATATGGAGCTTATAAGGAGATTCATAGATTTTGCATAGTAGGCTCGTTTCAGAATTGCGGGTACATTTCACATGGAGGAAGAAAAGAAAGATATTTTTTTTTTTCAAATTAAACTTTCCTTTTACATGTAAAACACTTCAAATGTTAACTTTCTAGTATTTGCTGAGCTTAAACCTGTAACATTTAAAGACTTTAGATGAAAAACAATGTACTTGCAGAAAAATCTGTCAACTCTAACAACTTGTGTAGAATATACAGTATAAAATCAACAAATGTCAAACAATGTAAAAAGCCTGTTTTTCCATTGTTTTGGAGTACAAATATCTACACATTTAATAGAAATGTTGCTGCAAGGGTGGGATTAATGTCGTTCACATTTTTAGTATGTTTTTCAAAAGATATACAAGAAGTATTATTATTTGTTTAAGTTTAATTTAATTGGTTGTATTATTCTAAACAGATTCAATAATGATTTGCCAAGGCAGGAATAACAAAGGGTGTATCTCAGAAGTGCAAAGTGTACCCAAATTCTGAAAGGAGCCAGTAACTTGCGTTGTGTACTGTATTTCATATGGCCTTCAAATAAAAACTAATTTGATAAACAACAAAAATGACATTAATATGTATGTGTTTATCTGTGCTTCAGGTTTCTAGCTACTGGGGACTCCTTCTGCACCATCAGCAACAGCTTTCGGGTTGGAGTTTCCACTGTGTCAGGCATTGTGTCTGACAGAGTGTCCTCCATTTGGAGTGCTTGGTGGAGGACTTCATGGCTGTGCCCACTCCCAATGAGTGGAGATCCATCGCAGAGGGGTTTGAGGAGCGGTGGAACTTCCCCCTGTGTTGTGGAGCTGTAGATGGGAAGCATGTGGTCCTGAAGGCCCCTGCCAATTCAGGATCACAGTTCTTCAACTACAAGGGAACATTCTCTATTGTTCTCTTTGCAGTTGTAGATGCCAATTGCTGCTTCCGTGTGATCAATGTCGGAGGCTACGGGAGGTCCAGTGATGGAGGTATTCTGGCCAACTCTGCTTTTGGTCAGGCCCTTCGCACCCTCCAGCTGCCTCCGGATCGATCACTACCTGCAGCTGAACACAGGGGACCCCAACCTCATGTGTTTGTTGCAGATGAGGCCTTCCCGCTCCGGAGAAACCTCTTGAGGCCGTTTCCAGGGCGCATCCTCCAAAGAGGGAAGCGCATTTTCAACTACCGCCTGTCCCGGGCTCGGCTGGTAGTTGAAAATGCCTTTGGGATCCTTTCCTCTCAGTGGAGGATGTACCGACGTGCCCTTGAGGTCACTCCGGAGTTGGCAGAGAAGTGTGAGGCCACCTGCGTTCTTCACAACTTCCTGCGGAGGTCACAGTCTGCACCTGCTATGAGGTTGGGTGCCATTATGGGTGGTGATGAGCCTCTGGCAGGGCTGGGACATCTCGGTGCCAACAACCCGTCCCGGGAGGCCATCACAGTCCGGGAGACCTTCACCTCGTACTTCCCGTGGGTCGTCACAATATATATATATATATATATATATATATATATAGTTTTTTGTTTTTTTTTCATTTTTTAAACTTTATTAAATCATATTTAACCTTTACAGAGAGTAATTGGGTGAGAGGGTTACAAGCTGAATAATATAATCCCAGTTAATGATTACATGAATGTATAAAGTGCAGGGGAAAGAATAAAACATACAACATATTTCCAGTAGGCCAGCACAAAAAGCATTTCAGAAACATGGAAACAGAGAGAATAATTCTACATTCTTTATGGCTTTCTTATTTTCAGATGGAGTAATTACATTAATGTATTGTTTGATTTCCCTTTCGAAACGATGGGTACATGGTATTTGGTTTGTGAATTTCCGGTTATGGATATGAATTTTAGCTAAAAATAATATTAGGTTAATTATGTAAAATTGGTCTATTTGAGAAGATGGGACTGAAAAGAAACCAAACAATACATTTTGATAGTCCAAAAGAAGATTTTTGTCAATATGTTAATGAATGAAAGTGGTGACATTTTTCCAAAACAACTGCAGGTGAGGACATGACCAGAAGAGGTGATGGAGATCTTCTGGAGCCTGTTTACAGAAGGAGCAGAGTTCGCTGATGTCTTTTTTATATCTTTGCATGAATAAATTGGAGGGATAAATTCGGTTGATGAGTTTGAAGGATACTTCCTTGGTTTTATTTGTGATGTAATGTTTGTGAGGAAGGGACCGTATGTTTTTCCAAATCAGATTTGTGAATATATTATTCCAATATGACACGGCATTGGGGGTACTGATGATTTCCTTTTGGTATAGTGCTCGTACATTACAATTATTGTTTTTTTTTTCACTGAGAAGCAGATTTGACCAACTTCTGTCTGCTCAGAGGTAATGGCTCATTTTCAGGTAATGTGACATTTTTAAACAAGATAATTACCCCGCAGGGTATTGCATCAAATACAATAGCGTATTCTTTCGGAGGGATAGGAAACGTATATTTACTTAAAAATTCTGAGCACGACAGCCCTGTGCCGTTTGGTTTAAAGCGCTGACTAACTAATGTGATACCATGAGTAAACCAGTTCTCTAAGAAAAGTGATCTGTGTTTGTATAGTATATCCCTGTTGTTCCAGATATAATATCTATGGGGGGTGAAGTTATGTTTGTAAATCAAAGACCAGGCAAGAAGTATCTGTTTATGAAAGTTGGCAAGTTTTGTGGAGAGTTTTTCAGTATTGTAGGAGCAGAGTAACAAAAAATTAAGGCCACCGACTTTGGAGAATATATAATTGGGAATGAAGTTCCAGGTTGACTTTGGATTCCTGATGAATTGTTTGATCCAGTTAATTTTGAATGTGTTATTCAAAGTGGAGAAGTCAAGAAGGTTAAGTCCTCCATTTTCAAGAGAATTCATTAAAATTGATTTTTTGATATAATGGATTTTGTTTTTCCATACAAAGTTATAAATAATTTTGTCAATGGCTGCGATGGTCTGTTTATTTACATCCAAAGATAATGCTGTATAAGTAAGCCGAGATAAGCCCTCTGCTTTACATAAAAGAATTCTGCCCTGGAGGGACAGATCTCTCTGAAGCCAGGAGTTGAGTTTTTTTTGCGTTTTTTCTGTGATGTGGTTAAAGTTCATAGGGCACCTGTTGTTTGAGTTTTTGTTGATGGTGGTTCCCAAATATGTGACAGACTCTTACAGAAATGTTGGAGATGGAAGTACTATCACAATGTTTGAGTGGAAGCAGTTCACACTTACCGAGATTCAGATGAAGTCCGGATACTCTAGAGAAAACTGAAATTATGTTAAAAGCAACTGAGATTTGTAAGGCATTTTTTAGAAATAAGCAGGTGTCATCTGCCAGTTTGCTAATGATAATTTCCCTGTCTGCTATAGTTATCCCTTTGATGGGGCTCTGTTTAAATAAGATTAGAGAGCAGCTGGGTACAAATCAGAAATAAATATGGAGACACAGGACAACCCTGCCTAATTCCACGATCTAAATCAAAACGTGGAGAAGTGCCTGTGTGCATTTTAATAGAGCAATTAGCTTTTTTATATATGGTTTCGATTGCTGAACAAAACTACTCACCAAAGCCAAACTTCTGTAGTGCCTGAAGACATGAATTTGTGTTCAATGGTGTCAAATGCTTTGCAGAAGTCCAGAAATAAAATGAAGCTGTCATCGGGGCAGTGTTCAGCATAATCAATAAGGTCCAAGACGAGTCTTGTGTTGGTAGATATATGTCTGCACTTCATGAATCCTGTTTGTGTTTCATCAATAATGTCGTCCAGTACTTCTTTAAATCTTTTGGCAAAAATTCCTGCTAAGATTTTATAGTCGTTATTGAGGAGACAAATTGGTCTCCAATTCTCAATGTGGAGTGAGTCCTTATTAGGTTTAGGTATGAGTGATAACAGCCCTTGATATAAGGTTGGAGAAAGGGGCTGGTTATAAATGCTTTCAGTGAATACACCATGAAGGAAGGGGGCAAGTTTATCACAAAATGTTCTGTAAAACTCTGATGTCAGACCATCGGTTCCAGGGGATTCATTTAATTTAAGTTGCTGAATGGCCAATCTGACTTCTTCTAGTGTTATTTGTTTGTCACAGAGGTCCCTTTGGTCAGAATTAATAGATTTTAGCTGAGAGAGATGTCCAAAAAAATATTTTGCTGCATTTTCATCATATTGTGATTTGTACAAATTCCTATAAAACATTAAGCAGTGGTTGGATATGTTTTGTGGATCATCTGTGACAGCGCCATCTATATTAAGTTTCTGAATGGAGTTCGCTCTGCTGCGTGACTTTTCCAGCCTAAAATAATATGCTGTGTTTTGCTCACCTTCTAATCACTGTTTTCTGGATCTCATATAAGCTCCTTCTGCCTTAACTCTGTATATTTCATCCAGCTTTAGCTGCTGTTCCATTAGTTCTCGTTTGTCATCTTCTATTAAATCTTCGGGCATATATTGAGTAAGAGTGGCAATTTTGGTAATTACTTTGGTTTCTTCCTCTTTTCTTAGTTTGGCCTGAGCGGACCTGTATTGTCTTAGGTATATTGCTATGTCGAACTTCAGTAGTTCCCAATTTTTTTGGAAGCATTTATCATTCAAAGCCCTCTGCCAGTAACATTTTATTAAAAAGTGAATCTTTTCTATAACAACTTTATGTTTTAAGACCGAGTTGTTCAATTTCCAATATGAATTTCGATAAGTGCTGGCATTGGACCTAAATCTGATTTGGAGATTTATAGTTTTATGATCTGTGAGTGGGGTAGTCAGGATGTTAACATAAATATTATTTTCATCTAGACTATTTGAAATTAACCAGTAGTCAATTTGCGATCTGCAGGTCCCAGTTTTGTTAGCCCATGTATAAGATTTAGTATTTGGATTCTTTTTTCTCCAGATATCTACTAATTGAAATTTCTGCATGAATAAGATGACATTAGAGAGAGAGTTTGGTCTGTTTTTTGGAGGCCATCTATCGACAGAGTCATCTACTGTGACGTTAAAGTCACCACCAACAACAAATAGCAAATTTGGATATTTTGATAGCCAGGATGTAAAATGTGAACCCAAAGTGTCAAATAGGAGATCATTATCATTTTTAGTATTATAACCATATACATTAGCCAGAAGGACTATTACGTCATCAAGTTTAATTATTAGTATGAGAAACCTGCCATTTGGGCCACTCTCAGAATGTAATATAGCTCCTTCAAATGTGTTTTTCAGGGAGGTTACTCCTGCTGATCTTTCTGAACCATGCGAAAACCATAAATCATTTCCCCACTGATTTTTCCAAAAGTTAATATCATCTATGACTGAGTGTGATTCTTGTAAAAAACAGAAATCTGACTTTTGTTGTTTAATAAATAAAAACAAGGCTTTGCGTTTTAAATTATCGCGCAAGCCTCTGGCATTAAGTGAAACCACTGATAGAGATATTATACTAAATTATTCAGTGAAATCAAAAGTCTCAAATTGGCCTTAATGTTCCTCATCTTTATGCTTTGGGCCTTTATTTCTGCGTGTCCTGCAATTAGCGGATATAAAACATGGAAATACAAAGCAGTAATTCATAAACCCCCTCATCTTGAAATTAAAAACAAGGCACTCACACACCTCTCTTAGGATTGCTAAACAAAAAGCACCAGGCTTCAACGACAAATTCTACATAAAAGGAAAAAAAAAGAGCGATTCTTGCTCTGGAAGCCAGGTTATCTGCACTGTGAGGATTTAGTTATAGTTAAGGAAGATTTAAAGGAGAAACTAAATCATTTACTTGCCAAGGCATGGTGACAATTGAACTAAAAAATTAAATATAGCAACAGTTCATCATAGTTGAGGGAAGAAAAGGGGAGGAAGATGCCAGTTTCTGGATCAAAAGTCATTTCTTATATCACTTACAGTGACCCTTTTACCATCAATAAGGGCATAAGAGCCTCTGAACCCAGCTTTCTTTCCCTCCTTCCTCACCTGTTCCACCAGTGGCCATAACTTGTTCCTTGCATCTTTCGTTTCTTGGGTCAGATCCTCAAAGATTTTGATTTTCCTCTCCTTGAGCAGCTGAGAAGTTCGCACATCTCTCCAGATCCTGTCCCAAAGGGTGCGGGACAAGCACTGCACAATGATGCAGCGGCTGGAGTGACGGTCTGCGGAGCGGGGTCCAAGCCTGTGGATGGTGTCCACCGAGAGGTGCAGGTGTTCAGCGATGTCAGGAGAGACCAGGCCGAGGATGTCGATGATCGTCTTTTTGATGTCTTCTCCAGCCCGTTCGGGGATCCCGGCCACTCTGAGGTTCCATCTTCTTTGGTAAACTTCTAGATTAATCAGTTTGTCGTGGAGCACCGTGTTTTCTTTCTTGAGCGTTTCAACTTCGCTCTGCAGGGAGTCCACGTGGAGAGTCACATCTTCCATTTGTTTGCCCAGAAACTCCAGGGAGTCGGTGACAGCTTGAATTGTTTGTGTGTTGTCCTTCAGAGTGGTTTCGAGAGATTGCAGTCTTCTGAGTGATTCCTCCTGCATTTTCTCAGTTCTCTCCATCACTGTCATTAATGCAGCATTTGTCACAGTTTGCTCATCTTCTTCTTCTTCTTCTTCTTTCCCGGTCGTTGGTCTTTAATGTTTCCATCAGATGTAGTAGATGGGTTGTCAGGAATGAGTAATTCATCCAGAACCTTGAGTTGATTTTCTAAAGCTTTGCGTGCATAGGAGTGCATCGTTACAGCAGGGTCTTTGTTCATTGTTGGTCAGCAGTAATATAAGATTGAAAAAGTCTGTCTGGTTTCGCAGTCAGCCAGCCGTTCGTCAAAGGTAAAAAACTTTAAAAAAGCCCAAAAAAAGTCTCCTTATTGTGTCTGCTCACAGTTCAGGTAACTTTTCATTCTCAGATGGTTGCTCTTCTTAGCGTGATTTGTTTCTGTTCATGTCGTGAAGCCTGTAGCAGTAATCCTACTGAGACGCCATCATCCACAGCCACTCTTTTCTACAGCACCCTTCAACCGCTATGATCATGGCTTACCTACGTCACAAGAAATCGTCGTCGAGTAAATATGACACGAAAGTGAAAGTGCAGTCGAATTGTTCAACCGCTATGATCAATTCGACTGCACTTTCACTTTCGTGTCATATTTACTCGACGACGATTTCTTGTGACGTAGGTAAGCCATGACGAACCATAGACATCATATACGTATAGACATCATATACCTAGACGCCTCATTGAGCGGGTCGGCCCGTAGCTGCGATACGTCAGCGCGTCCGTCATATTCGATGCGACAGATCTGCCCTGTAAACTAATGCAAGGAAATAGACAGAATTCACAAATCGCACTTTTCCTCAAAGTGATTTAAGTTAATGTGTTCTATTCACCCATTCACCCACACACGCTAATTTATTTGGTAAACAAATAGGCATTCAAAACGATGTAGGTAACTTTTAATGTGATGATTATAAAAGTTTAGGCTGCACATTTCTGGTTCTTGTGAATATGTGTTATTTAAATATGTATGTTTGGCAAAGACTGCCTGTTAATTGAGTAGTGGAGAAGGGTTAGGTTTAAATAAGCTTATGCTTCATCCTGGGGGGGGGCGTCATTTAAGAACATTCATACATCTGTACGTGAGGGCATTAATGAACATACATACATGTAGCCTTAAAATTAAGACAGATTAGATTAGGTTAAATAGAACTTTATTTATCTCTTGGGATAACTCTTTCAGGGGAATTAAGGTTCCAGTAGCGTTGTATTGTACAAAGGTATAAAAGAACAGGACGTCTAAAAGTAAAAAAGTAAAAACAATTAGCAGATATAATTTATATTTATAAATATATATGTATATATGTATGTATATATATATATATATATATATATATATATAGACACATATGTATATATAGATTCATTCATTTTCTATACCGACTATTCCTTGCGGGGTTGCGGGGGGCTGGAGCCTATCCCAGCTGTCATTGGGCGAGAGGCAGTGTACACCCTGAGTAGATTGCAGGGCAACGTATAGAGACAGACAACCATTCACGCTCACATTCATACCAAGGGCAATTAAGAGTCACCACTTGACCTAATGAGCATGTTTTTGGTCTGTGGGAGGAAGCCGGAGTGCCCGGAAAGAACCCACGCATGCACGGGAAGAACATGCAAACTTCACATAGAGAGGCCCTGCCCGACCCGGTGACCTTCTTGCTGTGAGGCACATGCACTGCCTGCTGCGCCACCGTGCCGCCCTTTATGAATATATATATATATATATATATGTATATATATATATATATATATTTTTTTTTTTTTTTTAATTTGATCATGTATTTTTTTGTTGCTTTAACTTGGCATTTTTATTATACCATACAATCATATTAATAATTTAAAACTAAATTGAAAACAATGGCGTTTTCACCCCTATTATAGGCCCCATCAACAAAAATAACAGTTAATCAATATGAGACTGTGTTTTCACTGTTATTGTCATTGTTGTTTCTCAGAGTTTTTCCACAGGACAACGTTTTACTTGCTGTGTCTATATCATAAATATTTATTTGACATCATCAAGTGAGATTGGGTTCAGAGGGTCTTCCCCTGAAATTTTTAAACTTAAATAACTTCTCTCTGCATTCTAATCACGTTTTTTAGGCACAATTTCATAAATATAATGAGGTAATCTTGTGATCTTTAAGGTGCTTTTTGAAATCTCATCAGTATTTTTGAAGACCATCTCACCTAAATAATCAATTTTCAGTTTCATGTCAGTCTTGAATCTTTTCAAAAATATGTCAGATGAACATGTAACTCATACACACCTGAGTTTGTAGTCACTGAATGAGAGTGAGGGGGGAGAAACTGACAGCTATCTCATCACAGCAGACATGGTCATAAAAAAAGGCTCCAGAGCCACATGTTGCACAGACATGGGTTCGGTCTCTTGGACAAGCTAGTACCAGTCCAGTATCAGGGTCTTCTGTGCCTTCTTTGAGGTCTGAGACATCCTGGTAGCCACAGGCTAAAGTGAAGGATAAAATATAGAAATTATCTCACGGTGTAAAACAAAGTACATCACTGATTCCCTCACAGTGACCAAGAAGACGGCCATTGACAAACCATGGATGACAAAAGGACTTAATAATGCCTGTAAGAATATTTTTTTTATATATACAGATGTTTTTTAAAATTAAGAACAAAAGAGACAGAAAATAGGTATAAGAAATATAAAAATAAACTAGTAGCCATAATAAGAATACATAAAAAAAGATATTATAGTGATCTACTAAATAAAGAAAGAAACAATATGAAGGCTACATGGAGAATATTAAACAGTGCAGTAAAAAAAAAGTACTGTCATCTCTTCCTAATTATTTCATGAAAGAAATTATGTGAAGAAGATAGTGAATGAGTTCAATACATTCTTTGCTAATGTAGGTCCTAGTCTGGCTATGAATATTCCTAAACTGAGTAACAATAAAGTGAGTAGAAACATAATGGATAACATAAATAGTATTTTTCTTGGTAAAGTAGAAAAGGATGAAATACTGAACATTGTAAAAAATTGTGCAAGCAAAAAATCAACTGACTGTGATGATATGGACATGTTAACTTTAAAGAATATAATAAAAAAGTGTAATAGAGCTTTTCACCTGTATTTGCAACTTATCATTTTCTACAGGAGTGTTTCCTGAAAATATGAAAACAGCTAAAGTAATTCCACTATATAAAAAAATGGTGGTAAACATGTTTTCTTCAATTACAGATCAGGATCTTTGTTTCAATAATTTTCAAAAGTACTAGAAAAATTATTTGTAAACAGACTGGACAAATTCCTTGACAGATACAGCTAGTCAGTATGGATTCAGGACCAATCACTCAACATCTGTGGCACTTTTGGAACTGACAGATGAAATATCCACTGCAATAGATAAGAAACCCGTTTCAGTAAGCATTTTTGTAGACCTCATAAAGGCATTTGACACCAAAGACCATACTATTCTTCTTAAAAAAAAAAACCTTAGCAAATACAGTATCAGACGGGTGGCACATCAATGTGTTACAAGTTATTTCGAAAACAGAAATCAGTTTGCTCAGATAAATAATGTAAAATCTGAAATATGCACCTTAACATGTGGGGTGCCCAAGGGGTCAGCTCTGGGACCAAAACTGTTTATTTTGTATATAAATGATATTGTTAATGTCTCAAAACTGTTAAAATGTATTCTTATTGCTGATGATACCACCTTTTTTTATACCAGAGAAAATCTAGAATGTGTGTTGGAGGTGGTTGGAAAAGAAACGAAAAAAAAAATAGACACTGGTTTGATGTAAATAAATTATCCCTTAATATTGAAATAAAAATTTCATGCTATTTGATAACAAAGGCAAAAACATTGATGTTTCAGTAAGTATAGAAGGTATTAAAATTAATAGAGTAAATGAAATAAAATTTTTAGGTGTTATTATTGATGATAATATGACTTGGAAATCACATATTAATGTAATGAAAGTGAAAATAGCAAAAACGATAACTATGTTACACAAAGTAAAGGATTACTTAGATGATAAAGCTTTGTATGTTTTGTATAATTCGTTGATTGTTCCATATCTGACCTACTGTGTTGAAGTGTGGGGAAATGCATGGTAAACCTCCATCCAGCCAATTTTCATTTTACAAAAAACAGCCATAATAATTATTACTAGAAGTCAATACAGAGATCCTTCAAACCCATTATTTGTTAAATTGCAGTTGTTGAAACTCAATGAGTTAGTAGATCTCAGTATGTTGCAGATTATGTATGGCTTATAAGAAAATTTTACAATAAACAGTAAAAAAGCATGTTGGCCTGCAGCTCTTGTTTATTTGTATTACGTGTTTAGTTAATTAATATCTTGTGAGAAAGGGGCAGACTCTGTAAGATTTTACTTCATTTTGCTCCTTTTCATTCACATGTCTGAGATTTTTCTTTGTTTGCATTGAATGTTTTATATACTAACAGAATGAAATAAAGACCTAAACCTAAATATTCAGAAAGGGAAAAAACATTTTCAGCCTATACACCTAACCTGTGGAGATGAGCTAGGAAACTGAAAACTGAAGGGACAGCTCCATCTCTTATTCTGACTGTCTGACCTGTCCTGTCAAAATCCTCCGGTCTGAAGTGATCACTGCAGAGCATGGACGGACTATTTATATACGTCACCTGCCACAAGGCATTAAGGGGCATTCCTTTCTCCTTTCCTTTTCGTAAAGGATGTCCGGTGTTTTCTAAGCTGAAGGAGATAATAAAGGAAGCAACGACCTTCCTTTTTTTTTTTTTTTTTTTTTTTTTTTAATTGAACATTATTTCAATACAAACAAGAAAGGGCATAGATCGACAAAAGTTAATACAAACACCAATTCAGGTTGAGCAGATTCAGTCATAAGTAAAGAAAACATTTCAACCGCAAGTAAAGAAGCAACGACCTTCCTTTCCTTAACTTTTGAACAATAGACCTTATTCACGGTGATGTCGATCAACTTCCGGTTAACTTCCGGGTAAGCGATTTGCAGGGTATCAGCTGGATTTCTTCCATAGAGATTCTATGCACTGCTCCAGTTTCCAACAAACGTTGTTTAAATTCGAAAGGTAAAGTTAACATTGATCCTGTTTTCCGTTTTACTGTCTTTTTCCCTTGATAATGTTATCCGTCTTTTATACTTTACCATTCGAAAATTATCTTAAATTCGGCTGGAAATGTATGCTAGAAACCAATGCTAGTAATGCTGCTGTTGTCTGCCTGTGTGTATCACACACTTTTTTTTGTCAGTTTCTGTAATTTAGACGATCAAGTGGTGAAGCTAGGGAGTCGGTTTTAAAACTAGAATTCCTATTACTGTTGAACTTATTTGAATAGTAGAATAATGGTAGAATAGTAGAATTGTGAATAGTGATAGAATCATCCAAACTAATCATTGTTGTACATTTATGACCACAATAAAACGAAGCCCCCAGGATTTTTTGTGTTATCATTTTAGCCTAAATGTGTGACTGCACCTCGAGCTGATTCTATTATAGTCTATATTGTCTATATCATACATTGTATTGTATGTTCAGTCTATATTGGTATAAAAAGAAATTCAAAAAGAAGTCGAAATGTGTTATTGTTGTATACAACTAGATAGTAGCCTATTTTTTCCCCAACTGTATTAGTGAAATCAAAATCATACATACATACATTCAAAATATTTCCACAGAGAATATTGTTTTTTTTAGACTGAACAGCTACAATATATATATATATATATGTGTGTGTATGTGTGTGTATATATATATGTGTATATATGTATATATATATGTGTTTATACATATATGTGTGTGTGTGTATATGTATATATATATATATATATATATATATATATATATATGTATATATATATATATATATATATATATATATATATATATATATATATATATATATATATATATATATATAATAATACATTAAAATACATATCTAAAATAAAGTCAGACGTCTAATCAGAAATCAGTACATTCAGTTTCTCATAAACAGTGAAGGCTTGTTTGGTTTTGTCACATTTTAATATTTTTCAAAGTTCGTTATGTCGTTATGTCATTAATGTAAACTAAGAACAGTGGGTGACTTCTTCTTTAATCTGCACCTGCATTCCAATGAGACCCTACCCACCCCCAACATGGACTGTTCACACTCTGACCCTCAGGCTGGAGGTACAGGAGTGTGAAGTGCAGGACCTCAAGGATGAAAAAATTCTTTCTGTCCTACTGCCATCAGACTCATGAACAGCTGACAGGAATCTGCATTTACCTCAACCGCACAGCTGATTTGCACAGATGAAACTGTTCTTGCACTTTATGTTGGATCTTTGCACAATATACATGTTTACAGAAATGTACAGAAATCAATAACCTAATAGTTACATTCCTTAAAGCTATGGTCTACGATCTGAAAACCAGTTTGGCTGTTAAGACAGATTTGAAAAACGCAGCCGGCCCCCCCTTCACTCACCCCTCCCCTCCGTGTTCCAAGATCCCGCCCCCCAGCTCGTGTCGCCTCCTAACAACACGCCCCCTCCGATAGAGCACGAAGCCGGCCGGCAGAAAATATCAGCAGCAACAACAACTTGAGATTGCTCATAGCTGAAAGTAACAAACACGACAGTCATCCTCCTTGTAACACACAGCGGTAGCCATTTCAATTGGACCGGCGGCGAAGCGGGTCTGGCGTCACCACTGTTAGCCGATCAGGATTTACCTTTCTCGGCGTGTCTTCACCAGCTCAGTTTACAATGCTAACGATGCGTGGCCAACTTATGCTAAAATCTATTGACAGAGCCTACCCGTTCCGACCAACAACGTTCAGTCATTAGCCAGTATAGGCACAGACTAACCAGAGTTATTCAGCAGACACCTCCCACTGTAGTAAACAAAGTTATTACCTGTTCAACAGAAATTCGGCTGTCTCAGCGTCAGTTTTCAGTCCCAAATCATTCTGCAGCTTTTCCACCGGTCGTACGATTCTCCAATGTTGAGTCTCCGTTGGGACCCGTATTGCTCATATTTCTTCCTTACTTCAGCCTTTTCCTCAAAACTTTTACGTTTCCTTCCCTTCGATGTGGAGGGTAACAGAAGCGGCCTCCCAGTTTCGGTGCTGGTCTTCTCCGGCTCCATGACGCTTCAGTAGCTGTGCAGATAGCTGCTCACCGGTACATGAGGGAGGTAGTGGGGAGGAGGCGGGACCATGGGCTGGACGGTGCGGAGCAGGGGAGACAGGGGATTGGATGGACTCCGAACCGCCGAATCCAAACCAATCCGAACCGCGGGGAACGGCGGTTCGGATTGGTCAACTATTATGCCGCTTTGCAGCGGATATACTGAAAGGATTTTTTTCATTCTTTTTGGTCTTTATATTGCGTAGATCGGACCATAGGACCATAACGGCCTTATAAACGGTGCTATTAAGATGTACCAAGCTTCCAAATCGTAGACCATAGCTTTAACAGTGATAATATCTTCATACATGAATAAAGTCGGAATCTATCTTCATCTTGTTTATATCCGGACAGTATTCTTTTTTTAAATTGTTTTTTTGCTGCTATTATTTAGTATTATTTAGTATTTTTTTGTGCTGCTATTTAAAATTATTTTTTTATATCTCTTACCTGGCATTCATTGTGGACAGCAGAGTAGGAATTTCATTGTGCAGGGAAACATGTTTCTCAATGTACAAATGACAATAAACACTTAAAATCTTGAAACTGTGAATAAATTGTTTGGCATTAATAATTATGGCGTTATACATCATTTCTCATTTTTTGTATTGTATTATAATACCATACTTAATGTCTTTGTATCCCAGCTTGGGCAAGTGAGTATCTTTTCAGATATCCAGACTTGAAACGCTTCCCAAAACACTCTGGTATAAGTGCAGTTAAAAATTAAGTGTTCTAAGGTCTCAATGTCAGGGTCACAAAAACACACTTGTTTTTTACAAGGATAGATATCATTTACGGTTTTAAAATGTGTTTCTTTAGCTTTTGGTGATATCGGTAGAGTGAGGCATCTGGTTCTTATTCTTATTTAAAAAATTTTAGGATAATCTTTTAACAGTTTTTTTCTTTTTAATGGTAAAGAGAAGAGATTAGACATGAGGGCCCCACGTATAATTCTGTTCGTACATCTTTTATCTATAATATTCATATCATCTATAAAAAGTGACGGAATCACAGGTATTCTATTGTCATAAAGCAACATCACCATGTTGACCTTGCTTTGTGGGATCGCTTTGATTTCCACTGAGTATTGTTGTTTAGTACACCTCATATTAAATTTATTAACAAAATCATCAGTCAAGAAAGTTCCCCTTTAAGTTTATTAGATGCAGAATCCACCAAATAAGTCCCTCCAGCCAGTCATTGTAAAATAAAGATTTTCTATTAGTTAAGATACATCTGTTATTCCAAATAGGAACCGAGTGTGGAGTAAAGTTATGATTGTAAATTAGTTTCCAGTACAGGAGGACCCGCTGATGAAACTTGGGCCTCTTAAATGGTAGCTTGGATACACAAAAGTCACAACTTAGCAGAAAATCGATTCCACCACATTTCTCAAATATTTTAGAGGGAATATGAAACCAAAATCCATCCCCGATAGTAGCCTTTAGATAGCATTGCTAGCATTCTCAAATCAATCTAAGGACATATCCAGAGAATTTATATATTCATCAGCCTTTTCAGCTGATAACGACCTCTGGCCAGGGTAGTTTCAAAGTAGTTAACCATGTTAACATAATAATAGATGCGCCTGGCTTGGTTATTGCTCAAGAAGAAACTGCACATCCACAACAACACAGTATAAAACCCAGTGGGCCTAGTAGGTTAAACTTTAGTTTTCGTTAGATTACATTTGATAATTTTAAGCTCTTTGACCAAGAGTTAGAGGTATGGTGATTGATTATACATTGATATAAAAAGGAAATACATAATGCAGTGATACTGCATACACACAGGGAGGTCGTTAGCATTATTAGCATGGCTCAGCTTCCATTTCCACCTTATCTAGAAATTTTCGCAATAGTGATGTTCAAAACACAGATAACATTAGCAAGACAACCTATTGCCTAGTGGTAAATAATAGTAATCTTCACTATATCTTTCTAAATTTAACGTTTTTTTATCTGGAGATCCTGCAGGTCCATAGAAACTCAATGGAGTTTCGCGTGGGGATCCCCTGCTATCCGTAAACCCGGAAGCGGAGATGACGACACGTGAATAAGGTCTATTCGAATAGCCCTTATAATGGCCGATGCTGAAATGCTTCCGGGTCATGTCTTCAGTAAGGAAGGTTCCTTACCAAAAGGTGTTTCTCAATATGTGTACTTCAGCGTACTTCTGGACTTGCGGACTCGTGATACGTCATCAATCACAGCCGAAGTCCTGTTCCAATACTAAGTCCGCATCGACACAAGGGCTGAATCCAAATCTCTGGACTTCACCGCACTTGCGAACTCGTGGACTTTGCGGGCGCGTTCACGGGAAGTCCGGGAGTGCTAAGGGCTGTCCAAATCCACAATTCATCCAGTCCACAAGGGGCCTCAAGCGGACTTTCTGCAGACTTCCAGAGAGTCTGCTTGGAGTGCAGACTTCTGCAGACTTCACTAGTTTGATTACCCACAATTCATTGCAATACGGACGTGACGTTTTAATTTTTCGATTTTTTTTATTGCGTCTGGCCTATAAAAGCTGTGCAGTCTGAGGCCGAAATCATGAGCTGAGAAAAATAATGGCGGAAAAAGGACGAAAGCAAGTCTTCCAATGTAAGTAATACCCAAATTAATTAATATTAGTCTGGTTCTGTAAATAAACATTTCTGTTTTTGGATGTGTATAGCCTATGTGTATAAGTGTTGATTTGTTCACTCTCAAAAAAAGCCTATAAATGGGATTTATATCTTATTTGCAGGGACAGATGAGAAAACTTTTCAATTTATTAAACTACGCAAGGAATTGACCACCTTTTCACAGGCACAAGACATTCCTCAGCTGAGGGCTTTATGTGAGTATGGTAATGATGGTTAATACTAAATTGATTCAGTGGCACATCTTTATACATATCACAAGAAATGAAAATGCTATTTTTGTAGACTTGCACTTTCTTTAATTGTGGAATACTGTGGATTCTTCACAGAAAAATCCTCAAAGAAATGAAGCTCAATGATATTGTGTCCAGCGAGCAAGCAAAAAAGAAATGGGAAAACCTTAAAAGAAAATACAGGGTGAAGCAAAATACAGCTTTGAACTAGTGTGTTCAATATGTGCTTGGTGACTTGGGCCTCTTTTCATTGAGTTCATTTGGGGTGGTTGCTGAATGTCACTGGTGTAAGAACATTGTTTAATTCATATTTTTTCAAAAGGTTTATTCATAATTTGTACCCACTTTTTTCAATTTTTTTTTATAGGAACTCATTCTGCCAAAAACTGGTATGGGAACAGAGGGTGGTGAGACTACAGCAGCAAACTGGAAGTTCTACTGTGCTATGCACAGTGCCATGGGTAGCAGACACAGTATTCAACCCCTAAACTTAATATCAAGTGTGAGAGATAAAACATCAGACAGTGAGGAAAGTCATCCTGACCACACAGACTGACCCCTCCACTACAGAACACTCTTTGAGCGCTTCATTAGAACCACCTGAATCACCGTCTCCAGCTACATTATCCAGCCAAGCCTCCACCAGCCAAGCCTCCACCAGGCTGAGCTGAAAATGAAAAGGCAAAAGGAGCAAGAGGACCAGGGAGGAGAGAAGACAAGAAAAAACGAAAGAACAACTAGACAAACTGATTTCATTATTTGCAAAGATTGTTGAAAAGAAAAACTGACTGCCATTTTGAAGCTATGCAGTTTATTTTGATTTGAATTCAGAGTTGTCCTTGATCTTTATTTTGATCACCATTTTTGATTTTTTTTTTTTTTTTTTTAAAGAAAAATGGACAACCTACATTGTATGAAACAGAAATAAAAAAAATGTCATGGCAAGAAATTAAGTTTGTTCCTTTTGATTAAATTCAAATTAAATTAAAGGTTTAAAACAACGAAATAAAAACAAAACAGAAAAATCAAACACTTTACAAAGCTGCATAATCGCGGTCTCTAAGCATGACTGGCAACTGAACTGGTGCTGAAACCTGGGCAGCCAGTCTGTCCCTGATGTGAACACCACTTGTCTCTCTTGAGTCCCCATGCTGTTGTGGTTCTGGTGGTCCAGGGTCCTCAGGAAGAATGTCCTCCTCGATAGTATCTCCCACCATGATACAAATATTGTGCAGGAAAGCACAAGCCAGGACAACCTCAGAACAAAAGCCTGTTTCCACCTCCAGAGCTTCAAAGAGGGTTGCCCTCCACCTTGTCTTCATGACTCCAAAGGCTCGTTCAATCACAGAACGAGCCCGAGCATGGTGCTTGTTAAAACGCTCTTGGGTTCTATCCCTTAGTGGCTGCCTGAAAGGGGTTATGATTGTGATAGGACTTTCAATGCATGGATAGCCTCCATCACCTAGGAGGAAATAGCCGGGTGGAGGATAAAGGGCACCAGTATAAACAGGGCTGTTTTTTAGGATGCGTGTATCATGCTTATAGTTGAAATAGTCAATGCAGTTATTTTTTGGTGGCTTGATTCTGATGTGGCACCCATCTATAGCTCCCACAGCTTTGCAAAAGACATCATTATGTGCCAGGTTTGAGAAGCCCTGACCAACATCAGCTATTGTATTGAGATTTGGAAAAAAGATGACCTTGTATTTGTGCCGTCTGATGTCTGCAGCAATTCTGTGTATGATAACATGTATTGTGGATTGTGGTACATCGAATACTTGAGCTGTGACCTTATATGACACTCCGTGAGCAAGCCAGTAAAGAAAAATTAGCAGCTCTAAGTGACATCCCCAGCCATGATCTCGGTGCATGTTCAGGGTGGTGAGTAACATGTTGAAGGCTGCCCTGGAGATCCGGAAAGTTTGTTTGAGGTCTTCGCTTTCATCCAAATAAATTTTCAACACCTGGTGTGTTAGTGTTTAAAGTTGTGTAAGGGTCCCTTATCTGCAACAAGACAAAAAGAAATACCACAATTAACAGCTAATATAAAGCTTTAAATTTGATTTGTAATAAAAATTATTCTTATTAATATTCTTATTATTATTAACATCATCGCCATCAATTAGACCCCAACAGCCATGGGCTAACACAAACTTTATCACAGTAGCTTTTCACAATTTCTAACAAACTCACCTGTATGTCTTGAAGAGCAAACGCCTGAATAACTTCGTTAGGTACAACAACCCTCGGCCTCCGGTTTCTTATAAGGAGCAGAACGATCACGTAGGCGAGTGCTGCTGTGATTACCGTATACATGATAGTTTTTCAAACAGTGTCACGGAAACGACTGAAACGGACTCCAAGTCTGTCTATTAGCTCCATTCACAATGCTGTAGACTCCCACTCTTGCAGACTTTACGTGATGACGGTAAAGACGTCACATTACGTATGACTGCAGTCCGCGAGGGCTCAGTCTGCAAGTCCAGAGGGTGGAGATATGGATGCAGCCAAGTTCGGTTCACATACCCGGATGTGGACTTGTCACGCCCCTTTTGCCAAGTCTGCTACCGAACGTAACTTGAGCGGACTTTTCACACCTACAATCCCACAATGCAATTCGCACCGTCCAGCAGGAAACTCCAACAACCACAAAGAAGGAGAAGAAGAAACTCCAGAAATGGCAGAGGAGAGACGTACAATTGTAAGTAACCATTCTTCCCACGTAAAATCATGAATAAGATACTTATTTGTGATAGAGTTGTGTTTGAAACCTGAACGTTGAATCAAACTCATTCTTGATAAATGGACGATGTGGGTGGTTTTGGAAACGATAACAACAGGACGTTAAGCTGGCTTCTGCAGCACCGACCCAGCGGTCTCTGTTACTATACTGCTGTAATAATTGCTTGTCTTATTTAATCAATTGGAAATAAATTCTGATTTTTTGTTTATAAAATCGAGCAATGATTCAAAAGTTAGTTATATTTTCCAGTTATTCAGAAATGTATCTAGTTTTTAACTTTGTCAGACTGTGTTAGAAAATACATAAACGTAGTTGATATACAAAATTTCCATTATCATTTGGGCTTATACTGATGCGTCTACTTATCTATAAACTGAGTAGGTCAGACCCGGAGAAAGGGATACAAGACATTCATTGTCATCTTAAAATAGTTAACTGTAGTGAAACTATTCTGCTTAACACATACATTACTCATTAGAAAACACAATGTTTCAAATTGACAGGTTACAATAAACAAATTAATGGCTATGCTTTTAATATCAACAACTGATTAAGTATGTGTATTAAAAAAATATAATTATGCAATAACATTTAAACAATAAACATCTAATTCTGCAATAAAATTTAACTCTAAGAAACTGATTAAAGCTGATTACTTAGAATTATTAAAAAAAAAAAAAACTATTTACTCTCTGTAGCCTGAACATGACTCATGAATTTTTTTATAATCAAGACCATGTCCTGACTTTCAACAGGCTGCCGATACGGAGTGACAATGGCCACAGGATACTGCAGGCACAGGTATACTCCGTCAGCCAAGAGGAAAATCCCAGCTGGTGGATTGCGGACCTGGTGGAACGTAGGGGTTCATCTCAGGACCAGGGCATCGTGAACAGATCCTGCATTTTCAATGTACATGTCAAGGAAAAAACCTGTGGATTCACAAATGCCTGCAAAATTATGGACGGGAAAAACATCCTGTTGATTTAACTTTGCTTTTGTGGAAATAAAGTACTGTCCTTTTTTCCATTTTGATGTTCATGAATTTTAACTTATTTATTATTCTTATTTATTAAATAATTCTTTAACTTATTCAGTGTTTTCCCTACAGTTTATTTATTTTTGTATGTATTTATCTATTTAAGCAAATTGTTAATAAAATTTACTACTTAATGATTGTTTATTGTTGTGATTGTTATATTTATGAAAAAATTTGAGTCTTCTGATGAAAAACAAACCTTCCTCCATCTGTCAGATTGAAGCCAAACACTTCTTGCTGTGTATTTAATTTTTCCCTGGAAAGTTAATTGGTGCTCCTGCCTGTCTTTGTCCTTAGCATAAAGAGTAACTGTCATATGTTTACTGTGACAGGTTAAGGAATGAAATGTGTAATAGCCATTGTAATGTAAAAGTGTAAAAATAATTATTGGATCCAAATCTGAATGAGATGAAATGAACGTGCAAAGGCAGCTAAACTGGCCAGCAGGGTGCGTCTCCTCTCCGCCCTCCTCTGACAGTTATGCCTCCTCAACCCTGCAGCCTCCTCTCCGGCAGCGATGCTGAACTCCATTTGATTCATTTTTTATTTATACTTTATTAGTTGTTGAAATCTGTTGATGGCGATGCAGATATATCTTTTTCTATTGTGTCTCCCAAACCAACAGCCGTTTTTCCCACGGCTGGTTGGCTGTTTATACTCAGAAAGATACAAATATATTAGCATATAAATTACCATTTAACAATGAATTAAAAATGAGATATGACTTATTTATATCAAATTTTATGCTTTTTATTTTTGTCAACAAGCTACCGGCAAGGCAACTGGATGTGACGTAAGTACGTGGAGGGGACGCAAGCGAAGTACGCTGCCGTTCCAATAGCGGGAGATCGTTCTGCGGACTCCCAACCCCATGAAGTCCAAACTCAGGAACGAATTTGCCAAGTCCGTACTTCCAGAGTTCCCAAGTTCGGTCTTGCGAACTTTGAATTGAGAAACACCCAAGGACTATTCGGACGCACTCATGGTATTCAATACCCACGCTATAGTTGTCATCCATCCTGTGAAATAAATCAGGTCTATAATTATCCACTAGATGTCACTGTCACAAAAACTGAAGGGTCCCTAATCTGCAGTCCAGAGAGTGCTTCTCGGTAGAGTGCCTGGAGAGAGAGAGTGGCGACAACGGAAGTTCAAAAAGCTGGCCGATCACGTGGTCCATGTAGCCTCAAAAAGTTCCCGGAAGTGGTTGGCGGGCAATACAAAAGTAACAGGAAAACCACGATAATCGGTAAATAATGTCAAATAAATGCTTTGCTTTGTGATTTTTTTCCTTTTTATGTTAATTGCTTTGAACTCTGCTAAGTTTACTAAACCTGTATATTCGTTGAGAGCAATACAATCATAATATTTCTGTTGATTTTTTAAAGACGAGTGAGGCAGACTGACAGATGGCAGTGATTTCCCAATTGACTACTACACAATAAATCTGACTCACAACAGCACAATAACTGTGTTCTAATATATGAATTCATTGCAAATAAATTGAATTCTATCACTGTTCCTTATCTCTTGTTCCTTATAACTTGTATTAATTGCTTTGACTTGTTCTCATTTTACTAAACCTGTGCATTTGTTGTCAGCAATAAACTGATATTTCCTCTTTTTTCTAAACTTCCAGACTTGAGTGAGGCACACTAACAGGTGACAACCAATTATTTGTCAGTTAACTACACAATACGTCTGGACTTACAACAGCATAATGATAACTGTGTTCTAATATATGAATTCATTGCAAATAAATGGAATTTTATCATTGTTTCTTACCTTTTCTTCCTTATAAATATATATATGCTTGTGTTAATTGCTTTGACCTGTTATAACTTTAATAAACATGTATTTGTTGGCAGCAATAAACTGATATTTCCTCTTTTTTTCTAAACTTTCAGACTTGAGTGAGGCACACTAACAGGTGACAACCAATTACTTGTCAGTTCACTACACAAAGGGTCTGGACTTGCAACAGCATACTGATAACTGTGTTCTAATATTTTAATTCATTGCAAATAAACTGAGTTCTATCACTGTCTAACTATTCCTGCTTATCCCAAACTTACTCTGAGGGATGCATAGTAAATCACACAGTCACTTTTTCCCAATGAACTGAAGACCACAATGAATTCCTTAAAAACTTTATTTACAGAAGTCAAACAGATCAGCATGACAAGCTATTTGTGTTATTTCCACTATGACGTCCTTGATACAGTCTTCACTGTGGTGTACTGCGGTGCATGGGGTTGCTCCAGCCGCTCAGACTCCATGGTGTCCGCATGTATGGCTTTCCCAAAGACAGGGACAGAAGACAGACATGGGTGGCTAAAGTTGGAAGGAGCAATTTAGCTGTAACAGACAAAGATTTTAACAACCAAAAAATATGTGAGGTAATCACATTCAAACAATGCATTTGCACATTGACACACTTTCAAATACCAGACCACTACGAAATTTGAAATTTATAATATATAAATATAATGTACTATCTAAATCCCAATTCCAATCCAACCCCTCACAGACTCACTGACAGATCAAGTCAGCGAATGAGCTCTTTCTGCCCCCTTAATCCCTGTAAGTCTGACTTTGCATAAGGAAATTACCCACAGTTTAGAGTGTTGTGAAGACAAATACCATCAGATGCCATCAGTAAGTGTTTATAAAGGGGTGGGGGGTGGAGTAAATAAACAAACGTAGTCACAGCTCTGCCAGTCTCTTTATTGTTAATGGACGTGAGCAAAAAAAAGGAAAAAGTTTACTGTCTGCATTGACATGTGTAGTTTGTGATTATTGTTTTGAGTCCGTCCCCCTCACACACCCTGAACTGTTGAAAGTAAACTGTAAATTACCAGTCAGAGACCGGCGTCAACAACATTTTGTCAAGGTAACATGTCATGAGAGTGGGTAAGTGCTGCTCTATTCATGGTTACAGCATTTGGACCCTTAGTCACTAACAGCCGAAGTCAGGTAATTAATTATATAATAATAATAATATAAACTAAGTGAATAATATCAAAAATAGTACTAGTTACATGACACACGATAAATATGTAAGACAAATATAACTATGCAGATAAACTTGGTTTGTGTTCTGTCAATTATGTTCTGCTCTCTTCCACTCCACAAAAACAGCTAAAAACAGCTGCAATCACAACCCTTACACATTAATCTTGCTACTATAAATCGACAGGGCTGGATTAAGTTATAGTTACAGAGCAAAATTTACAGTTATCCACCTGTTGCACGGGTTGTTATCGTTATCCAGTGTACTAACCTAAACTTTTACCTATTAACATTCTCTAAATCCTATAATCTAGACAGGGAAAATACGCTAACGTAATTAATTATTCGTGTCAATTTAATTCCGATGCCCTACTGATATGAAAATGTAATTTTTTAAACGTTTTACCTGGAACAAGTGTTGCTCCGTACATGCTCTCCATTGAAATGCATTGAGCGGCAGTTAGCTTGTGCTAACTTCCGGGAACTTTTGAGGGGCTCCATGTTCCACCATTGCAGTGAAAAAAATGAACTATTGCAGTAAACGTCGTTGTCGCCACTCTCTCTCTCCAGGCACTCTACTTCTCGGAAGAACGGCGAGGCACAAATAAAATAAAAATCCTTCTCATAGAATTTGACACGTTTGAGCTTGATTGAGCAGAATTGGGAGTTGATGATGAGCAACACCACTGATAGGCCACCAAACACCTTAAGTTAGCCATGATTTGATGATGACTTAAACCTTAGCAATATTTTATATGGCCTGGCATGCTAAAGAAAATATTTATATTTCTATGAATTCAACATAGATGATTTTGAATGTTGTTAGTTTTGAGTGATGAATGTAACGATTAAACTGTATTTTTTAACTGATATGAAAAATGATCAGACATTTTGCCACAATGATGCATCATCACAAAAAACAGCAGTCTGTTCAGAAATAGCGAGATAGCTCGACCTTTATGATTGTCTGGCAAGAAACCCATGTAAAAGAATAATCAGTCAAAGGGTGTGGACTTTTTCCTGGTGCCAGTCCTCAAAACCAATCACAATGCATTTTAGGTTGAAAGACTTCCTTCCTTTGGTATTTCATCGCTCTGACTTGCCTCTCTCCCAATCCTTGCTTCCTCTATGTAGAAAATCACCAGGTCAAGATGGCCTCACAACTAACTTTTGTCAGTTTTTTTGGCCTGAAATTAGAGTACTGATATTTGAAGCACTCAAAGAATGCCTAGACTGTAATACATTATTGACAACCATGAAGCAAGGTATAATTACTTTAATACCCAAGCCAAACAAAGATAAAACAGTAATTGATAATTTAAGACCAATTACATTAATAAATGTTGATTACAAATTCTTTACTCATACTTTAGCAAATAGATTAAAAAGTGGTTTGGACAAGGTTATAAGCGAGACACAATCAGGCTTTCTACAGAGAAGATACCTCACCTGATAGAAGATGATGGCTTAATACTATTTCTGGACTTTTTTAAAGCTTTTGACAAATTAGAGCATCCTTTTGTCTCTAAGTCACTGAAATACTTTGGTTTTGGAAAAAAAATTATTAATGTTGTATCAATGCTGTATAAAGGAATAACCAGCACAGTTTTACTTCAGACTGGGACAACAAAGAGATTTGATGTCAAAAGAGGTATAATACAAGGAGATCCAGTTAGCCGACTTCTTTTCATAATAGCAGCCATTACTGGCAATATATATTAAAAACCATGAGAACATAAAACCTCTGAATGTAATGGGCAGTCCTTTAGCAATAGCACAACTTGCAGACGATACATTGTTTTAAAAAAAAAAATCTGACCAAATAACAATTGCTTTAAAAGCAACTCATCATTTTTGGAGGCCTCAGGATTGAATTAAATTTAAGAAAATGTGAGATTTTGACTACACATGATTGTAACCAAACCTCACTTCATAAAATCCCAATTAAGAGGGAAGTTAAATATCTAGTGATTTAGTTAAACCAGTTAAGGAAGGGGGCTTGAATATAATTGATTATAATGAATGGTGTCCTTAAGTTAAAATGGTATAAACAAAGTGTATGGTTCACTTTACCTTCATGTGTTTTTGAAAAGGTCGGTGGAATTAAATTTCTACCACGATGTGATTTTCAGCCCTGAAAAGTACCTCTTCAGTTATCAGACTTTCATATGCTGGTATTACAGTATTGGAAAATGCTTTACAAGCATAATTTTAGCCCACATCAAGCAATCATCTGGAATAACAGGTATATCTTGCATAAAAGGAACTCTTTATTTTATGAAGACTGGATGAAAAAAGGTGTTTGGGCTGTAATACAGTTATTGGATAAAGATGGAAATGTGTTAAGTCATACTGATTTCAAACTCAAATTCAATATAAACTGTTCATGCAAACTAAGTATTCCATAGTAATCAAAGCTGTTCCTGTAGCCCTGATTAATTTGATTAGAGAAACTCTGAACTATTCCTGTACCTGTACTTGACAGTCTTTTTATTGAGGAGTATGACTTCTTAGACTGTAAATGTAATAACATTCTGAGAAGTTTTCTCACAGGGGAAGCCTTTCCTCTTCCAATGAAAAGAAATGTCATTTTACAGGTATTCTCAAAATTGGATTTGGTCAAACTAAGAACTAGCTAGCTCTCCTTTCCATTGTTACAAAAGATGAAAGAAGTTCATTTTAAGACTATAAATGACATCTATCCGTGTAATGAATTCTTAAGAAGACAGTTTAATATGGATTATTACGAATGTACGTTTTGTCATGCCGATATTGAAACACAGGAACATCTCTTACATGATTGTCATGCTATCAAGATTTTTTGGTACAGAATTCATGAATGGCTAAATACAAAATACGTATTACCTGGGTTTGATTACCATATGATCAAATTTGGAATCTTTATAAAATATAAAATTGTTGAATTTTTATGTAATAACATTTTATTATAGAGAAATTCTATATCCACAAATGTAGATTCTTCAAAGTTACTCCTAATTTTATTGCATTTAAAGATGACCTTATATTTTCTCAGTCTTTGAAAAAGATTGAACAAGAAAGTGCCTCAAGACTCTATGAAATTCTTGCTTTGTGTATTAATTGAACCCCTTGTTAATGTTTTCATTTACGTTATTTTATTTATTAATACTTTTTTTTAGTATTATGTTGGCTGTTTGTGTATGGGGTGCCATTTGTAAAGCAGCTCATGCTAAAAAAAACAGCAACATTTTGTCACATTTAGCTTCAAACCATGTACAAACAACTGGTGTGTTTTTTTTCTGGTGACCTTTTACGACACTTACATAGAAATAGTTTAAATAGTTAAATGTAAATATTAAATGTCACACGTTAATGTTAAATATAAATATAAATGTTACATTTAAATCTAAATGTTAAATATAAATGTTAAATTTAAATATAAATATTAAATATTATATAAATATAAATGTTAAATACAAATCTAAATCTAAATGTTAAATCTAAATCTCTCAGGCGCAACTAAATATTTAGCTAACATGCAAATTTTCACTCCCAGTAACAGGAAGTACCAAAATAAAAGCTCCGGGAGTTCTCGTCAGCTACAACGACCGCCGCAGAGCCACAACAGAACTTGTTAGCCCAAACGAGATTTGCCTCTAGCATCAGTACAATTCATGCATAGCATATTTGATTCGTTTTTTGTTACTGAGCATAAAACCTCAGAACATGTTACAGAAAATGTAGCTAATGCGGTTTCACTGTCTCTACAGGCTGCCAGGAAGTATGCTACTCCTGGACCAGCCACACCGTCCACCTCCACTGGGACATCATCCCACACGGTATACTCCCCCAGTGACAACCTTGGGTCTCCCCCAGTATAGAATTGCGGTCACGCCATCCGTGCTTCGGATAAATGCAGTCACACCATCCAGGTTTCAAATTCTGTTGCGCACGTAGGCCAAACGTTACGGGGCCTCAGTAATGCGTTCAGAGGTACCGTGGAAATTCAAATTCTCTTGGTAGATGACTAAGGCTCCAAATCCGTGAACGAAAATCGAATCTGTTCTGTCTTGACCGATCCCTGTTAATTTTTTTAATTCCTTAAAATTCCAAAAGAGATTTGCCTGTAGCATCAGTGCAATTCATGCTTAGCATATTTGCTCATTTATATTTAAATTTAACATTATATTTATCATTTACGTGTGACATTTAATATTTACATTTAACTATTTAAAATATATCTAAGATGACAAATATTGCTGTAAATGTCGTAAAAGGTCACAAGAAAAAATTCACACCAGTTGTTTGTACATGGTTTGAAGCTAAATGTGACAAAATGTTGCCGTTTTTTTTTTTAGCATGAGCTGCTTTACAAACGGCACCCCATATTTGTGCTGCTCGGAGAATTTTGTAAAATGTTTGATGCAAAATCTTCATGTTTGTTATTGAAATGGCTTGAACAAAGGATTGTTTAAAAAAAAAAAAAAAAGCTTCCGACATGTAGAGGAAGATCTTTCATCATGGCGGCAGAATGACCTTCAGGTAGGTTTAAAAAAAAAAAAAAAAAAAGAGGTAGTGAGGATGGACAAGCTTTGTGCAATAAGAAGCATCCCAGGTGTTGTCGGACTTGCTTTGGCTGATACTTACATTTAGCACAATCATTCCCCTTCCTACCAACAAGTTCTGTTGTAGAGAGTAGAGATAAGTAATTATATAATGAAAAGACCACACAATTTTTAAGCTAGAGGACGCTTAAACATGCAGACAAAAGGGCAAAACAGCTGCATGCAGCTCCTACACTCCTAGAATAAAAAATTGGTAGTTAACACATTTGCATCCCAAAAAGTGGTTAATGTTTTGATTTAAAAAGTGAGTAATGAGAGCTTTTCATTCACTTTTTTCTCCCCACTGAGGATACCACCATTGGCAGAGAAAAAACAACTTCGTGGCCCACTCGGTTATCAGAGTTTCTCATCCCTGCTCTAAAGTGATGCCTTTGCCAAGCTACAAATACTTGTTTTTTTGCAGTAAATATAAAGTGATTGATTAGATGGTTAAGTGAGCAGCATTTTTTACAGACTAACTTGAGAAAGTTACCAAAAGAGAGGAACATCTTCAAGTGTACGATTTAATAACAAAGACAAGATATTTTTCCTCACTTTTTATTAATTTATTTCTCCTTGTGAGCTTTTCTGTGGAGGGCACAAAGGAAAACCTGCAAGACAAAAATACAAGGTCAGAGGATAAGGCAAAAAACATGCTGAATAATGTGTACATGAGTAAATTATCCTGCTGTACCATGATTATGCTTTTTCTGCAGCAGTCTCCTCATCTCCACCCTTGGTGTTGCGTGTATAAATCAGCTGTGCTCTGTGTTTGGAAACCAGTTTGATCATGCCTTGAAGAAAGAACAGAAACTTGTTATCTGTAAGCATATTCTCATGAACATAACTGTCAAATTGAATTCATAGCCCTAACACTAAAGTCCACCTGTAGATCATGGCAAGTGTCTTTACTTCAGTGCTTGCAAAGTCAACATACTGAGGTCTGTGACTAGAATGTTTCTCACTGAGAGGACCTATTTCTAATTCCTTGAATTCCTCTTCTATTTTTTCTTACAAAAAACCTTTGTCAAATTCCAGTGTCTGAACATGCATGAACAAGTGTAAATTTTTTCAGGAAGGTCAGGTCTGGCAAAAATTATTTTATAGGTCTACAAAAATAATAATAATTAAAGGAATAGGCTCAACAATGTCCTGATGAATTTTATACCAAACAGCCATGCAAGATTTTTTGTACCAAAAATCTAACTTTTTACACTTCTGGGGCACCCTGAGACATAGAAAAAACTTCTTAGCTTTGAAGTGGAATGTCAAAATGTGAATAGATTGAAGGGCATGGTCACTGTAACGTCTTGGACAAAATTTAGGGAAAACGATGGGGGGAAAAAAAAACATTTAATGCCAATAAATCCTATTTTCCCACAAAAATGATGCAACATCCCACCGTTCTTATGCTGATATTAAGCTGTAGGGTCTGTGATTAAAGGCATGACCACAGTGACTCAATATTAACCAGCAAGTACGGTTGAAGAGCTTAAGCCCGTGTTTTAGTCTAACACACTTTTGTCTCAGGACATTTAATTGAGTTATGGCAATATGTTCCACAGATCTGGTTATTCAATTAGATCAGAAAGTCAAATGCAAAGAAATATGATTTGCTTACATCTGTTTTATATGAACAAATTAAACATTATATAAACAGTGCCTACAATGTAAAATATATATATATATATGTATATATATTTGCTGTGACTAATTGCATGTACTGTGCCAAATTATAAACCTGGATATTCTCTGTTTATGTGAACCATATTCTCAGAACTTGGCCTGACCACATCTGACCTGAAACCACCTGCTTTAAGTTTTGACAAGTTGAGGAATTAGACCAAGTCTACATAAAAAAAACTTTATATATCTAGTTCAGATAACTAATTTGAATGCATTTATCACAAAAAACAATTTTTGTTTTCTGACAAATGTATTTAATGCCAGCAAATCTATGTTAACATTACATTGTAGGCCAGTCCATTAAGCTACCTATGCTGATGAAGATCGTCAGCAATAAAGTGACAAAATCTGTATATTATCTAGTCCTTATACCGAACAAAAACAAAGGATCTCTCTTATTTTGGTGTTAAAATTGTTGAACACGTTACATTAGCTGACCATTAATGAAGGGAAGGAATGAAAAACTGAATACTGAATGAGAAATATTAAAGATAAACACTAAGAGAGAAAAATTGCATTGGTGGCGCAGTCTGGCAATTGGTCTGTAATTGAAAGGTTGCAGGTTTGAACCCAGCTCCAGCTGTCATGTGGTGATGAGTTCTTGGGCAAGACATTTAACACATTATTTATCGATGTTAAAAATGACTCATTCCACAATGGGTGGCAAGGAGGAGTGCATAATGGTCCCCAGACCACAGGTTTCCCAGTTCTGATCAGACTGTCGTGTGTGCAATGCTGGCTGCTGCAGTGCGTCTCTTATCTTGATGAAATGGACTTAGAGGTGTGCACAACATGCATCATATTTTCAGTGTTGCAGAAAAATTGCAGTACTGCATAACGTAGTTACAGAGATCAGCGGGCTGCAACGTTACTACAAAGAAGTTGCTGACTGATAAGAAATGCAAACATGCTGAGAATAAACCTAGAACACTCAAATAGGTTGTCAGATGATCCTTGTCCCAGGCCTTTTGAAGCTTAGATTATGCTTTCTGCATGCTGGCCATGCAGACATATACTGAATTCAGTCTGTTCAAAACAGCTGTTTGCTACTGCTGTTTAAGAAAAAAGCGGCGCAGAGTAATTCCTAAGTACATATGTGTCAAGCCACTTATACACCGAACGCGACTTTGCACCTCGGCGACCACTCTCCATGCAAGTCAATGCACAGCCGTGATGGGGCGGGGTTAACCCTCCTGCAAAGCGACAGACACGTTCTGGGCAACCGTGTTGCTCATCGCTTGATCGCCAAAGTTGAAAAATTTGAACTCTTCAGGTGATATCGCATGTGGCTGTGCAGCAACAGCCAACCAGTGTTGTGTGGGTGTGCGACAGCACCTGTGACTGATTGTTTTTATTCCGGTTCACAGAGTTACAATCAATGTCCATGTGGGAAACATTAGTTACTGAGTACATTAGTTCAGCCTAGACCGCTGCAAACTCAGACGATGCTGCTTCAGGGCCATCAGCTGCAGTGTTATGTGGTTGTTAGGTGAGTGAAAAGGATACAGTTGGAATAATGTCAGCTAATACATCCTATTATATGATATGATCACAGTGAAACTCGAGCGGGCGTGACGTCACTGGGCGAAAGCTACCAAAATTAGCTATTTATGGACAGGTGACACTACTCGGTTGGGCGACGTGATTTTAGTCGCAAAGTCACGTTCGGTGTGAACGCAGCTTCAGAGTGTGTCCATCAGAACCACTATGATGGCTGGCAAGCAGTGGAAGAGAGGGAGAAATAAGCTGCAATGCTTTTAACAGTATGTTTCTGTGTATGACTGTTTGGGAACAAACATTTACTCTCCATTTGGCACGTGATCCTCTAAAATTTATTTGCCAGAAAATCTACCTGCCACTTGCACTTTGCGGGTGTTTTTTCAGACTCCAGCTGTATGACTTGTAAAACTCTTCTCTGCTTAAACATGTTGTGCTGCTTGCCATCGTCTTTGGAACAATTCTCACATACGCTGTTGGAAAGAGCTACAAAGGGGTCAGCAGCTCTATCACCTTTGGTTCCGCCTTTGGTAATGTGTGTATGTGATGATAGTTTCACACAGCTATGCTATGGATGGTCATGTCTACCTTAAAGGGATACCTATAGTGTAATATGTATTGGAAAACTGAGTGGGCAGCATCCAAACCATCCAGAAGTGAGACAAGATGAGCAGATACCGCAAATGGAAAAGCACCATTATTCTTCTTTGCACGTATGTTAATTAAGTGCGGGCCAATTTAACTTGGGATTATAGTTATGTCGTAGTCACATTTTTATCTTTATGGCACAATATTTTTTAACATACCATGTCTTGTACATTTTTCAGATTGACACACTGTAAATTGACACAAATATCACCATCTGTGGGAATTGCTGCGAATGTCTTGAGGTGTTCATGAGCTTCATTACGGGCTTTTGCACAAATGCACCATGGTACAGGCCTAAGTGGTTAACCTACAGTATACCAAAAACTAACCTGCCGTCACCGGTTTACAGGTATTTCCTAAATAAAGCAAATTTTAAGGAGATTAAATGTGTTGACATAAAAAAAAGCAGAATGGGATCTGGGAGGCCCAACATTAAGGCAAATTTTAGTTTACATACAGCACAAGTTAGTTAGCTTTTAGGGGATATAGTGGGAGAAGGAGAAAATCTTGGTTTGACACCAAAAATCAAGTGACATGAGTGAAAAAGCTACAGAAAATTTTCAATTTTCCACCTTAACGTAGTTTAACTAGAACAAGACAACTACCCATTTTTGACCATCTTTTCCCAAAATTTCTTGATATATTTTCTATTATTGCATATTAAAAACAGTTAGAAGTATCACTTTTAATATTTAATTCCATATATCTAGTTGTAAAATCCCCCCACAAACATAAATTTATTGAAATATTTGAATTTACTAACCATAGTGGTATCATCAATCTGAAAACAACTTTGCTACAAATGCCATAAAAATTGCTGTAAAAGCACGCCTCCTTTTACTTGTCCTGAGCTCTGAATGTGCTTAATTTTCTTTATTAAAAAAAAAAAAAAAAAAAAAAGGGATCACAGAGTGACAATCCATGTCCATGTGGGAACATAAGTTAGGGAGTACATTAGTTCCATCTTGTACAACAGAAGTGGTGGTTCTCTGCGGTCCTGTCCTTCCTCGTCTACATCAGCTGCGTAGCTTAACGGTTAGTAGATGAGTGAAAAGGATACAGTTGGAATAATGTCAGGTAAAACAGACAAATATATGATATATAATATATAAGATCTCAGAGAAACTCGAGCTGGTGTGACGTCACAGAGCGACGCGATGGTGACAAAATTAGCTATTTTATCGACAGGCAACACGATTTGGGTGAGCGATACAATCTCGTTTGCCCAAGGTGCATCTAGTGTGAAAGCAACTTTACACCACAGGTCACACCCTCTCACTCTCACATTCCCTCACTAATGGTTGGGGTTTCTATGTTAGTTGTCCATCAGCATCAGCTAATACATTCATGCCTATTTACATGCCATTTATGCAGCAGTGGAAGCAACTTGGGGTTAAGTGTCTCGCCCAAGGACACCTGGAGCTGGGCTCAAACCTGCAACCTTCTGATTAACGACCAAGCACATTATCGACTGCACCACTGATACAATATTAATACATAATACAATATTACAGTTGTATTTTAAAATAAATACAGTACCAGGTCATCAATAAAAAGGCTATTTAATTTTCTAATTACCATATGCCAATCGCGTACATTTTGTGTGACGGTAATTTTAAAGTTTTAACTACAAGAGTATATCAACCTGTTGATTTGTTTGTACACTGCTCTACAATCACCTCTAAACCAACACTTTGATGGATGAGATGTCTCACACACACTGTTGGGAGTCAGAATGTTTTTAAAAGAAAGTAAATGACAAATTCTGACCAAGAGCACAGCATGAAGCTCCATTTACTATTTGCATAAAGTCAAGCTCCAGGAGATTGTTAGACTACACTGTATCCATGCTAGATACCCTATTTTGGACATAAAAAGTACTGCTATGCACCAAAACAATGCTTGTTACTTGATGCAACAAGCATCTTGACGCTGTTTATTTTTGTTTATACTTTGTACAGTGTCCTTGACTGTCTTGAAAGGCTATTGTAAAGAAAATGTTGTATTATTATTATTATTGTAACAATATGAATAGTGTTAGTTCATAGAACAACTGTATGTTATATCTGACATATGTTAGCACTATGGCCAAAACAGCTGAAAGATATTCTAACGCTCAGGGATTTCTAGAATTCATACTTCTACATTAGTCACAGAGAGTGCAAAACATAAACCACTCAATCCCCTATTTTATGATGTATGAAATATTTTACAACTTGTGCAATATTATCTTCCACCACTATTGCAAGAATTTAAAGTTTTTCTACCAGTAAAAAACAACTTTTGTAAGTTTCAGGCATAACCTGTAAAATACAGCAAAAATATTGGTTCATACATCAAAAATCTTATTAACCAATTCAAATACTTGCCAGTCTAATAAAAAAGATCACTATCTGTATGATTGCTTCCTGCAAATTTAAGTTGAATCATGTGTCCAAAATTATGTTAACTTCTAACTTTGTATTACACAAATAATTCTGTTAAGCAGAATACCATCTCACAGACCTCAGCTCATATACTCCCCCTTTTTAAAAAAAAAAAAAAAACTCAAGAATTGTACCTATTTATTTCAACATAACATTTGGTGCTTTGTGCAAATTTTTACCTTTGGCAAGCAGTTCCTGGAGGGCATTTCTTGCCAGGGATCCGCGGATCTTCAGCCTCTCTGACACCACAGCAGGGGTGATCAGTTTGTAATTGGGAACTTCTTTGTACAGCTTGTCATATGTTGCTTTGTCAAAGAGTACCAGATTGTTGAGCTTATCCCTTACTTTTCCCTTGGACCACTTCTGCTCAAAATCACAAATATCAAACAGCACAGTCTGTAATTTACTGGATAAACATCCGTAACTCCCACCATGAGATGTAGGTCTAGATGATTACGTACCTTCTTCTTAGCTTTGCCTCCAGATTTATTTACTGGGTCCTTGTCCTTCTTGGACTTTCCAGCGTCTTTTTTCTTGTCCTGTTTGGGAGGCTGTGAACGAAAACAAAAACACATCATTCATAAATCCTCGGGATACACACGGATCCTAACAGAACGAGTCCGATTTAGGGGTATGGTTCTGATGTAAGGGTGACGAGCAGTAAATGTGGTTATCTAGATGTATGAGACCAACAGCCAGAAGGAACTCGATAATGGCATCATTTGACTGTTGCATTCACATGCAGAATAAAGAGAGGCAAAATCTTAGGGAATAATTTAGTGATTAGTGTGTACCACGGGGTAGCATTACAAAGAGGCATTTTGCTCTTGTAAGACCCAACCACAGGGAGCTTAGCTAGCCCGCTAGTTGCTAACTGCTCAGGGCAGTTTACTCCATCCACACAATTAAGTAAAAATACAGAGGGCCTTGTGGCTCTCCTCTAAACAACAACAAAAAAGAATTGACGGCGGTTGCATACACATTGGATCTAAAATTTGAACGAATCGCTTGGAGACAACTCTTACCATGCTTACTCGTCAAGATGTCGGAGCAAAAGGAAGTTGCCTCGTGCAAGAGCCCCAAAGAAACCCCGTATATCCGGAAATAGAGTAGGGGTACATGGGAAATTGAGTTTGGGCCGCATTTTGTAGTTATGCTGCGTTCCATTAACCTCGGAACTGAGGATAATACAAGCATAAATATAAACATAATAACAGCTAGTTACCTACCAATATTAAACTTTTCACAAATGTTCTTTGTTTTGTCTTAGTTATGGTTTCTTGTCTTTTCTTTTTTTTGAAGAAGAAGAAGAAGAGATACGTTAACGGCGTACGCAAAGATTAATTGGGTAAACATTTTCAAAGTCTTTCGACATTGTCTGTAGTTTCACCATGGCGTTTGGTCGCCGTTGCTTTGTCTGTGACCCACGAGTAACCGCCGTTTGTTATGGCTTCATACTAAAGAAGAAACCATCCCAGACAGAAACGTAACGCGAAAGTGGGAACTGGATAACCAAGATTATATCAAGCCATTTAGGGGGAAAAAATGCTATGATCATCTTTTGCTAAAAACTGCTTTTGATATGAGGGTCTATAAACTGTTTTAAACGTAATTTATTTATCTTATACTTCATAATCATCAGATAATGTAACCCCACTGTACATGTTCAATAAATGGGTAAATTTTAACATGAATGCTCTGTCAATCATTTGGAAAGATAAAGTCTCATTTCAAAACCCAATGTAAAGAGACAACAGTGTAGTCACAGATTCTAATAGCAGCCATCAGAAACACAGGGGTCACCGATTATGACAACAGCCATTAGAATGTGACCTCACTGTATGTGCATAATAATGCATTGAAACACCTAAATAACTGTTCTTTGGGCCTTTGTCATCCTCTCACATTGATCTGTACTCAAGTATTCCCAACATGGACCATCACACAGTCAGAAACACAGGGGTCACAGATTCTGACAGCAGCCATCAGAATATGTGACCTCACTGTATGTGCATAATAATGCATTAAAACACCTGAATGACTGTTCTTTGGGCCTTAGTCATCCTCTCACATTGATCTGGGACTGTAGTATGCTTAGTACACTCAATTTGAAAATTTTGAGTATGGAGTATGGAAGTATGCGATTTGGGACACACTGCATATCTTTCTAAATTGAACGTTTTTTTTTTATCTGGAGATCCTGCAGGTCCATAGAAACTCAATGGAGTTTCGCGTGTGGATCCCCTGCTACCGGTAAACCCGGAAGAGGATATGACGACACGCGAATTAGGTATATTGCAAAGATGGTGATCTTCGGTGTGTACGTGGTGAACAAGGCTGGAGGTTTGATTTATCAATACGACAGTTATATCCCAAGAGCCGAAGCTGAAAAAACATTTAGCTATCCGTTGGATTTAGTTCTTAAGCATCACGACGAAAAGGTCGTTGTTTCCTTTGGACAGCGAGACGGAATAAGAGGTAATGTTTAAAATACATTTTACCAGCTAGTAAGGCCCACAATGTCCAACGTTGCTCTGGACTTAAGTATATTTAGGCAAGATAAAATATTACAAACGGGACATCCTCGCTTGTAAGTTCCAAGAACAGTGTCCATTGGGTTGGGGAACCTATACATTTACGTGACCATCGTCAGTTTTACATTAAAAAGAAATCTGGCAAATAAAACTTTGCAACATTTTCTTATTTGCTGTATGTTGATGAAAGATGCATACTAGATTTTTGCCAATTTGAGGAAATGCAAACAATAGGAATCACTTTAACGGAGCTTCCTTTGGTTAATTAGCCGCATTGATCTTTTAACACTTATTTCCATCAAGAGTAGCTTCCTCCTCTTCCGCCCTCTTCTCTAAAGCTGCACTTGGGTTGGGATCAAAAATAAATAAAAGGGAAATACCCCTCTCTTTCTATGTTTGAACACTCCTGGCTCGTGTTGCAACACGTAATGCATTGCATAAATAATGATAGCCCCTGACTGTGTTTATTTCGATAATCGTAGTGCGTCTTTATGAGCAACACAAATTAAGACCAATGTAGGACCTATGTAACATTCCAAATGTCTAAAATTATAGAATATTAATATAGGTCCACTATGTTGACCAATAGTCTTCATAACTTTTCTAAGCCAATTTGCTTGAATTCACTTTGTTGTCTTTCTCTAGTGGGCCATGCAGTTTTATCTATCAATGGAGTTGATGTGGTTGGCAAGAACACAGCAGAAGGAAAGGACATCCTGGACTACTTGAAGGATCCTTCGAACTATCCAGTGTCTATTCGTTTTGGACGAGCCCGCCTCAGCTCCAATGAGAAATTGATGCTTGCATCTATGTTCCATTCGTAAGCCATATGTGTTTTTACAGTTTTTTTTCCCAGCAGGGTGTATACTGGATATGGTTGAGGTGCCAGGTGGGGTCGTCCCACCTGACTCCTGACATACTTCAGACTTATTTTTTTGTTTGTCTCAACTTTTTTGACATTATTCACCAGCAGTACATTCTACTTTGATGCTTATTTGAACATGGTGAGGTATGTGTTTTTATTTTTCTCTGGTGCTGCTTTCGTAGGAGTATTGACAATTTTTGTGACCAATCGTAGCTCTGCAGCACTTTAAACTCCACCTTACAAGGTTTATTGGTACCACCCTTCCGAGGGGTGCCAAAAAGTGGGACAGCAAGGTTAATTTTTCTCCTTCTCTGACAGTGGAAACACCAGTATCAATCAATCAATTTGTATCTGTATAGCGCCAAATCATAAGAAGTGTTATCTCAAGACACTTAACAATAGAGCAGGCTGAAGCCATACCCTTCATTTTATATATACACATATATGCATATATACATAAATGTAATACACATATACATATACATTTATCCAAACTCAACATGAATCCATCATGAGCACAGCACTGGGATGACCAAACTGCAGGGGGCTTACAGTAATGGGGGCAAAAAAACCCTCTGTTTAACAGTAGGAAATCTTGGGAAGATACAGTCTCATGTTGAACAACCATCAACCAAAGCTGTGGTGGGTGTGTGGGCGAAGGAAGGGAGGCTGGCAGAGACATGTGGACTAAAGTAAGAATTTATGCTTGTGACAGATACATAGGCATCATACATCTGTCCTTATCATATTTGTCTCTGCTGTATATAAATTTATTAGAGTCAGCCCCTTGTTTTCAAGAGGGTCCTCATGTCTATGTGGTTGTAAAGGTAGTTTCTATAGAAGAAGAATCAGGGACAACTATGAATAGGGGTAATTAATGTAATATGTACATTAACATCTATAATGATTATAAGGCAGAAATGACTGATGTTGAATAACTCAGCAGTCTCTAGCTGACCTGCCATTACATTTGGTCAAATTGTTTGGGAAAATGAGAACTTATGATAAGCGGTGCCTGTTCTGCTGATAATTGGGGGAGAGGAGGACTAAAAATGAGAATTTATGATAGCATCAAACTTATGGATGCACCTTTGTATGTGGTTGTAAAGATAGTTACTATTTTTGTATAATCAATCCAACCATGAATAGAGAGATCAATCTAATATTTACATTAACATCTATAAGTAGTTGTGTACAGTACTGAGCTGAACTGAACTCGACTGCTTGGTGTAAACGCAACTTTAAAGTCCATCTGAAATCAGCCTCATTATTCAGAGAACTTGACACTATGCATGTCGACACTATGTGTGTCCTGTTTGCATCTTTAACAATGTCATTGCTCCAGTCTCACACACAAACATGGTATGTAAAGGCATTTGTTACACAAGTTTGGTTTTGAAGGCCTAGTTGTTTCCTTCATAAAGAAATCCTTATAGCCATTGTTTTTTTATCCACTGGTCTGGTGGTTCTCACACTGTCTTAATTATTCTTAGACCATACTACATTTGTTAAAGGTGGTTGATGGTTTTTGTTCTTGCTTCAGAAAACTTCTGTAAAAACGATTTGACTCTATCTATTTACTAAGTGTGCTGCCCTGTTTAAAGCACTAAACTGCCTGATTTTTCTTTTGTCTCCAGGCTGTTTGCCATTGGTTCACAGCTGTCTCCTGAACTTGGTAGTTCAGGGATTGAGATGCTAGAAACTGATGTCTTCAAGCTTCACTGTTTTCAGACTCTTACAGGTCAGTGGAATACAACCATGAGTGATGCAATGTTGTTTATAGCCACTGAGTGAGTAATAAAAAAATGTAAATTGTAATTTTAGTCCAAATGGTTAATGGACAATAAACCTATGCTAAAAGAACCCTTTCCTACAATGTTTCATTCAGTTTTTGTACATTTGATCAATAAATATTTTTTCCCTGTCTTGTTGTTTCAGGCATCAAATTTATTGTGCTTGCAGACCCTCGCCAATCTGGCATTGATGCTTTGCTGAGGAAGATTTACGAAATATATTCAGATTTTGCCCTCAAGAATCCTTTTTATTCCCTGGAAATGCCTATAAGGTAACGGAATATCAGGGTGATTTTTGCTTTTTTGCCTTATGTTGTTGTTTGTAATAGTTGGTGTTGAGGTAGTAATTCAAAAAGGTAATCCATTCCTCAAGTAACTTTTCAAAAAAGTATACCTTACATGACTCAGTTACTTACTGCTGAATGTAAATTATTTAATTTAGCATTACTTCTTAATATTATCTTAACCTTGCAAAGCAGCAAGAACCATCACATTCAATTTCCACATTTCAGAGAGCGCAGGGGCCCAACTCGCAGGACAGATGTAATCTGTTCCTTTGCCATAAAGAGGAGTACAAAATTAAGTGATAATTGCATTTAAACACAGCAGCAGGCTAATCCATTCATCATGCTTGTGATCCACCTGCATTCCTGGTCTGTCATTGCCAAATAGCAGCGCCTTAGGTGAAAATATATCTCCTCCTCATCCCCCTTGCAGTAATGTACTCCATCTTTTTAGATCATGTTACGAATAAAGATTAAAACAGAGAAATATGGGCACTCACAGGTAAATCCTTAAGTGACTTACATTTATTCAGCGAGCGTCTCTCTTTTCTTTTCTTTTGAATTTCATTAGATGAGAGAAGCCGGATACTCCGTATCGGATGATGTGGCTGTTTGTGGTTGGCTGAGAGATATGAACTCGTTAGTTATGACAAATGTCTCTGATCTGACATCAGATGTGACAGGAAAATTAATATAGATACAAATGTATATGCTGGTTCAGACGGTTACATTAAATAGTGGTTGTTGTGATTGTTTATTGCATTGAAATGTGCCTGACACGGTGGATACCTGCCTGTGAGGTTTTGGTGACGTGTGCGCACTGCGCGCCTGTTAGCCAAATTACCACTGCACGGGGTACGCCTCGCCTGCGCCGAGAATAGACCAGGTTGGAGCTGGCGGGCTTTCAGCGCACCTTCCGCATGTTTTTTTTGGCACGAAATTGTCACTGCGCCAAGCTGAATCTTTGGACACCTCCCCCTGGTGCGCCGTCACACCCATCTCGGCACAGCCGGTCTACCAAATTGCCAAATTGGCTGCGCACGGCGGTGCGCCGGACAAAATTACCACTGTGCGTGGTGCGCCAGGCTGCGCCACCCTGAGTTGCGCCAGGAAATTAGAGCCCTAACTCTTTATTCTGTCGTTAGCTCTTTATTCTGTCGTTAACTCTTTATTCTGAAAAGCTTCAAGTTGAAATGCTCTGTGTTTTAAAAGGACACTAAAAGCACAACGTGACTTCAAGCTTTTGATTGGCACTTGATGAATGTAACAGTAAAAGAAATTGATTGCCTTCCAGGTTTTTTTTTTTAGGTTTTGCCTCTCCCAATTACTTTTCATGGGGTGTTTCTCAGATGGACCTAAAATATATCAGATGGACTTACGAAACAACCCATCTTGTGTGTCAAATTAAAATCACCTTAGATTTACTGACAATTGGCAATTTTAGTCACAGCTAAACCTCGCATTTGCCTTTATCAGTAGAAATCTCTCCTTTTATATTCTTGGATACAAGGCGATAGCAAACTTTTCACCATGATGTTCACTACTACAGCCTATCAGAAACGACTCCATGATTTTTTCTCCTCCTGGTCAACAGGGATGGCTCTGCCAGTGTGACATACTGACTGGTACCTCCATATGCTGAGGGTTTCAAGAGCCCATATTATATATTTTTTGTTTTATGTGCAACTTGTTGTGTTTTACATGTCTCATATGTATGATCTAGCACTTAAGTTGTCAAAACAAAAGTCAGCATACTTCTCTGCTCCTTGACAGTGCTTGTAGCTGCTTGAAACAGTTAGTTTCCGTACCCACCCTGTATAGATCTACCAGTGTGACAACCTACTATTGTTACTTCGGCAGTTTAAGCCCATTGGCTCGGCGTAGCAAATCCAGTGCAGAGCATAGACGGTAGAGGGAATGCAGAGTTGTTGACAACATGGTGTCATGCGGCATTGAACCAACCAATTACCCCAGAGTTGACATTCAGCCAATCAGCACAGACTGGTCCCATGTGGGGAAGGAGCCTTAAAGGGGGAAGCGTTCTAACAGAGCGTCACAGACAGACTGACAGAGAATGTTGCTAAATTGTGGCAGGGGTACTCTATGAAAACTAGAAGTTTTTTTTTTTACATTAGTGCTTGTGAGTAAACCCTAGCGGTTCACTACCCAGCAGTTATCATAACTGAATATATTAACAAGATTAGGCAAGTATAGGCTCTTTAGCATCCTGTTCCTTGAATCAATCTTAACACACTGCATGGAAGAAAAAGGGCACACACAATACACAGATTTAAGGCAGATGTGCATAAAAATTGTAAATGTCCTCAAATGAGTCTGCAAGGTTTCACATGAACTCCAGCGTGTTACTATATTTCACCTTTTAATTGCTTTTCCTTGTGCCAGTGCATTCAATGCATCTCAGCCAGTGCCACTCCCCTCTGCTTTTGTGGATAGGCCTACTTGTTAAAAATCTGTCCTTGGCTGCTTGACTGTTGTTGGCATAGGGCAGAGATGTTCCATTAAAATGTGACAGGGAACAGTTCAGGAAAATTTCCTTAAGTAAAGGCCTGAAGCTTCATAAGCACTACTTATTCAAATTTATGATAGTAAATAGGCTATATATACTAGGGATCGACCAATATGGATTTTTTAGGGCCGATGCCAATACTGATTTTTTTCCATCACCCTTAGCCGATGACCGATTTTCTTGGGCCGATATTTGTGGCCGATACTGCTTTTGCTCCCTCAATTTACATGAAAAAATGACAATGATAACAAATATTACAGGTCTCAAGTTTAAACAAAGAAACATTTATTGAAATGTAAACATTTAACAATTTCACAACTTTAACTAACAACACCTACTGAACACAGTAGGATTCAGCTTTGTTCAACACACATACTTTCAAGTAAAAAAGTGCAAATGTTGCCACACTGGGTTTTTTGCATTCAGCCATTTGTATAAAGAATAAATAAAAACACAGATTAGTATCAATCAGTATCAATCTTTTGGCATCGTCTTACATTCATATCACCCAATGTCATCATCCTTTCATCAATATCTACAACACAGCCATAATGATGCATTGCTTGCTGACAGACCATAAGGCAGGTATAATCTACTCATCAGAAAATGTCCTTTGTCATTTGAATAATTTAAGAGAAAACAATAAACCTGAAAAGCAGCCATTAACATAAAGTGCTTGATTTGTAACTTAAGACTGTCATGGTTTCATTTTTTCTGCACAAAATAAAGTGATCATGTCTTAGGCTACTATGCTGTCCAGAGGGGTAAGTAATTAATTACATATACTCAGATTACTGTAATTAAGTAATTTTTTAAGGTACTTGTACTTTTATGAGTAGATTTTCAAGTCTGTACTTTCACTTGTACTTAAGTATACATTAAGCCATGTAATCTACTTACTTTTGAAATCATAGGTGAGTACTGAGTACAATTTTAATTAATATCCAAACCTTTTATCTGCATTTTTGTAGCCAGTAAGGTGATTTGATAGCAAACAAGCCGATGAAAACCAGGACATGAGGATGAAAAACAAAACAAAACAAAAAAAGGACGTTAATGGTTGATTTTGCATTAAGAATTTAACCAGTTAAAAATGTATTCATTTTGTTTTTTGTCTGACATTTGCTGAATAAGGAAATAAAAACTTAAAATGACAAAAAACAACCAATCAAAATGAGGGGAAAATCACTTGTTTTGTATCTTATCAATTATTAATGATTAATCAATTGTTAGCGTTTTAACTATTGGTAAAGGAAAACACACAAAATTTCGAGCCCTAGTCTAGAGAGGTGACAGTGACATCACCAGTTAAAAATAACTAATACTCTGAGTAGTTTTTTTTTTATGAATATCCGTGATGTCAGAAGCACAATAAGCAACAAATTGTTCAAGTTTAAGTTTTAAACGGCATTATCAACCTTAAAAGGAATAAATATTCAACCATGTACACAACATTTCTCTCATAGTTTAAGTTTTATCTCCCATCGATGTGATGGCTGCTCCTCCGCAGTGAGACGTGCACCCCCTCCCCCCTCCCCCCTCCACACACGCACATCAGCTGAGCAGACGCTGACTGAAAAACTCGGCCAACCCTTGATTGATAACAGCAGCAAACAGCTCTAAACACGTTTTCACGAAACACTGACACGATTTAGTACTACATATAAAACATTTCTCTGATCATTAAAGTTCGTCTAGTGCACACTAAAGACCTCTCTGATAGCAGACACGGCTGATCCACTCCGCTCTGAGGGAGAGAGCACACACACACATACATACACACACACACAACACGCATTTAACCTCAGCCCGGTGTTCGCTGAATTAAACTCCTACATGGAACTCCATGGAACTGAATTGACAACGTTGACATGACTTAATCCTTAAACCCGTGTTCGTAACAGCTGTACATATTAGCTTACAACTACATCAACAGCTCCCTAAATACAATGATAATCAGTTTTAAAGATGAAGCATTCAACAGCATTCCCGTTTTTCTGACCCACAAACTTAACTATATTTTCAAGCACGTATATTACATGCACTTGGCATTCGTGTTTCCTATTTCATAGTGGGTGGCAATATTTCAACTAAGTTGAACTGTTAGAGGCTAATTCAAAGTTTAAAACTTGCCGTTGTTGTGAAGCAGCCTCCTAGATGCTGCTTTCACCACTCTTGCAGTGGGGGAGGGGTAACGCGTCTGCATGTGCTGCAGGGTCTTCGGGCAACACAGAGCTGCCCATGGATGCCTGTCTGTAAATCATGCTGCGGAAAAATACATCGGCGAACCCACGCGCGAATCGGCCGCTACCGATTCAAGTAAAGAACGCAAATATCTGCCCGATATATTGGCCGGCCGATGTATCGGGCGATCCTTAATATATACAGACATACAAACGTAATATTTTATATGGCCTCCTTTTGCTTGAATTCTTACTGGCATTGTTATAAGTACTTTTGGGTTTTTTTTTTATTGAGTTCCAAATAGTTTCTAACTTTTCCCACAGACTTGCTTTATATAAACTTTTGTGTGATCAATCTTTAAATCAACTAAATCCCAAATTTCAGAACCAGACGTTGGCTTAACCAGTCCCTCAGTTACGATACCTCAGATGGATTTTCTTAGTAAATAGTCTCTGCACAACTTTAAAGTATGCTTTGGGTCATTTTGTTGTTGGAATTTGAACCCACAACCTATCAGATTCAGTTCAAAAGGGATTCCCTATTCACTAAGATGGTTTGGTAGACCTACCCAGAGACAAGAGTCCATGATTCCGTCGATTTTTTTTACTAATTTGCCCATGCTGTTTCCACAAATGATTCCACAAGGAAATCTTTACCTTGTTTCAATGTGGGTGCAATGCATCTGGCATCAAAACACTCTCTACCTTTTCTGTGGACATAAACACGATAATGTTGACCAAAGTGTTCAAACTTGGACTCATCCATCCAGAGTATCCACTTCCAGTCATCAGCAGTCCTGTGTTTTTGCTCCCTGGCAAATCTGAGGTGTTTCTGGATGTTTTCAGACGTCAATTCTTGCTTCTTAGCAGCTACTCTTCCCTTGAAGCCTGAGCCTTGTTCAGTCAGTCATCTGCGTATGGTAATTCTGGAGACTTTCTCAGACTGTGATCTAGAATACACCTTAATATACCCAAATTTGAGCAGGCTCTCTGAGATATCTGAAATTAATCAAGAATCGTATTCAACCTCTACAATTATTTCCCTGTTCAGGAATGCAAGAAAATGACTATAATTTGACATCTTAATCAAGAAATGATCATGATCATGTTCTTACATTTTTTCTGTTTTATTTTGTGAAACAGTACATTTGAAAATATATGTATAACAACAATAATATATTAGCATTAAAATATCATTTTGGTTGAAGAGCTACATACTGGTGTATTAACCATGACAGAAACATGAAAAGATTTTGGTAATTACCAATTCTATTAACTTAGGGCAGCTGTGGCATAAACCATTAAATTGGGTTCTGGCCTTAAAAATTTGTTAAGCACTGTATATATATATATATATATATATATATATATATATGTATATATATATATATATATATATATATATATATATATATATATATATATATATATACATACAGTTAGGTTCATAATAATCGCAGTGTATTTTAAAAAGGTGAGTAAACCTCAAAATTCTTCAAATAAATTTTATTTTAATGCACACAAATGCATTTGGGACACTGCACATTCTATTTCAAAGCAAGAAAATTGAAAAAAGTAATTGAATTTGACAATATTTTACAGAAAGTCAAGAAATATAATGTTCAAAAAAATAGCAGTGTTGACATCTTCATTTACAAACTCAAAAATGTAGTGTATAAACTAAAAATTGCTTGATGATTCAACTTTCCTGAGAATCATAAACTGATGTTTAGTTGCATAACCACGGTTTCAGATAACTGCTTCACATCTGTGGTGCATGGAGCCTACAAACTTCTGGCACTGGTCAACAGGTTTTTTAAGCCCAGGGCAATTGTACTACGTTCCACAATTGCTCTGCATTTCCTGGTTTTGCCTCATGAACAGCATTTTTTATGTCAGCCCACAAGTTTTCTTTGGGATTAAGGTCCGGGGATTGTGCTGGCCACTCCATTACTTGAATTTTGTTTGTCTGGAACCATGATTTTGCTCGCTTGCTGGTGTGTTTGGGGTCATTGTCTTGTTGAAACACCCATTTCAAGGGCATTTCCTCTTCAGCATACAGCAACATGGCTTCTTCCAGTATTCTGATGTACTCAAACGGATCCATGATCCCTGGTATGCCATACAACACCATAGTACGAGAAACATCCCCATATCATGATGCTTGCACCACCATGCTTCACTGTCTTCACTGTGTACTGTGGCTTGAATTCAGTGTTTTCAGGTCATCTGACAAACTGTCTGTGGCCCTTAGACCCAAAAAGAACAATCTTACTCTCATCAGTCCACAAAATATTGCGCCATTTCTTTTTAGGCCAGTCAGTGTGCCCTTCGGCAGATTGTAACCGCTTCAGCACATGTCTTTTTTTTAACAATGGGACTTTGCAGGGGCTTCTTGCTGGTAGCTTGGCTTCACATAGAAGCCGTCTGATTGTTACAGTACTCACAGGCAACCTTAGATCTTCTTCGATCCTCCTGGAGCTGATCATTGGCTGAGCCTTTGCCATTTTGGTTATTCTCCGATCCATTCGAATAGTCTTTTTTCTTTGTCTTCCTCGCCTTTCTGGTTTTGGCTGCCACTTTAAAGCATTTGATATCATTTTAGCTGAACAGCCTATCATTTTCTGAACTTCTTTATAGGTTTTCCCCTTTTATTAACTTCTTAATCAAAGAACGCTCTTCTTCTGAACAATGTCTTGAACGACCCATTTTAAACTGTTTTTCAAGGACAAATGCACAGCCAGCATATGCTGCGTCAGTTGCCTTGATCCTTAAATAAGGGCCACCTGTTTAACACCTATTTTTTCACACAATCAATTACCTCACTAATTGAGCTCAGCACTGCTATTTTTTTTTAACATGCCTTTCAGTTAATGATTCAGTTTCACAGAATCTGCAGCATGCACGTCATGCCTGTTGGGTCTGTTGGTTTCCTGTACCTTTACTAAACCTTCCAGAAACTTAGTTGCAGTGTATACAGTTTTCTTCACCATCAAAAGGCACTCAGAAACTGGGGGAAACTCTGACAGGAAGAGGTCTGGCAGACCCAAAGCCACAACTAAATCAATGTATATATATATATATATCCTATATACATATATACACTGCCTGGCCAAAAAATAGGTCGCCACCACAAAAAAAGGTCACACACTCTGAAATTTGGTTGGACCAACTTTAGCTTTTATTACAGCATGCATTCGTTGTGGCATTGTTTCAGTAAGCTTTTGCAATGTCACAAGATTTATTTCCATCCAGTGTTGCATTAATTTTTTCATCAAAAGCTTGTATTGATGATGGGAGAGTCTGACCACTATGTAAAGCCTTCTCCAGCACATCCCAAAGATTCTCTGTGCGGTTAAGGTCTGGACTCTGTGGTGGCCAATCCATGTGTGAAAATGTCTCATGCTCCCTGAACCACTCTTTCACAATTTGAACCTGATGAATCCTGGTATTGTCATCTTGGAATAGAGAAGAAAAAATCCATTGATGGAATAACCTGGTCATTCAGTACATTCAGGTAGTCAGCTGACCTCATTCTTTGGGCACATAATGTTGCTGAACCTAGACCTGACCAACTGCAGCAACCCCGGATCATAGCACTGCCCCCACAGGCTTGTACAGTAGGCACAAGGCATGATGAGTGCATAACTTCACCTACCTCTCTTCCTACCCTGATGTGCCCATCACTCTGGAACAGGGTAAATCTGGACTCATTAGACCACATGAGCTTCCTCCAGGACAGTTCTTAATCCAATTTTAGTAGTTTCTGCAATCTCCTTAGAGGTTTTCTCTTCTTGATGCATGCCAATGATTTGACCCTTTTTGAACAGACTAACATCTTTTCCATGAACACAGGATGTGTCTTTTGACATGGTTGTTTAAGAAATGAGAAGCTACTCATTGCATCAGCTGGGGTTTAATAACTTGTTGCCAGCTGAAAGACAATCGCCCATGCAGTAATTATCCAATAGGAGGCTTGTACCTATTTGCTTAGTTAAATCCAGGTGGCAACTTTTTTTTTGGCCAGGCAGATATTGCACTCTGAAATGAAAGCATAGTACAAATAAGCAATTGGAGTATAAAGAAAAACAAATCATGAAATCAATTTATAGGCCAAATGTATTCTAAACTCTGGACTCATCAAAGTAGCCACCTTTGGCAGATATAACAGCTGAACACACTCAAGGCATTCTTTCTACAATACAAATCAAATATTCTTCAGAAAGTTCTTCCCACACCTGTTGCAGAAGTTCCCATAAATGTGTGGCACTTGTAGGTTGCTTTGCTTTTACTCTTATGTCCAGTTCATCCCAAACCAGCTAGATGGGGTTCAAGTCTGGAGACTGTGCTGGCCACTCTATGTTTTCAAGCTTATCATCTCGTTCTTATTTCCTGATGTAGTTCTGGCATTGCTTGGACTTATGATTTGGGTCATTATCTTGCTGTAGGATGAAGCCCTGACCAATTAGACGCATACCAGAGGGTACTGCATGGCGCTGCAGAATGCTGTGGTAGCCATTTTAGTTCAGGGTGCCTCTCACTCTGTACAAGTCACCAAACCCTGGATCCAGCAAAACAGCCCCAGACCATCACACTTCCTCCTCCATGTTTGACAGTTGATGTCACACACTGTGGAACCATCCTTTCACCTACTTGACGGTGTACAAAGATCCTGCGTGATGAACCAAGGATTTCAAATTTTGATTCATCAGTCCATAATACCTTCTTCCAGTCTTCAGTAGTCCGGTGGCAGTGTTTCATGGCCCAGGCAAGCCTCTATATCTTATTCTGACGTCTTAGCAATGGCTTTCTTGCTGCAACTCGTCCTGTCAAACTTGCAGCTCGAAGTCTTTTCTTCACAGTTGAAACTAAGACTTGCTTACTACAACCACTATTAAGCTGTGCTTGAAGCTGTTGTCCTGTGAGCTGCCTGTCATGCAAACTGTTAACTCTCAGAAACTTGTCCTCTGATTTATTTTATTGATTTAGTTGTGGCCTTGGGTCTGCCAGACCTCTTCCTGTCAGAGTTTCCCCCAGTTTCTGAGTGCCTTTTGATGGTGAAGAAAACTGTACTCACTGACACCTTGACTTTCTTGGCAATTTGTCTGTAAGAAAGACCTACATTTTTAAGTGTTATGGTGGTCTGTCTCTCTTTCATTGTTAATTGCCTTTCTCTTGCCATTTTTTTTAGCAACATTCAGCTTTCTGCTGTACAATGCTGTACGACTGATGCTCACAAGGGTATGGTACCACAGGGTATGCTTTTATGCGGACAGAGGGGGTTGTAAGCAATCAAGAATAGTTGGAACACCTGTAGGAATTCGTAGAGCCAGATTTCAAGGCTTGATCAACCTTCATTGCTGCAGAACAGCTTTAAATTTTTAACCCATGTCATGTTCCCTGAAAGAGGCCTTTTTGTATAATTCTGAAATGTACATAATTTTTCAGTTTTGAGTAACCCAAGCTTTTCCTTTAAGTTATGCCAGTACAGCACTTACCTTTGTGACATTTCAAGCTATTCATTGAACTTGCATGACTTGAGTTGCAATAAATAACTGGAAAATTGGGGTGTTAAATTTTTGACAAGTAGTGTATATACAGACATGGCCAAAATTGTTGGTACCCTTCCGTAAAAGAAAGAAAAACCCACATGGTCACTGAAATAACTTGAAACTGACAAAAGTAATAATGAATAAAAAATTAATGAAAATGAAAAATGAAAAGCTTGGTCTCGTCTCAGTCGCATGTCACGGGCCTTTCAACAGGATAATGACCCAAACAAGAACAAAACATTGGACTATTCTGAAGTGGCCCTTTATGATCCCTGATCTAAATCCTATTGAACATTTGTGGAAGGAGCTGAAACATGCAGTCTGGAGAAGACACCCTTCAAACCTGAGACAGCTGGAGCAGTTTGCTCACAAGGAGTGGGCCAAAATACCTGTCGACAGGTGCAGAAGTCTCATTGAGAGTTACAGAATTGCCTGGTTGCAGTGATTGTCTCAAAAGGTTGTGCAACAAAACATTGAGTTATGGGTACAATCATTTTTGTCCAGGCCAGTTTCACTTTTTTGTTTTTTAAATCATTCTGTTGGACCACAATTCAAAAGCAATGTCTGATTTTCATTAGTTGATTTTCAGTAAATTTTTATTTATCTTTACCTTTGTCAGTTTCAAGTAATTTCAGTGACCATGTGGGTTTTTCTTTCTTTAAACGGCTATATTGCCAAAAGTATTTGCTCAACTGCCTTGACTCGCATATGAACTTAAGTGACATCCCATTCCTAATCTGTAGGGCGTAGGGTTCAATATGACGTCGGTCCACCCTTGGCAGCTATAACAGCTTCAACTCTTCTGGGAAGGCTGTCCACAAGGTTTAGGAGTGTATTTATGGGAATTTGTGACCATTCTTCCAGAAGCGCATTTGTGAGGTCACACACTGATGTCGGACGAGAAGGCCTGGCTCTCAGGGTCCGCTCTAATTCATCCCAAAGGTGTTCTATCAGGTTGAGGTCAGGACTCTGTGCAGGCCAGTCAAGTTCATCCACACCAGACTGTCATCCATGTCTTTATGGACCTTGCTTTGTGCACTGGTGCACAGTCATGTTGGAAGAGGAAGGGGCCAGCTCCAAACTGTTCCCACAAAGTTGGGAGCATGGAATTGTCCAAAATGTCTTGGTATGCTGAAGCATTCAGAGTTCCTTTCACTGGAACTAAGGGGCCAAGCCCAGCTCCTGAAAAACAACCCCACACCATAATCCCCCCTCCACCAAACTTTACACTTGGCACAATGCAGTCCGACAAGTATCGTTCTCCTGAAAACCGCCAAACCCAGACTCATCCATCAGATTGCCAGATGGAGAAGCGCAATTCGTCACTCCAGAGAACGCGTCTCCACTGCTCTAGAGTCCAGTGGCGGCGTGCTTTACACCACTGCATCCGATGCTTTGCATTGCACTTGGTGATGTATGGCTTGGATGCAGCTGCTCGGCCATGGAAACCCATTCCATGAAGCTCTCTGCGCACTGTTATTGAGCTAATCTGAAGGCCACATGAAGTTTGGAGGTCTGTAGCGATTGACTCTGCAGAAAGTTGGCGACCTCTTCGCACTATGCGCCTCAGTATCCGCTGACCCCGCTACGTCAGTTTACGTGGCCTACCACTTCGTGGCTGAGTTGCTGTTGTTCCCAAACACTTCCACGTTCTCATAATACAGCTGACAGTTGACTGTGGAATATTTAGGAGCGAGGAAATTTCACGACTTGATTTGTTGCACAGGTGGCATCCTATCACAGTTCCACACTGGAATTCACTGAGCTGCTGAGAGCGACCCATTCTTTCACAAATGTTTGTAAAAGCAGTCTGCATGCCTAGGTGCTTGATTTTATACACCTGTGGCCATGGAAGTGATTGGAACTCCTGATTCTGATTATTTGGATTGGTGGCAATATAGTAAAAAAAAAAAAAAAATATATATATATATATATATATATATATATATATATATATATATGTATATATATATATATGTATATATATATGTATATATATATATATATATATATATATATATATATATATATATATATATATATATATATATATATATATATATATATATATATACACATAAATACACACACATAAATATATATATATATATATATATATATATATGTATGTATGTATCATTTAAAAAAAACGAAATTATGAAACTGGCCTGGACAAATTGATTGTACCCCTACAAAAGATTTAAAATGATTTGACCATAGGGACATGTTAAACTAAGGTGTGTCCTGTAGTTAGCATCACAGGTGTCTTCAAGCTTGTAATCAGTCAGTCTGCCTATTTCAAGGGTGAACTATAGTCACTGTGCTGTTTGGTATCGTGGTGTACCACACTGAAAATATGGACCACAGAAAGCTAAGGAGAGAGCTGTCTCAGGAGATTCGATAGAAAATTACAGACAAGCATGTTAAAGGTAAAGGCTATAAGACCATCTTCAAGCAGCTTGATGTTTCTGTGAACTACAGTTGGACATATGTGTGTTAGAGGTGAACTCCAAGGTCAAGGTCGCCTGTTTGAGCCAAAGTGGATTTAATGGAAGACGGCAGAGGAGGACACCACTGTTGAAAGAAAATCATAAAAATGTCATGGTAAAGCAATTGGCTCATAGATCTAATGTCACACATGGACAAAATTGTTGGTACCCTTCCATTAAAGAAAGACAAAAACCCACAATGGTCACTGAAATAACTTAAACTGACAAAAGTAATGATAAATAAAAATTTACTGAAAATTAACTAATGAAAATCAGACATTGCTTTTGAATTGTGGTTCAACAGAATCAGTTTAAAAAACAAACTAATGAAACTGGCCTGGACAAAAATGATGGTACCCTTAACTTAATATTTTGTTGCACAACCTTTTGAGGCAATTACTGCAATCAGGCGATTTCTGTAACTCTCAATGAGACTTCTGCACCTGTCGACAGGTATTTTGGCCCACTCCTCATGAGCAAATTGCTCCAGCTGTCTCAGGTTTGAAGGGTGTCTTCTCCAGACTGCATGTTTCAGCTCCTTCCACAAATGTTCAATAGCATTTAGATCAGGGCTCATCGAAGGCCACTTCAGAATAGTCCAATGTTTTGTTCTTAGCCATTCTTGGGTGTTTTTAGCTGTGTGATTAGGGTCATTATCCTGTTGAAAGACCCGTGACATACGACTGAGACCAAGCTTTCTGGCACTGGGCAGCACATTTCGCTCCAGAATGCCTTGAAAGTCTTGAGATTTCATTGTACCCTGCACAGATTCAAGACACCCTGTGCCAGATGCAGCAAAGCAGCCCCAGAACACAACTGAGCCTCCTCCATGTTTCACAGTAGGTACAGTGTTCTTTTCTTTGTATGCTTCATTTTTACCTCCGCCAAGGAGGTTATGTTTTTGCCGGCGTTTTTCTGTGTGTCCGTCTGTTTGTTTGTCTGTGTTCAAAATAACTTGAAAAGTTCTGAACGGATTTGGATGAAATTTTCAGGAATTGTTAGAAATGGGATATGGAAGAACTGATTATATTTTGGGACTGATCCGGATCACCTTGGCGGAGGTCTGCGCTCTCTGAGTGCTTTTCTAGTTGCGTCTGTGAACATAGAGCTGATGTGACTTGCCAAACAGCTCCAGTTTTGTCTCATCTGTCCAAAGGACATTCTCCCACTCTCCTGGGCTGCTCTTTGGTTACCATTTGTATTATCAGTCTCTTCAATCTGTCATCAATTTTCCTCTTGCAGTTATATCCAGGGAGGTGGCTACAGTCCCGTGGACCTTAAACTTCTGAATAATATGTGCAACTGTAGTTCACAGAAACATCAAGCTGCTTGAAGATGGTCTTATAGCCTTTACCTTTAACATGCTTGTCTATAATTTTCTGTCTAATCTCCAGAGAGACAACTCTCTTCTTTGCTTTCTGTGGTCCATGCTCAGTGTGGTACCCACTACGATACCAAACAGCACAGTGACTACTTTACACCCTTTAAATAGGCAGACTGACTGATTACAAGCTTGAAGACACCTGTGATGCTAATTACAGGACACACCTTAGTTAACATGTCCCTATGGTCAAATCATTTTCAATCTTTTCTAGGGGTACAATCATTTTTGTCCAGGCCAGTTTCATAATTTTGTTTTTTTAAATGATTCTGTTGAACCACAATTCAAAAGCAATGTCTGATTTTTATTAGTTAATTTTCAGTAAATTTTTACTTATTATTACTTTTGTCAGTTTCAAGTTATTTCAGTGACCATTGTGGGTTTTTCTTTCTTTAAACCAACACTACGTAGTTTTTCCACCCTAATATAATATTTCTAGAATCATTGTGATGGTACATGACCTCAAAACAGGTTGAGTGACACCTCTGCCATAGTCTGAGGGGGCCTGTATCACCTTCACTGGCACTATGTAACTTCGATGTGCATGGTAGGAACACTTCCACACTAAAAAACTACAAGTAAAAAACATGATCAGACTGTACCTTATCAGTCCACATGGTTTATTTGTCTCTTGGGACGTCCTGTTGGCTCGCTTCTCCTCCCTCTGTATCTCAACAAATGCACACTGGTGTGAGGCACTCTGTTTTTGTAACTGCGCAGTTACACTCAATAACCATAGAGGCCCCTACAGAGCTAAAAAGCTGGAATCTTGCAGTCTTGCTTAGTGCTGCTTTAACGGAAGGGTACCAACAATTTTGTCCACGTGTGTAATGACATTAGATCTATGAGCCAATTGCCTTACCATGACCTCTATACTGGGTCATATTATTATTATTTTTTTTTTTTTTTTGCTTTAATGTGGAATCGTTGCACTATATTGTATTGCAATGGGCATTGGCAATATAATGGTGACCTTAGCTCCCAGGCAGCTAGCACTGTGCACTTTAGTATTTGGCACTTAAGCACTATGGCACTTTAGTTAGCACTCTAGCACTTTATAATTGTGTTTGGGAACTTTATAATAAACACTTTATAAATATTTTTATTGTGTATAACTCCCATGGTCCCCCAACTCACAGCCTATTTTTATTCTTGGACTGTATGTCATCTGTATTGTTGCTTTGTCTTTTAATACGCTCTGTCTGTTTTATTCCTGTCTTTGATGTTTGTTTTGGTTTTATGTGTTATACCACCCTGCTAATGGTACTGGGGATGGAAATTAGCCACTTGGCTATAATCCCATGCATTTACATGTAAATGTTCATTAATGCATATTGTCCCATTTAAAAAAGAAAAAAAAAAATCCTAAATACTAAATGATTAATTTGGAACTAAAACAAATAGAATGTTGTGTATACTTTAATAAGGCTTGTCAGCAAAAACCATTGTCAACGCTCATTTCATATTAGCCTGTGTTATCACTGATATAATTATTATTACATTGTTTTTTTATTCAGTGTTTTTCCACAGGTTCACATAATACTTGCAGTGGGGAAATCAAAATATTTTTTGACATCATCAGGTGGGATGGGGGTCAGAGGGTCTCCCCCTGACATTTTCTTTACTTAATTAATTTCTTTCCTGTATTCTGATCACTTTTTATGCACAATTTCTATAATTATTTTGAGGTAGTCTTGTGGTATTTGAGGTGCTATTTGAAATATCTTATTCAATTTTGAAGCTTAATCTCTTTTAAATAATAAAAAAATTTCTAGTTTAATGTCAATCTTGATATCTTCTCAAAAATATGTCAGTTGAACATATAACACAGTAACTCACACACACCTGAGTTTGTAGTCTACTGAATGAGAGAGAGAGTGAGGGGGAGAGAGACTGGCAGCTATCACATTGCACATAGCAGCCGTTTCAATTTGGCTCTTCCAGCCAAGTGCCAGCAGAGTTCCAGCCACATACCAGCCCACTACTCTTGATTTGAGAGGGGACAGTGCAAGTTCATGAACATCACTGTCTTGCGTAAACAAGCCAGTCTATAGCCATTGACTAATTTCCATCTGTTGTCCCTGGTAGATGTTCCCTGAAAAATCACATTTATCAAAACCTACATCAAAAGAAGGAGCAAAGGTAACATAACTTAAACAGAGCATAAAATAACAACAAAAGTGCTACTTAAGTAATATATATGTATTGAACCAAGCAGACACACCATCGAAGTGTTTCTGTGATAATGTATCTATTTCCAGGCATGCTTGAATAGATGGTTTATCTATTCCTGCATAGCTAATGTGTACAGGTCTGGTTAGATTTAGCCAGTTCTTTAGATGGACTTTAAAACTGGTGTAGGTGGGACACTCTGATTGTGAGTGGCAGGCTGTTCCATTGGGTGCCACCCTTGACAGATGACACTCTCTGACCAAAGGCGGTAAGACTGGGGGTAATGTCACAGTCTCCTCTTGAGAGAGCTCTTGTAGTTCTGGTAGGGGTACGGTTATCTGAGACTCAGTTCATTAATTCACTCAAGGGCGGTGGGACCAGTCTGTTCAGTACTTTGTATACTTTACAAACTTGTTTAATATGAATGAGATGCTTGAAGCTTAACAATTCATGTTTATCAAGTATTTTACAATGGTAGTCCACTGTAAAATACTGTCAAATATTTTCAAAGCTTTGTTGTTTTTTTAGATTTATTTAAGCTGGTTGTACTGCCAAATGATCGGCTTGTTAAGCAGTATTCAATGCGTAAGAGGATCATGGAAGTTAAAAAGATTCTGGCTGCATTTTCAGTCACGTATTAAGTTTTGCAAATGAAGAGGTTTTTCACATGCCGTTTAAATATTAATTGGTGATCAACATGTGTCAGATCAAACATGAAATCCTTCCCAATTAAATCTGTTTAATTGCAATTATTTTGGGGGCAATGTTCATAGATGTTAAGTTCATAGGAGTAAAGATTATTTGAGTTATAGGGATTTAATGAGAAAAAGATACACTCAAAATCACAACATATTTGTCTACCTCACATTTTCAAAATTTCATAATGTCCTGGGGGCCAGATGGGAAGCTGTGGGGGGGCTGATGTGGCCCCTAGGCCTTCCGTTGATGCTCACTGATGTATACTGTGCAAACAGTGCTTTGTAAACATTTGATTTATTCATCTGTCTTTCCGTGTCAAATGTCAAACTTACATGATAAGTCAAAGCATGTAGAGACACTTGAATGTTACATTTTCTGAATTGCAGGTGTGAACTCTTTGATAATAATCTGAAGAGTGCTCTGGAGATTGCAGAGAAAGCTGGCAACTTTGGAACTGGATCTTGAACATAAGAAGACAAGGAAAAAATCTACTGTATCTTTTACTTTCAACAATAGCAGATGTGTACATATCTTTAGACTGGGGTCATTGTTGGTAAAGAATAATCAAATTCTTCTCTTATCTCTTTTTTTTCATTTCTTTGGAAAATAATTCTATGTAATACGTTGTGTAAATATATGAGCATTAAATCACTCCTGCATGCAAAGTTTTTTTTGTCTTGTTTTGTTGTGGGTTTTTTTTCATCTCTATATAGTGGAATTGTATATTGCTTTGGTTCAGTCAGTACTGAGTTCAGTGAGTGCTGAATATAATTGGAACAGAAAAGAAAAAAATAGAGAGATCTGCACACTGACTCAACTACATCAATCTTTATTTTTATAGCGCCAAATTACGGTATATAAAGTGTTATCTCAAGACACTTTTACAGTGGCCAGGAAAGGTCACAACAATTGCAGACGCCATAACAAATACTAACACCACAACGCGTCTGCATTAAACTGCAACACGGCGGCATTAAGCCACAACAGAAGTCAAACACCAACTTTTTTTTAAGTGTCTTGCCTCAGTCCCAAGTCCACAACAAGCTCCGTTCTTTTGACTGTGTCCAATAAAAAGGAACAGGCAGGAGACGGGCAGACCCCCCCTGTTATCTTCTACTATTATCTTTGTCTACTTGTAGACAGAGGCTTTGATCTGATGACTAACTTACAAATATGTTTGCAGTGGAGATGTGGTGTTCACGAACGAGTTGAGTCTTTTGAACAGCTATTTTAAGTGAAGATGGGAACCGATTCACACTAGTGAGTGAGCCATTCGTCTGAGAGCATTATCATAAGCAAAATGCCTCCAGGCAAACTAGCGGAAAAAGGTCATAGACAAGATAATAGTAGAAGATAACGTAACATATCGTGGTAAAAACAAGTCACAACAAGCACACAGGACCATTTAGAGTTGCTGAAGAGTTTTATCCTGTGACTGTATACAGGGGCGGCTAATATTTCTCATTGACTCCCAGTGTTTGAGCTAAGCTAGTTAGCGTCTTCTCAGCTTCTCTAGTTAATACTACAGCTCTTATTTAAGAGAAATAGGTTTTAATTCAGTGTATTTTTTTTTTTTTTTTTTTTGGAGACGTTACATCTCTTCATGGTGAAGTTATAACATTTTCTTTCATACCATTTCTTCACTATGGTAATTTGCCAACCTTCCCTAAACTGTGAGCCATCACAGGTGTGCCGTAGAAAGCCCCCCCCCCCAAATTTTTTTCTGTTGATCCCAGCATCAAATGCTCTTCAGAGTATACAGATGGCACTAGTATATGTAACCAGAGTCAGTTTCATGCACATGACACAATCAGTTATGCAGGGGGCACTTATCACAGGAAATGGAAAGCAAGGCCTGTCATGAAAGGCCCCTGTTGTGCCGCAGTACCTGTTGTGAAATGAACCCCCTCGCGGCAGCGTCTCCACTTAGCTGTTTAGGATTTAATTATTTGTGAGGGAGATACAAGAGAAGATCATCGGTTGCTTACAGTCCTTAAAGCTGCCCTAAAGAGTGTAAGTAACAGATGATGTTCTCAACACAGAATCAGACAATAGCAAGCGCAAACCAGCACCTTATGTTCTGTGAAAATATACCCCAGCCATAACTAAAATTGAATTAAATTGATTTTTTTGAGCAAGTTGAATGTATTTGGTTTGCATTTCACAAAGCTAAATATAGTACTGCTTTCATGCAATATCTAGGTTCAAAAATATACATTTTTGATTGGATTAACCTGTAGTCTATATAAGCTCCTCATGTGGGTCAAAACAATAGCCTTCTGATCTAGAATATCACCTAAAATGAAAATGTAATGTGGTCTATATGCCTATAGACTGATAGACACGTCACACCTTTATGTTGTTCTCACCATTAAAGGACATGTTCTCTCCATTAAAGCTCTTGTTTTAATTTATTCAATATTTTTCTTGCTGCTCTATAAAATAAAATACAATAAATACAGTGCTCAGCATAAATTAGTACACCCCTTCAGATTTGTCAGAAAACCTTTAGTTTCCTTTCAAAATCAACATTTTCTCTGGCATAAATGGCATATTATACCACAAAATACTCCACTTATCAACGTAAGTTTATGTAATTTTTTTTTAATTTTACACTGAATTTCATTTGCATCTTTGCATATGGAAATATAGGCAACATGCGTTAATAGGTTATGAAGGATCCCCATTAACTGGTACCAGAGTAACCTGCTAGTCTTCCTGGGATCCAAAAAGAACAACAAAAAATACAATCAGGAAATCACATAATCTGCAATATATCATACATTAAAAAAATACAAGTAAGAACATTATACCTGATGTTAAAGTTATCATACATGTATATATATATATGTATATATATATATATATATATATATATATATATATATATATATATATATATATATATATATATATATATATATATATATATACATATATATATATATATATATATATAAGATATATATATGGACAACTCTGTCATACGCACCAAGATCCTCAACAAATCAGAGCGCAACATCACCCTCTGCTGGCCCCGCATATACCCACTAGAAAAAGCCATGAAATACCGTATAACCACTACAAAATGCGCAAAGATACGTATATGGTTGTGACTTTCACTTTCACTTTCACACAGTCTGTGTGTGCACGCTCGTCTGTGTGCCGGTGAGCGTAAAGACGCAGATAGACGCGTGTCGCAGGACACAGTGAGGGATCACCAGTCACTTTGTGTGATTTTATAATTCAAACGGTGTCTTGATAGCTCATGTGCACTGTTTAAGTGAACACAAAGACTTAAAAAATGACAAAACTCTTCTTTCTTCAGCAGTCCAGCTCTGAGCCGCTGTTTTCACTCACTCACTTTTTCTAAATGGTAAATTCATCCTGTGGTATCCTGCATCACTTATTCTCCATGATATAAGAACAATCTTTGAAGGATCAAGGCTCAAATACAATCTTCTAGTGCAGCGGTTCTCAACCTGTGGGTGGAGGCCCATAAGTGGGTCTCAGAGCTGTTTTCAGTGGACGGTGTATAAATTAGGTAAAAATGTGGCAAAAATATCTTCAGTGTATGGAGGCCCTTAGTGGACAAACATCCATCAGAGTATGTCAGAGTATACCCACTAGAATAAACCAGACTACACCACTGATTTGAGGATGATTTAGATTGCTGCATTGTCACATCTTGTTTAGTTTGTCTTAGTTTGAAATATATGTACCTCCGTCAAGGAGGTTATGTTTTTGGTGGGGTTTGTTTGTCTGTCTGTTAGTTAGTTAGCAACATTACTCAAAAAGTTATGGACGGATAACTTTTTGAGTATCCGGATCTCCGTCTGGATCCAGGAATTTTTTCAAGGATTCTTTAACATTGGGAGATAGGGCCATTTTCGACATTTCTGCATATAACTCCACAAATAATGGTCAGGGCACTTGGGAAAAAAATACAGGACAAGTTTCTAACATGCTCTACAGTATATCAAAGACTGATCCGGATAAAGGAATAATTCCTGATACTATGATCCAGAATATGAAAAAATAGGGGACCTTTGGAATTTTCATCATAGGAAGAGAACAAATGAAGCTATAAACACACAACAAACACCATTACATAGCCAAGCAACTGTGGAATCTGGAATATGCCAACGGATTTGAGGTATCTTCAAAAGCTGTGGAGCTAGATCCAGAAGAAAACCGCCATTACTAAAAAAGGGATTTTCGTGAATAAATACTGAACTAATAATGACATCAGTGTGAATTCAGTTGCCAATGGTATGTTTTCATGGTCAAGGAATCTAAAAATGTAGTCAAAATAAATGTGGGACTAATATTTATGGTGCAAATGACAAATAGGGGGAACTGTGGCGCTTGGCGGAGGTCTGCACTCTCCGAGTGCTTTCTATTTTCTCCTTGTGTAGGCAATGTAGTTAGTTTTACTTTCCGTGTTTCCCCTGCCTGAGTTGATCTCCTCATGTGTTCACTGTAGTGTTAGGAGTAGTTAATATGGTAAGCCACTAGGCGGCGCCAAGAGAGTGTTTTGACCTGTGAGCTACATGTTTTGTCAATGCTATACAATACGGGTAAGTCCTAGAAGAAGACGGCTATGCTGGCTGTATGTGTTACCTGCTGCACGGACACATTAAAAGAAGTTAATGTACATCAAACCCACGTATCCTTCATGTTTCAAAGAAAACACAACATGGTACCAGGAGTGCTCTAGTCACGGGAGTCATGGAAAGTGTGAAGCCGCCTGACGCTGTGAACTGGACAGGAAATTTCGACTGTGAATGGAGATCGTTTAAGCAGCGTTTCACGCTGTACCTGCAGGCTCTGGGGGTCAATGGTAAGCCTGATGCATGGAAGATAGCATTGCTTCTAACCATCGTGGGACCGCAGGCAGTGGAGGTGTACAATACCCTTGTGTACAGCGACAATGAAGAAAGGGAAAAGTTCAACACCATTGTAGTCTAATTTGGTGAGTGAGCTTGACATAAAGGCCCTGAAAATAAAGCCACACATTCATCCAAATAATAAGCTGCTTAAAGCCTACAATGGGATGCCTATCAGCACTAAAGGTAAATGCAGACTGAAAGTAAAAGCTAAAGGCAAAGGACCCAACCTTGCATTTGTGGTAGTTCCACAGGGTCACGAGTCACTGCTTGGTGATGCAGCATGTGAAAAGCTAGGCCTAGTGAAGAGGGTGTACCACACCAACAAGCATGTACCAGACAACATAGACTCCTATAGTCAACCAGTATCCAGACATCTTTAAAGGCTTTGGTGTCCTACCATTCACCTACAAGATACAGTTGAAAGATGATGCTAAGCCTGTAGTTCATGCACCACGGCGGGTGCCAGCACTGCTTCAAGATAAGCTGAAACAAGAACTCAACTGAATGATGTCACTGGGAGTAATAAAGAAAATGGAGGAGCCCACAGAATGGGTTAACTCGATGGTGTGTGTTAAGAAACCAACTGGTGATCTGAGGGTGTGTATGGATCCAAAAGATCTTAATGCCAACATCAAAAGAGAGCATTACCAGATTCCTACCAGAGATGAGACCAAAAGTGAAATGGCTGGTGCAAAATTCTTCAGTAAGTTGGATGCATCCCAGGGATTCTGGCAGTTGAAACTACATGAAGAAGTGTTTCTGTGTGTGTTGAATATGTTTAATGTATGTTTTATCATGGCTCCCAAATTAAAAGGTAGAGGAAATAAGGTAAAAGAAGAAGACCTATATCTTGTCCAACATTTCTTGAAGTGGAAGGAAGATTTTTGACAAAACCAGTAGAAATTGCTAATTATTTTAATGATTATTTCTATGATAAAGTTAACAATTTAAGAAGTAGCATGCAATCAATAATTCATAATTCCATTAAAATGATTAAATATTTAATAATGGAAAATAAGAAGTGTGAATTTAGAATTGAAAAAGTAACAGTTTCAGATGTGGAAGGTTTGATTAATAGATGTAAAGACAGACCATCTGGAATAGATAACCTGGATGTCAAATTTCTTAAAATGGTTTCAGGTGTAATTGCTGTTCCTGTGTGTCATATTATTAATTTAAGTGTTGATAAATGTGTTTGTCCTCATACATGGAAAGTAGCAAAGGTAATTCCACTTTCAAAGAATCCAGCTGCACCTTTCTGTGGTCAAAACAGCCGTCCTATAAGCTTGTTGCCAGCTGTAGGAAAGATAATGGAAGAATTATCTTTGATCAAATACAAACTTACTTTGATGTCAATGATTTGAGCACTGGTCATCAACATGCCTATAGGCCTGGTCATTCTACATGTACAGCTCTGACACAAATGGTGGAAGACTGGCAGAAGGAGCAAGATAACAGGAACATAGTGGGAGCAGTACTACTGGATCTCAGTTCAGCATTTGATGTTATTGATCACTCTTTATTATTAGGTAAGCTGAAACATTATGGATTTACTGTGAATGCTTTAAAATGGATGGAGAGCTACCTGACAAACAAGAGGCAGACTGTTTTCTTTAGTGGCAGTCTGTCAACACTGAAACAGGTTCCATATGGAGTGCCTCAAGGTAGCTGTTTAGGACCGCTATTGGGATAGGGCAGATACCTACTCCCGTGCCTTTTTCACAGCATTTTTTTTGTGAAACGAGAATCATTCGCAGTTCAGAGCCTCACCAGCTGTCTCGTTTTTTCTACTGTCCCTTTAAAATCATTAAATCAGAAGCCATTACAATAACAGGAGCTACATCATACTTCAAATAGTTTTAAGTGATTCCACATGTCTTTCAATCCTATTACCATCTGACATTCCAATCAAACAAATGAATTAATGCTGCCAATTGTGATCACATTTTGAGGTACCAGGGCTGCACAATCAAATCAAACGTCAGCATAGAGTAAGATTTGCTTGTTTCGTTATATCTTTTTAAACCACGCTTTTTGTGATTTTATGTCAGTGTAACAAAGGTGTGGGGGACATATTGGACACATGCTGCACTTACATTTATATGTTGTTTCCTCCCCCATTTAGGCGTTTCACTTCTTGCAAAAGTTGTTGAAAGTGTGCATCGATGCAGACTCGCTATTTAAGGGCCGGATGGTCCACTCCCCCTCCGCATGACGTCGTTTGGGAAGGCCCTGAATATGGCGGACCCTTCTCGAGGACGTGCAAAAGGATGGGTAGTGCGTAGTATACTACATTATACTATAATTTTAAGTGATTCCACAATCAATCCTGTTACCATCTGACATTCCAATCAAATAAATGAATTAATGCTGCCAATTGTGACTTTTTGAGGTACCAGGGCTGCACAATCAAATCAAATGTCAGCATAGAGTAAGATTTGCTTGTTTCGTTAAATCTTTTTAAATCTTTTTAAACCACGCTTTTTGTGATTTTATGTCAGTGTAACAAAGGTGTGGGGGACATATTGGACACATGCTGCACTTACATTTATATGTTGTTTCCTCCCCATTTAGGCATTGCACTTCTTGCATATGGCGGACCATTCTCGAGGACGTGCAAAAGGAGGGGTAGTGTGTAGGGAGAGTGTGTAGGGGGCGGTTTGGGATTGAGCCCCAATCTCCTCCCTAAACCCTGAGCCCTGAGCCCTGATTGACTTTAGTCACTGCACCTGGAAAGTGATTCAGTGCATGAGGCAGCAAGAGCTTGAAGTACTATAAATAGGAATGGGACAGCCCTTTGTTTTTTGTTGACAGCAATGCATCATGCTCATTACAACTGCAGCTTTGGGACTTTTTATTTTTTTTTAAATTGTAAAAACAGCACTAAACAATGATCTACTCCCACAAAAGGCATTGATGAGCTTGACAAGAGATAAAAACAAATATACCTTGCCTGTATGCCTATTTCCTTGGTTGATGAATGCTGTTTTATATATTATACCTACACGAGAACTTCTTCTTTTTTGCAGCATCAACAGTGATTGCACCCTTCATGTTTTTTTTACTAATTCGCTCATTTCACTTCCCTTTTGTAGCGACTGCCAGCTTTTTTTTTAAATTGATTTATGTGAAGCACATACACCCATGCACAGATTTACAACACTGTGTATATACAAACTTTACATTGTAGGCATATTTACATGTATACATACATACATACATGCATACAAAAAGGCATCTCAAAAATGGTTAAACATATTAAGGGATTCCATAAAGTCCAGAGTTTTCTTTGCTCTGTTTTCATCCATATCTTTAAGTGAGCTCATATAATATTCTATTTCCTTCTTGAATTGTATTTTTGGTTATTTTTTGTGCCATTTACACTTATGAATATATTTCCTGTAGAATGTAAGTAAATTAAGAAAATACATCTTTTGACGGTTTCAGGGGTATTCAATTAAAAGTCACCGAGGTCCAGTTAATAAAATTTCCTCAAATAAAAGGTCCAAACTGAAGTCCAGTTTGTGTCTTATAGCCTTCCCCCATTTTCATGGTTTCAGCAATATTTATTGTCAATTTCTAATGCAGGATATGTTTTACTGAGTGCACGGCTAGCTCTTTTACCAAACATAAAAATAGTCCAAGGCAAATTAATTTAAGGCCTTTATTTCAGATTATAAAAAGAAAAACCTAAAATAAAATAAATGAAAAAAATGCAAACAGAGCCAAATAACCTTTTTTTCCTCTTAAATTAAAGAGGCCCCTGCCAAGAATTGAAGGCCTACACATCAAGTAAAAAAGTCAACATCTTCAGAAAACAATAAATAAAAGGTGGCTCTTTTTAGGAAAAATCAAGTGCATACAGAGCACTGACTAAATATTTTTCCTCTTCTTTTTTTCTTAAATAAGTGAGGTCACAGCCTAAAAAAACGAAGACCTACACTTCCAGTAAAAAAAGTCAACATCTTCATAATTCAAGAAACTGACTCTTAAAAGTACAATCATCTGTCATCTGTAACTGCTTGTCCGCTGTGTTGTTGCAATATCATGCAACAAGACAGTGATAGGAAGAGAAATATTTTATTTGCGCAGGTTCCTTATTTCGCTCTCTCCCTCTCTTTCTCTCTTTCCTTAACTCTCTCTCTTCCTGTCTTTCAGTCTTTTCCTCTCTTTCTTTCTCTTTCTCTCACACACGGACAGAGCTACACGCATTGCATGAACCCACACTCACATAATAAATAAATAAACCGAACAGTGTTACTAGAACTTGCAAAACATGAAACATTCAAAAACAAACTAGTGCTAAAATCTGTAAAACTGCAACAATGAAAAATAACACGAATAAATGATCAACTCGATACGTAAACAACTAGAAAAAGAACAGGATCAGCCCCAGTGCAGAAGCTCTCAGCCTTCTCAGCCCGTATCAGTATTTCCCACACAAGTCGGTCGCAAAGCTTGCAGGTGACAACCGTCTTATTTTTTTGCACAGGCTGTTTATTTGGCACTTCCTCCTGTTTGCTGGTGCTTGTGGCTGCTGCAGCTTGTACTGCAATGACAGCGGCGGGTAAATCACCTCCGCTAAATGAATCATTATGTCTCGTTCCTCTTTAGTGCTTCATTAAACAACCTTACAGGCTTCAGAAAACATACAGAACATGTATTTAGGAACACTCATGGCAGGACCGGCTTGTGATCAGACCACAGTAGAGGTTCTAGTTTTAACTGGAGAAGCAGTGCCCGCTGTAGATCCGGTACTGTTGGAAAAAATGCTCAATTAAAATTTATTCTTGTGAATTTATCAGAGATTGGTCAAGGGTCTGGACAGAACTATCACTCGGTCCGGATCCGGACCGAGGTCCGCCATATGGTGATGCCTGCCCCAGGAGATTCCTGCCATACGTCACACTGCAATGAACTATGGGTAATTCCCTCACGCCTAGTCTGCAGAAATGCCCGCTCACGGAAAGGGTGCATGAAAGGCTCAAAGGCTGCATCCATATCTCCACCCTCTGGACTTGCAGACTGAGCCCTCGCGGACTTCAGTCATACGTAATGTGACGTCTTTACCGTCATCACGTAAAGTCTGCAAGAGTGGGAGTCTACAGCATTATGAATGGAGCTAATAGACAGACTTTTTTTTTTATTTTTTTTATTGAAAGTATATACAAACATTCAAGGCATAAAAACTCATACAAAAATACATTCCTTCTGCCTTAGATTGAGCAAAAACAACAAGACCTGAGACTAAGAATGTCATATGAATTCGTATAAATGTACAAACATTAAATAAAAACAACAACAACAAAACAAAAAACATACCAAATACATCATAGGGGCCATCTCATAATAACTTAAATGTTTCAAAAAGAGAGAATAGTTTAAGGGCTTTCTTTTCTTTAACAAGATTCAGTGATTTACTCCAGAGTTTAAATTCATTCTTCCAGTGGGTTAAACACGGTTTAGTTTTATAATGCCTACATTTATGAATGAAAAACTTACTAAATATCAGCATAGCGTTGAGAACAAAGTCCACATTCTTATTATCAACAAAAACACAAAAAAAATAGTTTTCACTGTTAAGGGTAACTCAATTCCCTTGGACTGTAGCCTGCTCTGCATCTCATTCCAAAAAAACTTCACTGAGTCACAATAAAAGAAAAGATGTTCCAAACTTTCAATTTCCTCCTCACAGAAAACACAACTATTCATATCAAAATTAAATCTTAATCTTAGATATTCGTTAGTAGGGTAGATTTCACTTAAAATTTTGAAGTTGATCTCTATTACTTTAGGCAGGAGTGGATATGAAACATAATTCTTTCTTATTTTTTAATTTTTTTTTTCTGCTCCAAATTCTTTAAGAATATACATTCTTTTTAACAGGGTTAGGGTAAAACTCTTTTAGCAAAATATCTCTGATCGTTTTGTTGGTACATTTGGAGTCATAAAAATCCACTTCTCCAATGCAGAGCTGTCTCAGTTCAGGTGAGACCTTAAAGTACTTCATGTCTTCACTAACCATGGACTTCAGAGAAATTGGTATGGCTTTTACAATTCTTTCATAATGTTTAACATGACATTGAACATGGTATTTTACACAAAAATCTTCATGTTGTAAAATGTTTCCAGTATCATCCAAAAAATGGGCAATAGCCCAGACACCCTTGGATCTCCATTCCTCGATATGCACAGATTTTCTACTAAGCAATATGTACCTGTTATTCCAAACTGGTGTATTATGTGTAGTGAAATTGTGACTGTAGATTAACTTCCAATAAAGGAGGACTTGCTGATGGAAAGCAGAAAGTTTAACTGGTAATGAGCTACATTCAAAGTCACATCGCAGAAGAAAGTCTATTCCACCTATTTTTTTGAAAATCATATTTGGGACAATAAACCAAAAAGAATCTTTGTTTGTAAGAAAGGATTCAACCATTTCAATTTCAATACACCATTCATAATCTCAAAATCAATCACATTCATCCCCCCATCTTCATAACTTTTGACCATGTCCGTCTTCCTTATATATTGACATCTATTTCTCCATATGAACTTAAAATTTATAGTATTTATCTTTTTAATTATTCTTGCTGAGATGGGCAAGGAGAAGGCTGGGTAAATGAGTCTAGACAAACTGTCCATTTTCGTCAACAAAACTCTACCAAAAATTGAGATATCTCTCTGCAGCCACCTGTCTAGAATTGACTTACATTTATCCACATTATTGTAAATATTCATATTTTCAGTTATTGTTTTTTCCTTAGAAATAACTATCCCTAAATATTTGACCTCCTTTTTAATTTTAATGTTATACAAGGATTGCAGATGGTAGTCATGTAATGTTAAGATTTCACCTTTAATTTAAATTCAACTTTAAGCCAGAGGCTCTTGAGAATTGGTTGATAGACTGCAGTGCTAAGGGAATTTGATCTTCATTTTTAAGAAATAAAGTAGTGTCATCTGCCAGTTGACTTACTATAATTTGTTTGTCCATCACATTTAACCCTTCAATATGACTGTTTTTGATTAAAATTGATAACATTTCTGCAACCATTATAAACAATAATGGTGAGCTACCACAGCCTTGTCGAATGCCCCTCTTAATCTCAAATCTAGGACAGGTGCCATGTCCCAAAGCTACCGAACTGTTGATTCCATTATACAGCATTCTAATCACATCAATAAATTTACTTCCAAAACCAAAATGATACAAAGTTTTTTAAAATAAAAGAATGTTCAACTGAATCAAACGCTTTATAAAAATCCAGAAATAAAATAAACCCCCTTTCTTGAACCCACTGACTGTAATCAAGCAAATCCAATACAAGTCTAATGTTATTGTGAATTAACCTTCCTTTTAGAAAGCCAGACTGTGTTTCACTGATTATAGAGGAAATATCATCTTTCAATCTAGCAGCAATAGCCCCTGATAAGATCTTATAGTTTGTATTAAGCAGAGTGATTGGCCTTAGGTTGTCTAATATTCTTTTATCTTTTCCTGGTTTAGGAATCAGGGTGATTAACCCTTGTTTCATGGTTGACATCAATTCTTTTTTCTCTATACATTCTTTTATCACTTTGAATAGTAAGCTTCTTATCTCCTTCCAAAAGAATTGATAAAAATTAGTTGTGAGCCCATCTGTCCCAGGGGATTTGTTCAAAGCCATTTTAAAAATAATTGAGTCTAATTCCTCAATGATAAGGTCAGATTCACACAGATCTTTAAACGAGTCATTAATACAGGGGATAGAGTTCCCAATCATATCAAACAGGATTTCAGTATCTACTAAAGAATAGTTAGAAGAATACAATTCAGAATAAAATGAAAAAACCTCTCTATCTATCCTTCTGGGATCTTTATTTTCTACCCCATTAATCAATAGACCTGTAATTGAATTTCTTTGTTGTCTGCTTTTTTCCAAATTGCTAAAATATGAGGAATTTTTTTCACCCACTTCAATCCACTTCGCCCTTGATCTTATGAAGGCGCCCTGAGCTTTTTCAAGATAAAGTTCATCTAATTTGACTTGTAACTCCATTAATTTAATCTTCTCTTGAGAACTTGGGTTTGGATTATTACAGCAGATACTTATTTCTCGGAGTAAATTACTTTCATATTCTCTTTTTTTTCTGTTAAGATCTTTACAAAACCTAATAGTAAATTGTCTAATTTTAAATTTGGTATATTCCCACTTACCTATGTTATTATCAATCGATTCATTATTTTCAGTTTCCTTTATCAATTCTTTAATCTTACTACAGTATTCCTCATTCTTTAGCATTCCGGCATTAAATTTCCAATACCCTTTATTCCTTACTTCCTTCAGTATGGATTCTAAAAATAAAGTTATAAAACAATGGTCAGTCAAGGGTGCTTTAGAGATTGTAGTACAAGAGACATTATTTAAAGTGTTATCACTCACCAACCAATAATCAATTCTGGACTTGTTGGCTCCATTGGGTTTAAACCATGAATAACTTTTAACATCTGGGTTTACATTTCTCCATATATCAGTTAGATTATTATCGGTCATGAACCTTTTAACTGTTTCATTACATTGTGGTTTACCCAGTCTTGGAGGTGACCTATCCAGCCATTCATCCGGAGTCATGTTCCAGTCTCCACCTACTAAAACACAGTTAGTGGGGTACAGCATTTTAAGGTCCATATTATATTTTCTAATAGTTTTATGTTTTGTCCCTCATTATTATACCCATAAATATTTGTTATAATCACAAATAGACTTTCCACTTTCAATACCACCGTCAGCCAGTGACCATCTTCATCAGTTTTATGAGTTATAACTTCTCCAGGACATTTGTTGAAGCATATAGCCACACCACCTGATCGGTTAGAGCCATGACTAAATAGAGTCTGGTCTCCCCATTGATTATTCCAAAATGTTTCATCCACTTCAGAAGAATGAGTCTCTTGCAACAATAAACACTGAGTTCTTTGCCCTTTACAAAATAAAATAAGTGCTTTCCTTTTTAGAATGTCCTTCAGGCCCCTAACATTCAGTGAACCAAACGAAATGTTAACATTATCCATAAACACTAAAACAAAAGAAAAAGTGAACTACAAGTTTAACACTTGTTTACTCGACTCACTCAGATAGTGAAAGAACCTAACCTGAATAGAGTTTTAACGTCCCTTTACAAAATTTTCCACTGTATCACAGTCATATCCAATGATTTTACTTGCCATCACCAATCCGGCTTCCATCAATGTATCCGTGGGGACCCCGAAAGAAAGCCAGTTTTCCAGCGCGCCTTGCCTGTTCAATTTGCGGCCATAAACGTCTCCTTTCCTCCCAGTCCTCTCGTGGCAACATTTCTGCAAAGCGAATGCCTTTATCCCTGCAGACCTGCGAGTTCTTCGTCCGACGCCAGATCTCTTCTTTCATCCATCTCTTGGCAAACAGAATGATGACATTTCTGGTCTTATTGTCCATTTTCTTCCCAACTCTATGGACGATGTCAACTGCATCCTCCACCTTTGACTCCAGGTCTGGTGCGATTTTCCGGAGGATTTCTGTGACTAGCACTTGGATGTTCTCATCTTTTTTCTCTTCCAGACCTTTAACCCGGAGACACCACCTCATCCTGTATCTCTCTTGTTCTCTCACCCTGTCTTTGAGTTCGCCGTTATCTTTGTGAAGCTGGTCACATTGCTCTTTCAGGACTTTAACTTCCTTTCTGCACTCTCTCATCTCCTCCGCGTTGAACTGGACTGCTTTCGCTAAGCTAGCGATCATGGTGCTACTTTGTTTGGTCTGCTCCTTCAAATCAGCAAGCTGCACATCCACTCGTTTTTCCAGGCCCAGTATTGCTTGTAATATGGCATTGTTAGAAACTTCAGCATTCTCACCGTCCTCTGCTGACTTGGCCTTTATCCCGGCTGGATTCTTGATTGGTGTAGTTGGTACCGAATCGTCGCTACGGTCCCTCTTGTTTAGCAGCGTGGTGTCCATAGCATAATCGTGCTCCGTAGCTTGAGCATTGTTTTTCCCTTCGACTGTCGGCGAGTTTTTCTTTTCTTTGGGTTCTATAATGAGCTTGGCTGGTTTAATATGTTTCTTTGTTGTCATTTCGACCTTTCCGAGTAGACAGTCAACACTTTAAATAAAACTTTGGACTGATTTAGATGCGCTTTGAAAAATGCGGCTGCTCAATCCGCCATCTTGCCGGAACCACAAAACCCAGCTAATAGACAGACTTGGAGTCCGTTTCAGTCGTTTCCGTGACACTGTTTGAAAAACTATCATGTATACGGTAATCACAGCAGCACTCGCCTACGTGATCGTTCTGCTCCTTATAAGAAACCGGAGGCCGAGGGTTGTTGTACCTGACGAAGTTATTCAGGCGTTTGCTCTTCAAGACATACAGGTGAGTTTGTTAGAAATTGTGAAAAGTTACTGTGATAAAGTTTGTGTTAGCCCATGGCTGTTGGGGTCTAATTGATGGCGATGATGTTAATAATAATAATATGAATATTAAAAAGAATAATAATAATAATTTTTATTACAAATCAAATTTAAAGCTTTATATTAGCTGTTAATTGTGGTATTTCTTTTTGTCTTGTTGCAGATAAGGGACCCTTACACAACTTTAAACACTAACACACCGGTGTTGAAAATTTATTTGGATGAAAGCGAAGACCTCAAACAAACTTTCCGGATCTCCAGGGCAGCCTTCAACATGTTACTCACCACCCTGAACATGCACCGAGATCATGGCTGGGGATGTCTCTTAGAGCTGCTAATTTTTCTTTACTGGCTTGCTCACGGAGTGTCATATAAGTCACAGCTCAAGTATTCGATGTACCACAATCCACAATACATGTTATCATACACAGAATTGCTGCAGACATCAGACGGCACAAATACAAGGTCATCTTTTTTCCAAATCTCAATACAATAGCTGATGTTGGTCAGGGCTTCTCAAACCTGGCACATAATGATGTCTTTTACAAAGCTGTGGGAGCTATAGATGGGTGCCACATCAGAATCAAGCCACCAAAAAATAACTGCATTGACTATTTCAACTATAAGCAATATTATTCAATTCAAATGCAGGCAATATGCAATGCTTCAGGACTGTTTCTAGACATATTTGTTGGTTATCCCGGTTCAGTACATGATACACGCATCCTAAAAAACAGCCCTGTTTATACTGGTGCCCTTTATCCTCCACCCGGCTATTTCCTCCTAGGTGATGGAGGCTATCCATGCATTGAAAGTCCTATCACAATCATAACCCCTTTCAGGCAGCCACTAAGGGATAGAACCCAAGAGCGTTTTAACAAGCACCATGCTCGGGCTCGTTCTGTGATTGAACGAGCCTTTGGAGTCATGAAGACAAGGTGGAGGGCAACCCTCTTTAAAGCTCTGGAGGTGGAAACAGGCTTTTGTTCTGAGGTTGTCCTGGCTTGTGCTTTCCTGCACAATATTTGTATCATGGTGGGAGATACCATCGAGGAGGACATTCTTCCTGAGGACCCTGGACCACCAGAACCACAACAGCATGGGGACTCCAGAGAGACAAGTGGTGTTCACATCAGGGACAGACTGGCTGCCCAGGTTTCAGCACCAGTTCAGTTGCCAGTCATGCTTAGAGACCACGATTATGCAGCTTTGTAAAGTGTTTGATTTTTCTGTTTTGTTTTTATTTCTTTGTTTTAAACCTTTAATTTGAATTTAATCAAAGGAACAAACTTAATTTCTTGCCATGACATTTTTTTTTATTTCTGTTTCATACAATGTAGGTTGTCCATTTTTCTTCAAAAAAAACAAAACAAAACCAAAAATGGTGATCAAAATAAAGATCAAGGACAACTCTGAATTCAAATCAAAATAAACTGCATAGCTTCAAAATGGCAGTCAGTCTTTCTTTTCAACAATCTTTGCAAATAATGAAATCAGTTTGTCTAGTTGTTCTTGCGTTTTTTCTTGTCTTCTCTCCTCCCGGTCCTCTTGCTCCTTTTGCCTTTTCATTTGCAGCTCAGTGTAATCCCTGAGAAAATTTAGCATCTCACTGTGTTTTCTTCTTTTTCGAGGTGCATGGCTGGTAGAGGCTTGGCTGGATAATGTAGCTGGAGACGGTGATTCAGGTGGTTCTAATGAAGCGCTCAAAGAGTGTTCTGTAGTGGAGGGGTCAGGGCTGCAGTCTGTGTGGTCAGGATGACTTTCCTCACTGTCTGATGTTTTATCTCTCACACTTGATATTAAGTTTAGGGGTTGAATACTGTGTCTGCTACCCATGGCACTGTGCATAGCACAGTAGAACTTCCAGTTTGCTGCTGTAGTCTCACCACCCTCTGTTCCCATACCAGTTTTTGGCAGAATGAGTTCCTATAAAAATAAAAAATTGAAGAAAGTGGGTACAAATTATGAATAAACCTTTTGAAAAAATATGAATTAAACAATGTTCTTACACCAGTGACGTTCAGCAACCACCCCAAACGAACTCAGTGAAAAGAGGCCCAAGTCACCAAGCACATATTGAACACACTAGTTCAAAGCTGTATTTTGCTTCACCCTGTATTTTCTTTTAAGGTTTTCCCATTTCTTTTTTGCTTGCTCGCTGGACACAATATCATTGAGCTTCATTTCTTTGAGGATTTTTCTGTGAAGAATCCACAGTATTCCACAATTAAACAAAGTGCAAGTCTACAAAAATAGCATTTTCATTTCTTGTGATATGTATAAAGAAGTATGTGCCACTGAATCAATTTAGTATTAACCATCATTACCATACTCACATAAAGCCCTCAGCTGAGGAATGTCTTGTGCCTGTGAAAAGGTGGTCAAATTGTAGTTTAATAAATTGAAAAGTTTTCTCATCTGTCCCTGCAAATAAGATATAAATCCCATTTATAGGCTTTTTTTGAGAGTGAACAAATCAACACTTACACACATAGGCTATACACATCCAAAAACAGAAATGTTTATTTACAGAACCAGACTAATATTAATTAATTTGGGTATTACTTACATTGGAAGACTTGCTTTCGTCCTTTTTCCGCCATTATTTTTCTCAGCTCATGATTTCGGCTTCAGACTGCACAGCTTTTATAGGCCAGACGCAATAAAAAAAATCGAAAAATTAAAACGTCACGTCCGTATTGCAATGAATTGTGGGTAATCAAACTAGTGAAGTCTGCAGAAGTCTGCACTCCAAGCAGACTCTCTGGAAGTCTGCAGAAAGTCCGCTTGAGGCCCCTTGTGGACTGGATGAATTGTGGATTTGGACAGCCCTCAGCACACCCGGACTTCCCGTGAACGCGCCCGCAAAGTCCGCGAGTTCGCCAGTGCGTTGAAGTCCAGAGATTTTGATTCAGCCAAAAAGTCAGCGAGAGATCCCTCACACACTTTGTGATTTGACAGTGGGACAGCCCTAAGCCCTCACAGACTTTGCGGGAGCGCGCCTCAAAGTCAGTGAGTGTGTGAGTGTGGACATTGGGATTGGGCCATGGAAAGGATCCTGGGTAACTGCGCTATTCTCGCCCACACTCCAGTCCAGAAGGTGGCGGTAATGCACCTTAAATCTCTCTGCCAGTCGCCATTAAGAAGAAAACAAGAAGAAGAACAAGAAGAAGCATCAGCGTGGAAGGACGTCGCTGAATCGTTTGAAACGGTTGAAGTAAACGGCAAAAAAGAAGTGTTATACAGTCGAAGAACGCTGAGATCATTCACCATGTAAGTAAGCAATTTAAAATATCGGACTTGGTGGACATAGCGACACTGTAACATAGAGCCTTCTATCGAACAACAGGCTGTGCGGACTAGGGAGACATCAATAGCATTTACGGAGTGGTCAATCGACAACACAGTGAAAGCAAGCCGTTGTACGGCTGATTCCCGCCATATATAGTCAGACCCAGTTGTTTAAAAGCAACCTTCCCATTTCGTTATTGATATAAATGCGTATTTAACTCTGTCCAAACGCCTTCGGAGCGTAGTTGTAAGTCATGCTATACTGGTCCGTATACTTTTCGGCCATTTTTTTAATCATGAAGGGAGACAAAATGGAGAAAAGTGGCTCTATTACTTGGGTAAGTTAGAAAGATATCCACAGAGTCGGACTTTGCGGGTCAATAACTCATCAAATGAAACAAAGTATTTACAAACCCGACCCTGTTTTTAATCACTGTCATGAATACTGTGAGCTACAACCTCGTTTTCCTCCGAACGAGCCGTCCTCCGAGCCAGACAACTTCATTTGCTCTCAGTAATGCCGCTTTCACACTAAAATCCGCGGGTCAACGCGGGTTTTTTCAACGTGGGTTAACCCGCGAGTGACTCCTTTACCACTGCCAGCAGACCCGGTGTTGTGCCAAGGTACTTACCCCCGATAGGAAGTGTATCCCCTGTCCACGGGAGCGCGCACGTCAAGCGCTATAAGGATGGAATTTTACGCTATAAAATGGCAAATACTATTATGCATATTGTTGTATGGATGAGTGAGTGTTATCTTATTTCAGTTTTGTTTTGTTTAAGAGTACAAAATGTATCTACCAAAATAAACAAGTCCGTTGTTTGAAATTCTTAAAGTTGTCGAACTGTCGTCATTTGTTACACTGTGTAGCGCCGGGGTGGTAAAAATGCACATCAAACGGTTGCCAGGTTTTATTATGCAAAGATAACGTGGAATTAGAAATACCATTGATAAGGCTGTCTTTAATTTCTTATGAATAACATTTCCAGTGAAAATGCAGTCGTAATAGTGCGAGTAATATACTAAAATGGAGCAGTGATGTTATTATTATTATTATTATCACTACCATTGCGCTGGCAGAGCTTTAAAGTTAGGGTTCAAACTGTGTCTCAAAAAATACAATTGTTTATAAGCTTGTGTTTGGAGTCGTTTTACTTTTAGGTCGAGTCCTCACGTTTTTCATGGATACGTGCTATTATTTTGAAAGTGTTGACACAACATCAGGATGATCGTACATTGCAGTAGCAGGCTAATGGAAGAAAAAGTATCCCAAAGAGCAGTCAAAGCTCAGCGTATGACCATGGTATGAAGAGAGATAAAGCATTACTTGTGAAGAGTATAGATCCTTTGGAAGATCTTTTCTTCACGGCGCTACACAGTGTAATAAATGACGACAGTTCGACAACTTCAAGAATGTCAAACAACGGACTTGTTTATTTTGGTAGATACATTTTGTACTCTTAAACAAAACAAAACTGAAATAAGATAACACTCACTCATCCATACAACAATATGCATAATACTATTTGCCATTTTATTGCGTAAAATTCCATCCTTATAGCGCTTGACGTGCGCGCTCCCGTGGACAGGGGATACACTTCCTATCGGGGGTAAATACCTTGGCACAACACCGGGTCTAACCGGCAGCAGACGAGCTGCGTGGCTGTTTTTTTTCCTCTGGCGCATCAAGCTGATGTCATCACGTTGATGACATCATCAGCGGGACGAAACACGGCCACGTAAACAATGGAAAGGAGCACGAATGCCGTGGACACGGTTTTCTGTACTTTGTACTTTTGTCCCTCTTTAAAAATGTACAAACTCAGCGCTGATGATACAAAGGCTGATGGAATTTGTTGCTGAGATGGCAAAGAGTCACGTAAGTTACAGACAGAGGGGACGGGCGCGATGTTATGCCGTGAGCACGTAACGCCGATGTCATCTGTAACTTAGCAGCTTGACCTGGGTGTGATGTTCCCACTGAAGCCGATCGGAGACGAGCCGATAAAAACCCATGTCGCTTGCAGGGTAAGTCGACCCGGGTCGAAATGCCGATTAGACCCTTTCAAACTGCGGACAGGAGCCGATTGTTGGCAGATTTACACATGTTTTTTGGCCAGTCTGAAAGGGGTATAAGCTGCCGGTGATGACTTGACAGCGTAGAGACCGTCGGCAAATTAACACAGCGAAGAAATGCTGTGAAATAAAACTGAATAACTTCACCAAAAGGAGATTAAACACCTTCAAAAGCAGTACACATAAATGACTTAATGTTACTCATACTACGTTATATAGTTTGAAAAAATATGCAATGAAAATGTTTTAGGGTTGTTTGATTGAAAAAAATCTAGAGCCAATGCCATCACATTTATTAGGGCCACTGACAAAAGGTTAAAAAAATATGAATGTTGATCTCATCTACATTAAACATTAAAGGTCCCATATTATGCAAAAACCACTTTTTTTAAGGCTTTTGAACACATTTCTGGGTATTTGGCCTACCCCCCAGCCCACAAAATGTGAGAGTAGACAAGAAAACCTGTATTTAGCAGGCTGCATAAATGTAAACTCGTGGTATTTGGTGAGCTGTTGAGTTTGTGGATATTCTGTTATGTAACAAGCATTTTATTTGCATAAGCCTACGTCAACCTGAGGGAAATTTCTGTGCAAAGTGCCGCCATATTGTTTACATTCTTACTGAGAGATCGACGTACACCTTGTCTAGACCCAAAACCTATCACTGCTTGGTTGTTGGCTGTAAACAGCCACATATATCTTCACAAATAGGCTACCAGCCTCGGAGAATCAAAGGACACAGTGGATTAAATTTATTTTTGAAATATTTTTTTTGGAATTAGCGAGCTAGAGTCGGCAAAAACCTGTACGTGTGTGTCAGTCACTTCATGTCCGACTGCTTCTTCAACTTCAGTTAGTTTAACACAGGACTGGCAACTTGACTTTTCCTGAGTCTGGGCTCAGTACCAACAATCCATTGCCAAACCTGATGATGGAAATGTGAGTATTTTAATGCGTGTAGTGTTTATTTTGCTCATTGCTATGAGCCAATGCTAACAGCAGGGGGGAATGAACCAGAGGTAGCTTCACGTCTTTGTCATGTTAACATTACTTGTTGAACATTCCTACATTAGTCAAGAGGAGTTTAAAAGTTGGCTGAATATAATCAGTCCTTTACCCACCCATTACCCCTCCATTTCTGTTAGCCCGGAAGGTAGGCTAAGTTGCGGCTGTGTCCCACTGCAGGGGACTAAGCCAAATTTAGCATGTTGTGTGTTAGCCTGTGATGTTTGGGGGAACCAGCATCGCTGTTATCTGGTAACTGGCATGAATTTGTGGTTCATGTGTGTTCAGGACTGTAAGCGGCACATGGCTGGAACACAGTGCTCTCCACTTCACTCGAGATATTCTGCAGGTCAGTTGTGAAGTCCCCATATGTACCGTGTTCACCTCAGCTCTGCTCTGGCTCATCAGCATATGAAGGGGACTGCCCTCAAAACCAGCCATTCTGAACAGAGGGGCTATGTGAACGTGGAAAGAATGCAGCTGTGTTTTATTCCTTTATTGTTCCTTGGGCAAGACACTTAACCCCAAGTTGCTCCCACTGCTGCGTCAGTGGCGTGTAAATGGGCATGAAGGGGTGTGACTGTGTTAGCTGATACTGATGGATAAACTAACATAGAAACTCTGAACCATCAGTGAGTGAACGTGAGAGCGAATGGGTGTGAATGGGTAGATGTGACCTGCGGTGTAAAGCAGCTTTGAGTAGTCAAAGACTAGAAAAGCGCTATATAAGCTCAAGTCCATTCATAGGCTTTTTGGACCAAAGCATGTTACTAACGTTCCACGAAGACATCAAGGATCCATGGTAAGCTGCAGATAAGGAGCAAAATATGGGACCTTTAACTCTTACTATAAAGAAATAGGTTTGAATTTGATGTATAATTGTTTTTAAATGTTAATGTTAATTAACAGGTAATGACTGTAATAACTGTACTGTTAACTGTAGTGACACCGAAGTCAGCCCGATGGTCAAACATCTCATCTTCTTTATACTACAGCTCTTACTTTAGAGAAGTAGGTTTAAATTAGATGTATATGATTTTTTATATATTATATATTAAATTTATATTTTAAATGGTGTTAAAAGGTAATTACATATACTGTACTATACTAACTGTAATAACTGTATTTTTGTTAACTGTAGTGACTCCAAACTCATCCTAATGATCAGACATGGTAAATGGACTTGAGCTTATATAGCGCTTTTCTAGTCTTTCGACTACTCAAAGCTGCTTTACACCGCAGGTCACACTTACCCATTCACACCCATTCGCTCTCACATTCACTCACTGATGGTTCTGAGTTTCTGTGTTAGTTATCCATCAGTATCAACTGACACCCTTTCATGCCCATTTACACGCCACTGTCGCAGCAGTGGGAGAAACTTGGGGTTAAGTGTCTTGCCTAAGGACACATCGCCATGTGTCGCCCAGAGCTGGGCTCAAACATGCAACCTTCCGATTGCTGACCAAGCACACTATCCAACTGCGCCGCCAACGCCTCACATCTCTGGTTTATATTACAGCTTTTATTCTTGCGAATAATGTTTTTATTTTATTTATATAAATTGTATGTATATGTCATTCTCTTTGAAATAATGTAATTCCATATTTTAAAAAATCATACGTACGTATTTGACCTGTAAGTACTTATAATAAATATGTACAAACACTGAATGGCTCATTAGGTTTCCCCTTTATATTAATTACCAAAAAGAAGCAAGATTAAAAATAGTATGGATCAATCATTTAAAAATAAACTTTTATTCCTGTTTATAACAGGTAAGATTGTTAATTTTGATCATTGTTCTTATATTCTTCAACTTTTTTGAGTTTGTTCCTGAACGGCAATCATATCTCATCCTGCCTCCTATCACTTCATGCAGGCACCTATCTCTTTTAGTTTGCTTCACACACAGCTCCCTCCTTTATTATATGAGAGAGAGATATCTTTTGACAACACTCCTGCTATTGTAAAGTTTGAAATATTTGTTGAAGGTGGCCCTCGCTGTAGACAACAAACAAAAAGAAATATAGAACGTTATAACTGATTTAATGGCAAATATACCAGGGTAAGCTGCTAAGATTAAGTTTGCAATTGAGAAACATTTACCACTGCTCTTCACCACACAACAAACAAGAGGATAGGTGTGTGTTTCTTGGTGCTGAATGTGCACCATAACTGTGGGGTGTGAAAGAGATGCCCCAGCCAATTATAAATCCAGGGGGGGGGGGGGGGGGGGGGGGGGGGGGGGGGTGTGGGTGTGTGTGTGAGACTGAGGGTGTGTCTGTGAATGTGTACACGTGTGCGGGGTGTGTGTGTGTGAAAAAGAGGGAGATGGGTGTACTTCAGTAAAGCAACAATTTCTTGTTGATCTTGAGGAAAACACGCTGCTCCAGAGATGTGGTTGTTCTGTTTTTAAGGCCAGATGACAACAGTCCACACACAGAGAAGATGAGCTCCACAATGGCTTGTGAGGCAGGGGCACTAACAAGGTCCAATGCCTCAGGGGCAAGTTTTGGATAGACTGCCTCTCTTGATCTCCAGAACTGCAGTTGGGGTTGTAACGGTATAAAAATTTCATATCATGGTTATTGTGACCAAAATTATCACGGTTATCATTATTATCGCGGTATTGTTGCACTGTGCTCAAAATGTTCAAAAAGTACTTTTACACACACTTGAAATCATTTAACTCCTTTAATATTACAATTATAACAGGTCCTTTGTCTTTTTGTCAATAAATGTGTCAGGAAATGTCCATTTAGTTAATTTTTTAAAACTTTTTTTTTCATGAAAAATAAGAGTAAACAATTCTGGCAAGTATTTGTCATTATTATGTTATACATGTTTAAACTGTGTAATTACAAGAAAAGAAAAACGGATTTGAGCTTTAAACAGGATTCTCTTCATAAACAACTGTAAATGAACATGTTCAAAGTTTTGAGATGACCAAAAATAAACTTCACCTATTTTACATACATGCACATTTTTTGTTTGCCTACAGCACTTAGTGTTCATGTTACTTATCTTGGCCAGGACAATCTTGAAAAAGAGATTTCTAATCTCAACGATTTTATTTTCCTGGTCAAATAAAGGTTAAATAGAAAACAGCTCGTTATATTAGACCATGTCCAGGTGTTTTTCACTGACAATAGTCCCTGATTCCTGTCCAGTTAGCCCCCTTCCCTGACTCTCCTCTGGTCTCCCCTCTCCCTGGCAGATCTCCTCCACATTTCCTCCTCCAATGTTTCCAAATTACGATTGACGAAATCCATAAAACACCAACTATGATGGAAAAAGACGATCAATTACGAAATACGGCAAAAAAACGGCAAATAAACAGCAAAAGAACCGCAAGAACACTCTCCAGAATGATACTAATGCTATTATTTACAACATTTATATATTATTATCTTCAATCAGTTTACCCTCGGCATCCTTGTAAAATTCAAAATTCGACCAGACTTTGTCCATTTCGAGGGGAAAAATCTCCGGTTTAGTGTCTGTATGGCACCAACCGCCATAACTTTCGCTCTCAGAGGCCAAACATTGCAAACTGTGCATGCGCATCTCCGTCTGTGAGGGACTGCGGCTGCTTTACTGAGGAGCAGACACATAGTTCCGGCTTTTCCAGGCAGTAAGCAGCATCACTGCGAGTTATTGACACAGTGTGGTGATCAAACGCGGTTTACCGGTAATTAAAACAGGACACGGTAATACTAACCGTCAGAAATTTTACCAAGGTTTACCATTTTATCGGTAACCGTTAACATCCCTAACGGCAGTGGTGTCTCATTAAACACACCCTGTTTGACATCGTCAACATACTTCTTCATTTCAGTCAACAGACTATTGGTCGCATTGGGCTGAATTGTCAATGACACATTGATCTCCATACGGGATGCAAGGAAGCGGTATTTCTGAAGGACAGTAGGAGAGGAGCTTGTTGGAGTTTGACTGGCCCTTGCAGTTGCAACATCATCCTGAGAAGCAGTAGCTGGGTTATACTGACCAGCCAGGTTTTGCACAAAAGACTGAGCTGCCCTCCTCAGTGGCACTGTGTCTGGTGTGTGCAGAACCAGCGAAACACTTGGATCCATTAGGCAGGCTGCTGCTGGTGTGGCATCAAACTGTGGGGAATCAGGGTTAAGAATGGCAGCAAAACGTTTTCGCAAGGACTTCAGCAGCACTTGAGCTAATTGCTTTCCAGCAGTAGTTGTCAGCAGGTGTGCCTCAAGGTTGATTAGGCATGGCACTACTTGTGAGAGTGACTGGCTGTCACTCTGAAGCTGGTCTGTGTGAATGGCAAAGGGCTCAAGCAGCTTGACCAGGTTCTCAAGGTTAGCCCAATCGCTTGTGAGAAGTGTGTCCATGCCCAGCTCCTCAAGTACTTGGTTTAGTTCAGCTCTGATCTCCAGCATTCTTCTCAGCATATCAAATGTGCTGTTCCAGCGTGTGCAACAATCCCAGACCAGAGTTTTGCCACACTTTTGATCATTGCTTCATTTGCCACTGACGATTTCCTCACAGCATGTACCAGGTTTCTTGCTCTTGTTATGAGTGAATTAGCATTTGGGTGCTTCATAGCATCTTTCAATGTGAGCTGAATAGGGATGTAACGGTTACCGGTAAAATGGTAAACCTTGGTAAAATTTCTGACGGTTAGTATTACCGTGTCCTGTTTTAATTACTGGTAAACTGCGTTTGATTACCACACTGTGTCAGTAACTCGTGGTGATGCTGCTCATTGCCTGGAAAAGCCGTAACTATGTGTCTGCTCCTCAGTAAAGCAGCCGCGGTCCTTCACAGACGGAGGCATGCATGCGCAGTTTGCAATGTTTGGTCTCTGAAAGTGAAAGTGCCCGCACAGACACTATAGCGGAGATTTTCTGTACGAACAGTACCATTTCGGGTCCATTTGGAGCAAATGGGGGGGCTGGGTGAACTCTGGATGACATATAAAATAATATTTAATAACTTAAAAACCATAGCAGCACAAACGGCAATTTTTACGGCACAAACCAGCACAAACAAAACACAAACGAAACAGACTGTTTTCCTGATTTTTGCATGGGGTGGGGGTCCAGCTTCATGCAGGTTGGAAAACCTAAGAGCACAGGGATAGGAGCTCAAGGACTAATAATACTTAGTGTTGTCCTTGAGTGAAACATGATATGCACTATAAAATTAAAGTTTACAATGTTTTTGATATTTACGCCAAAGTTAGGTTGAATTTCAGAACATATGTTTTATTGTTTACTGCATGGGCTGTTGCAATTGTTTATGCACTTTTGTTAAAAAATCATCGAAAGGCAATGAAATGCTTGGAAGCATTAAAGTTTTCAGATATAACTGAATAACTTGTCTATATTTCATTACTTTATACAGTGGTCCATGGTTAAATTTGCATAACATACTAAAAACAGAATTCTCAAAAATTAAAACCGAAAAAAAAATATGGGGAAAATTAAAAAGGGATTTTGGAAAAAATAAAATGGATTTTATAGGGCCATAGTTAATCATAAAAGCTCAGGAACACCTCTGTATGAACCTTCTCTGTGAATTGTCTGTTTTTCATGGAGAGCTGTTAAAAGCTGCTTTTAGTATAAATTTTTCTCAGTGATCCAATAAATTAATAAAAACATGACTTTCCATGTGCTGAAAACTGTTGTTGATCGCCCCAGCGATCTCTCTGTCTCTGTCATCACTTTTGCTCTCTCTCCCCTTTATTCATTATGTAGTGTGTGTAGAGGCAAAATCAACTAAAATTCTGCTACAAGGGTAACATTTTATTAATAATTGTCTATATATAACAATCTCTGATTATGTTTTGGCCCGACATAAAGTGACTTTGAAAAATTTGGCCCAAGGCCAGACTTAATTGCTGTTCCCTGTTCTACAACATTGAAGGGACAGACAACATCAATTATTGTGACATATAGTTGCATTGTTTTTTTTGCACTATAAAATTGTTATCCTGGACCATGTATCATGTCATATCATGAGGAAGACCATGATTTATATCCCTAATAACAATAATTATACTGATTATTATGTTCCATCATTATTTGGGGCAAAAAAAGAGCACCAGACTAGTGGACTATTTGGCACAACAGGAAACGATAGAAATAGTTGATAGTTGTATCCCTAGTTTATGGTACGTACTGTGTTGCCATAGCAACAGAATGAAATATAGACCATGAAGCTTTTTTAAATGTATTATCTCATGACACAATCATCAATCTGAAGTGGTTTATTGTCATCTGTGTAGTAGGGGTGTAATGATCCATCAATCTGGATCGATACATCGATTGGTTAAAGCAGTGATCCAGTCAAATCGATGGAAACTCAAAACATCCATCAACATCGTTATCTTTAATATACACCTTTATTTTGAAATTCTGACAGGTTATCCGTTTCACAGTTTCCGCCCAATCTTGCCTTGTTCTGAAGTTTCCAGGGCTCTCAAGTCTCATGCATTCAGCATATGAGACACACATTTGAACCTTTTTCGCTATCTCATACATCACACCTGGTACTTCTCCCACTTTAAAATGTATTGTGTAGCACCCACCGAATAAACACCTCTATATATGTGCTTTGGAGCTTGCAGCAACATGCTCTGAGTGTCACATTGACATATCAGCCAATCATTATAGCGCTGCTGTATCCGGGTAAGATGCGGTTGATCTGACCGCAGAGGATACATACTGCACGCACACAACAGGAGTGCTTAATCACACGAGTACAGTAAGTTATCTCATCATTTGATCTTGTAGCCTGCTGATTAATGAAATTACTTACTGTACAAAAGGGAAAACCACGTTAGCTTATTCTTATTCTTCCTCCACACCTACCGTTAAACAGTGAATCAAAGTCTAATCACACTGACAACAGCAGGCATGACATACAACCCCTGGCAAAAATTATGGAATCACCAGTCTTGGAGGATGTTCATTCAGTTGTTTAATTTTGTAGAAAAAAGGCAGATCACAGACATGACACAAAGCTAAAGTCATTTCAAATGGCAACGTTCTTGCTTTAAGAAACACAAAGAAATCAAGAAAGAAAATGTGGTAGTCAGTAACATTTACTTTTTTAGACCAAGCAGAGGGAAAAAAATATGGAATCACCCAATTCCGAGGAAAAAATTATGGAATCACCCTGTCAATTTCCTTTCCCACCTGCATCAGATTAGATCTGCTCGTTAATCTGCAGTTAAAAAGGAGTGATCACACCTTGGAGGTGTTGCACCAAGTGGATTGACATGAATCATGGCTCCAAGACGAGAGATGTCAATTGAAACAAAGGAGAGAGTTATCAAACTCCTTAAAGAGGGTAAATCTTCACGCAATGTTGTAAAAGATGTTGGTTGTTCACAGACAGCTGTGTCTAAAATCTGGACGAAGTACAAACAACATGGGAAGGTTGTTAAAGGAAAGCGTACTGGTAGACCAAGGAAGACATCAGAGCGTCAAGACAGAAAACTTAAAGCAATATGTCTTGAAAACAGAAAATGCACAGCAAAACAAATGAGAAACAAATGGGAGGAAACTGGAGTCAGCGTCAGTGACCGAACTGTCAGAAATCGCCTCAAGGAAATGGGATTTACATTCAGAAAAGCTAAACGAAAACCATCATTAACACCTAAACAGAAAAAAACAAGGTTACAATAGGCTAAGGAAAAGCAATCTTGGACTGTGGATGACTGGATAAAAGTCATATTCAGTGATGAATCACAAATCTGCATTGGGCAAGGTGATGATGCTGGAACTTCTGTTTGGTGCCGTTCCAATGAGATTTACAAAGACAACTGCCTGAAGAAAACATGCAAATTTCCACAGTCATTGATGATATTGGGCTGCATGTCAGGTAAAGGCATTGGGGAGATGGCTGTCATTAAATCTTCAATAAATGCACAAGTTTACATGGACATTTTGGACACTTTTCTTATCCCATCAATTGAAAGGATGTTTGGGGATGATGAAATCATTTTTCTAGATGATAATGCATCTTGCCATAGAGCAAAAACTGTGAAAACATTCCTTGCCTACACATGAGTCAATGTCATGGCCTGCAAATAGTCCGGATCTCAGTCCGATTGAAAATCTATGGTGGAAGTTGAAGAAAATGGTCCATGACAAGGCTCCAACCTGCAAAGCTGATCTGGAAACTGCAATCAAAGAAAGTTGGAGCCAGATTGATGAAGAGTACTGTTTGTCACTCATTAAGTCCATGCCTCAGAGACTACAAGCTGTTATAAAAGCCAGAGGTGGTGCAACAAAGTACTAGTGATGTGTTGAAGTGTTCTTTTGTTTGTTTGTTTTTCATGATTCCATAATTTTTTCTCAGAATTGGGTGATTCCATATTTTTTTCCCTCTGCTTGGTCTAAAAAAGTAATTGTAACTGACTATCACATTTTCTTTCTTGATTTCTTTTAGTGTTTCTTAAAGCAAGAACGTTGCCATTTGAAATGACTTTAGTTTTGTGTCATGTCTGTGATCTGCCTTTTTTCTACAAAATTAAACAACTGAATGAACATCCTCCAAGACTGGTGATTCCATAATTTTTGCCAGGGGTTGTATACACACACACACACACACACACACACACACATATATATATATATATATACACACACACACACACATATATATACATATATATGTATATATGTGTTTGTATGTATATGTGTATATGTATGTATGTATATGTGTGTGTGTATATATATATATATGTGTGTGTGTGTGTGTATTTGTATATATATCAGGGTTCGTACGGGTCCTTGAAAATGCTTGTATTTTAATGTTGTGTTTTCAAGGTTTGGAAAGTGCTTGAATTTTTCGACCTAAGTGCTTGTCAATGCTTGAAATCGTAATCATATAAATTTTACAATTACCAGCAATCTGGCTCAACAGATCGATCTAAAGGAGAGAATAAAAATAGTGAAATGGGGGAAAAAAACATTCTCCCTGAAGGGCTTGTGTGTGACATGCTGGTCAGTTGTCATGTGCGACGTGACGTCCCCCCCTAGAGGACAGTGCGCAGACCAACATGCCGGGAGGCTGTCGGTTCAGTGAGCGTTGGCTGGATATTGAAAAATATAAACCATGGATAAGACATGGCGCAAATCCACAAGTAGCCTGCTGCAAAGTCTGCAAAAAGGAGATCAGCCTTTTCGCCATGGGGGAGTCGGCACTCTCCAGCCATATGAAAGGTACCCTGTTAGCCCTACAGGTGAATTAGCCTACTGTTTGTTTATGCTAACCACCTTTTTATATGCTAGGCATGCATGTGTGATGTAGAAGGCACTGTTCCATGTAACATGTAGGTGGTGTGATGATTCCCACCAGCCGTACCACTGTCACCTGTGGGGTGTTTGTTGTTCGAGGCAGATTATCACATGGCCGCGGTCGGTCGGTGACAAGTCTTGTCTAAAAATACCGAGTCGTGCCTGGGCCGATGGCCGCAGATTGGGAGGCTCTCCCGCTGGATACGAAGGCACGAGACCCTACAGACGGACCGCGGTCATGTGATAACCTGCCCCTAGCTACAAACACCCCGGGGTTGACAGTGGTACAGCTGGTGGTTATTAATAACAGTATCAATAACAATGCCAAGAAGAAAAGATTTGAAAAAATGAATGCTTAGAAAAGCATTAGGCTGATGTGCCCTGTTAAGGTTTAAAACTTACATGACTACACCTGATATAATTTAGCCAAACCAGTGCAAATCATCATGCCTCTCTTACTGTATGATGTCTTAATACAGTGTTTGGGATGACACATACTAGGGCTGCACTATTCTGGCAAAAATGTGAATCTCAATTATTTTGCTTGGAACTGAGATCATAATTCTCTGACACGATTTAACTCACAAAATGTTTATTGCATTGATTAACTTTAAAGAGCGTTTTGCAGGTTATTTTTTTGTAAATGAACACTTAGCATCTTCTGATAATGGCTGTAGTTTAAGTCAGTCATTGATTTTATGTGTTATACAACACAAAAGGGCTCAAATTTAGAGGATGAAGTGTCTGTTTTCAGTATAGCTGTTAAAAACGCTCTATTTTTCAACGTCTCATCATATGGCGTAGCATGGGGGCTCTACTTTGATCCAATGTGCATAATAGGTGGTCGTGAGTGAGAGCAGGCGTTTTGGGATGTGTTTTTTGTGCTTCTTACAGTGTATTACATTTAATTTGACCATTCATTAAGATTGTTAAATACTGCGTTTGTGCTTGATGCAGAAATACGAGCTTAGCAGGACATCGAAGCCACTCTTTCCCCAATAGGAAGAAAAATTGAATTAGCTTTCGTGCTTGGGTTTGTTTTTGCAGGTGGAGAGATGGGACTTTATTTATAAATTGGGCACCAAAAAAACGCGGTCGTCTGTGGTAAAATCCGTTTCACTCTCCTTACCGTGGACGTTCCTCCGCCGTAACTCTCACTCACTCTTTCCTCACTCATCTGCAGTAGGCAGCAGCAGAAGCAGGCTCACGTGTTGTAAAGACACTTTACCATTGGTTGAGGGAGGAGGCAGCGGTGATGCTGCGTTTGGGAGCAATTGCTTATATTGCAGCCCGTGAAATAAAATGCTTATGAATCAAAATAATAATAAATAATAATAAAACAGTGAAATCGCCATTTTGTGTGTGCATGAATTCTATCACATTATGCAATTTACAACTGCTTACAGTACTTGAAAAGTTTGAAAATTGACCTTGAAAGTCCTTGAAAAGTGCTTGAATTTGACCATGAAAAAAGTGTACGAACCCTGATATATATTTATGTGTAAAAGTATTCGTTTATGTATATGTGTGTATATGTATATATGTGTGTGTATATTTATGTGTGTGTGTGTGCGTGTGTTTATATATACACACACACACACACACACACACATATGCAAATGGGTCCATGTGCCAAGGAAGTTACTCAGTGCCCGGGTAGATTTTCAGTTCTGCAAGTAAATTCAGTGGGCCATGCCCTAAATAGCAGGTAATATTTTGTTCCCAAACAGTCATATACTGTCACATGCTGTGTTTAAAGCTCTATGCTCTAAGCCTTCCGGGATATGTCTTCAATTTTAAGTCCAATGTTTGTTGATTCGGTGATGCAGTGACTTTAGTAAATGCTCCTTTTTCCGTTGCATGTATTGTTTTAAATGTCATCAAAAATAATTGTATTAGAAGAAGCCTCCACATGAAATGGATTTGCAGACACTAGAGGTGGCTGTTGGGCTGATTTAGCGGTCTAAATTTAAGTATTTCCAAACCACTAACATATTAGCCACAGGGTGCCAAACCAACGGTGAAGAAGAGCTATTATACTCATTTTGAGGCCTTTGTACTTGATTTTTGGACTCCTATAGAGCAGCCACTCACAAGTGCCTCTCACTGCATCGCTTCCTTGTATTTACTGCATCCTGCAAAAACAGTCTCTGCAGTTTTCTTAACCCCCAGCCCTCTTCAAACTACGCCTCCCTCCAAGCCCACTCCACTGTGATTGGTCACACTCCTGAGGACTTTTGAAGGGGGAGGGGGGCATATGCCTGAGCAATGGCCATTGCATGCATCAACGCCACTGGGACTACGCTGTTGAAAAAAAAAAAAAAAAGACAGCATGCAGAACCATTTAGACAGTTTAGGACAAAGAACATGTTTTTCTTATAGCATAATATAATCTGTTTGAATAGATTAATACGTTTAAGAAGTGATTTAATTACCATTTGAGTCTATGCATTTTTATTTATTTGTAGTTTACCACCTTCATATGAGCTTGACATTTCATTTTCATACACATGTGCCTTGAAAGTGCTTTAAAAGTGCTTACATTTTTATTGGTTTAGGTGTCCAAAATTCTGATCTTTCTTTTGTATTATTTTGATTTATTTTGTAGGAGTCTTCTAACAAAGCCTAAATCAGAAATGACCCCAGAGGAGCTCCAGAAAAGAGAGGAAGAAGAATTCAACACTGGTCCTCTGTCTGTACTTACCCAGTCTGTGAAGAACAACACTCAAGTCCTCATTAACTGCCGAAACAACAAAAAGTTGCTGGGAAGAGTCAAGGCTTTTGACAGGTATTGAGTTCATTTGATAAATTAAAGAGTTACCGCATTTGATAGGAATGGTTATAAAGACAGTTTGATATGATATAGAGCAGGGGTATAACATGATCTCAAAACAGGATTTTGTTAAGACTCATTTCTATGACACCACTAAGCTTTGGGTGTATTTACACAATATGGCACAGCAGGATTAATCCACAACTGGCAGTGCGTTTTTCTATAGGTGT